>CM060376.1:11928844-12528844 GCA_030545235.1 Helianthus tuberosus | reverse complement strand
AGACGATTGTCGAAGCGTGAAAAGATGTTGATCATGTCTTCGGTTGCTTGTGTGTTGATGTTTAGGCTTTTAACGATTTGGTGAGCTGTGGCGAGGACTCTGTCTTTGGATTTGGGTTGGACTGTGGTGGTGGCCATCGGTGGTGGTTGTACGGCGGAGGACGGTGGTGTGTGAAGGAAGGTGAATGGGGTTAAGAAGAGGTTGACGAATCCATTCCTCTTCCACCAACAACTCTGTGCGTTTGTGTTTGAGATTCCTTTCCTTTTGCCGGCCTCAACGGGGGAATGTCAGTCAGTTTCTTCCAGAGAATAGAATGTATACATCATATTTATTTAATTTTTTTTGGACGGCAAAGAACAATGTGTCAACCACCGTGACATCGGACGCTGTGGTCAAGGTCGACTACTCGACCGCCGTCAGTCCTTTGTCTCTTCCAGATGCGCGGAAACCAGACCTCCACCCGCCCGAATGCACGACAGTGGAATAATCGGTAAAACCTCGCATCCCATCCAAGACGAACCGGCGCCACCCGTATTTGCCCTTCACCTGGATGCCACGGAAAATAATGGGGAGAGAGAGAGTCGAACCTGGGTCACAAGGAACACCAAGTTTTTTTCCCAACCCCTCCACCCTGACTATATTTATTTGTAATAAAACTAGTAAATCTCCTCGTGCGAGCGGCGAGTCCACGTGTAAATTAATTTGGATTTGTGCGCTAAAGATCTGAACCATTTTTAAACAAAAGTTACTTCAACACGTAGATAAGCTGAAGAGTTAAATGTTATTTTAGTCCCTGTGATTTGGGTTATTTTGCCAATTTAGTCCAAATGTTTCATTTTTCGCATGTGAGTCCAAAAATGTTTCATCGTTGCCATTTTAGTCCACTGGGTTAACTTCATCTATTTTTTCTGTTAACGAGAAGGGCAATTCGGTTATTTTATATGGCCGAATTGCCCTTCTAGTTAACAAAATTACATATAGAATGACCGAATTGCCCTTCCCGTTAACAGAAAAAATGGATGAAGTTAACCCAGTGGACTAAAATGGCAACAGTAAAACCTTTTTGGACCCACAAACGAAAAATGAAACCTTTGACTAAACTAACAAAATGACCCAAACCACAGGGACTAATTTTTTTTTTTGGAAGGTGACTTTCTATGTACTGGACCAGTGGTCATCGGGTTCATGTCGAAGACAATCCCCCGTCAGCCCCGCACTCTCGGACGCGATGTTCAATCGGGCCCCGGCCGCCGCGCAAGCTGACTTCCGCCCGGAAACCATACTGCCCCCACACGAGAGACTCGCTGGGGTAACAGCTGGGTAAAACCGGGTTGCCCTCAGGACCGCACCATACCTCGGTAGGATACGATCCATCATTGGAACGTCCCCCCCTAATGCCACAAGTGGGAGTCGAACCGGTGACCTCCCAAAGGAGGAACCGCCCGACCTAACCACATGGAAGTAAACCACTTGGGCCACGAGAGGGGATAACCACAGAGACTAAAATGATATTTAACTCTAAACTAAATATGTTATTTTTTTGTGCTTATGTGTTTTCTTAGATGTTTTGTGGTTGTATGTGATCCATCCAAATCCTCGTAGAGTCCTTCAGGGCCGGCTCAACCCTTTTAGAGGCCTAAAGCGAAGTTAAGAATTGGGGCCCTTTTTTTCTTAATAACTAAGTTGATTAAGGACCCGCGTTGCGACAATCCTGTCAACGGGAAAAAATAGGCGACGTAAAAGCGTTAACCCACACACGCACGTTGTGTCGTGTTAACTCGCAAAAATTAGAATGAAATGTAAAAACATTGACCCACACAAGCACATGTTAACTCGCAAGATTTAGAACGAATCGTAAAACAAAAAAGATTGCGAAATATGAATTGTGTTTTCCTAAACCCTCCGCCTGCTAGTTTAGCACAACAGATAATCAGGTATGAGTGTTTGGATAGGATAGGAGCAAACTGATTATGATAACCCAACTATTTGAGGTTAAAACAATCAACTTTAAATAATCTGTTCATAGTTGCTTACCAACCTAATAATCTAACCTAATTATGATAATCTTCTATTAGTCTCATAAATAAGCAAACCAATAATTAAAGTGTCCATTACTTTCACAATTTGATTCAATAGCTTAAAAGAGTAAATTAAACTATACGCAATTCACAGTTTAAAACAATTCATATCAGTAACAAGTACACACAATTGCGAAAAAAAACAATCTTACTTACATATCCAGTGATTCAGAAGTCAGATTTATCAGCAGGTTCAAAGCATCTTCAGGATCATAAATTCAGAACTGGATCTCGTAAGTTAGCAAGTGTTCACTTGATCCAAGTCAATGATGTAGAATTGCAGATCAATCATTATCGAAAATTTTAAAAATATTGTTTCTGAAACTAGGGTTTTTTTTGATAGGCCACCGTTCAATTAACAAGACAACAGGGAGTGAAGGAAGTGAGGCCCTTGAAAAGTGGTTGCCCAAGGCTTTTGCCTCATTTGGCTTACCCTTGGGCCGGGCCTGGAGTCCTTCATATCTCATATGAGGGATTCATAGTAGGATATCCAAAGTTACTATCTTAAATCCTTAATGGACTTCTACGTTGTAGTCAAGTCCCTTGGGTTTTAATGTACTATTCTAAAATTGGACCCCTTGAGTAGTCTAGATAAACAGTTTGATTTAAAAAAATCTGGTTAGAAATATCATGTGATGATATAATTAAAAAGATCCCTTAAGTGGTCTATTTAAGGAGATCGTACGACAGTCTAGATAAGAAGATCATGTGTTGATCTAGTTAAAAAGATCGTTCGTTGATCTAGTTGAAAAGATCCTTTGGTGGTCTAGTCAAGTCGCTTCATGTTTATTCAATTGATTTTTCCTCTACGCATTATGAAATGAACTGTGCGGACTGTGCAAGGGATTACGTAATTATGGAGGCCTACATAATTATGGAAATTCAGTGCACAGAAACCACAAGAATTTTTGTCATGTGTTAAGACCTACAGTGACAAAAATAATGATATGGGAGAAGTCTTGGACCTTGACCGATGTCATTTTATCTTACACTCCCCAATTCTGATTTCAAGCACACACAAGTTTCCTATGATAAGTCTTCAGGGGAAATGTTCTTTTGTCCGTAATTCAAAATCCCATGTTTTGTTACTACAAGGACTTCACTTTGAGGGTTAACAAATTCGCTAAGAATCCTAACATGGCCCAGAGTTTTACTTAAGGGTTCAATGGATCTATTTGAAGGCGAAACCGTCACAGCTGTCTTCACAAGTTTCCTCTAGAATTAAATTTCGGGACGAAATTTCCTAAAGTAGGGGAGACTGTGACACCTGTGTCACTTGAACCATCAAACAAATACCAAACCGATGAAATATTGTATTTCATACTTGGGGTTTGTATAAACATGTGTATCATTTGCACATATCAATTCTTGTTCGATTTCGGGCTCTAAATCGCTTTCTAGAAGGTTATATGCGCACCGATGCGTAAATATAACCAGTTTAATGCAACGAACATTCCGAAACATGACCATAAGTTAAACACACCATAAATATCCTTTACATAGCTTAGAAATAGGCTTTGAGGAGTTCGGTGTGCTAAAATAAACTTTTGGGTCATTCAGGGACTAAAAGCGTCAAAAAGTGCATAAGTTTGCATTTTAGCGCATAACTTACGTTCTGAATACATCGGACATCCAAAAATTTATGTAAGCATTATAATATTATGCTTTAGTGTTTGGCTTGTCAAAAATCCATTCGTCACGCAATTTGGATCGTTTTTCGCGCTTATGCGCATTCCGTCGTAATTAACCGAACAACGCGATCGTACGGCCAAACGAACCGACATCCGTGATGTTTTCAAGCATATTTCATGTCCCCTATGTCTTAACATCATTTTGGAGCTTGAAATTGGGTTTGACGGGTGTTAGAAGTGCCGTTACGCGACGAAACAAGGTGCAGGGACCAAAAGTGTAATTCTACCAAAGTTGATGGCTTACGGACCGTAAGCCATCACCCTTACGGTCCGTAACCAGGGGCCAGATGCAGCAACTCATTTTAACTGCTGTTAACAGCCTTTCAACCCCCCAAAGGCCAATCCCACATGTCAATCTCTGGTGGTGGGGGCAAAATGAGTTACCATAACATTCCAACACATGTACGGATGAGATTCGATCACGTTATTCGATAAACGATCCTAACGGTTGTCCATTTACTATAAATACCCAACCCATCTCAACCCCAAAACCCACAAATCTGATCTAAAAGACTCTAAGTTAAAGCCATTGCTATATACCTGGGTTATTTGATCAAGATTAGCTTTCGGGGACCCTTTGTAAGTGTTCATTCATTCTTTTATTCTTTTAGTGTTAAAAGTCAAACTTGGTTTGACTTTCTGCGTTGACCAGTTTATGGTCAATGCGAAGTTCGTTTGAACTTCATAACGTGAGCGTAATCACGATGGTTATAGTCCCTAGTGACTATACCTACTGATTACCACGTTATCTAGGCTCAGTGACGAGTCGTAGTTTCGGCCAAAATGCGTGTTATTGCGTATTTTGTAACCAAACTACTCTTGGGTATCAAAACCATTTGTTTTGATACCAAACCTGTTTTCTAAACTTAGTTAAGCATGTTTTAACATGCTTAGCTCGTCATTTTTATTTTAGTGCTTATATAGGGTCGTAAGGTAAGCGATCTAAACAATCGCTTATACTTTCGAACCCGACCCGTTTGGTCGATCATTAGGATCCGGCCAAACACATTAGGTGACCATAGTTGTATAGGGAATAACCTTCCGAGGTTATACCTTATGGTCACATCATTTGAGTAGTTGTATGATAGGTAGTATATATGCCTTAGGTAAATTACCAAAATACCATTTTCACGCCAAAATTCATTTTAAGCATATGTAACATAACTTTTGGTATCTAAACTGATTTGGCAACAATATTAGACATGTTAAGGCATATTTTATTTATCATAGGGCTAGTTAGGCGTTCCGAACGCGTTTTACGCGAACGACGCGTTAAAGTAGCATAAGCTACTTAAACGGGTCGTAGTGGGTCGTAAGCACTTAGGTTAGGTTTCATTTTAGTATGTAGGCTTTGTTAAACCATATTACATGAGTCCCCATACTCATTTGGTTTACGAGCCCTCATTCTATCCGATCCTCCGATTTAGGTCCGGTTTATTAACGTAGTTACCTATATTAGGTGCCGTTTGATTTCCGTGATCTCTAGTATTGTTTGGTTGTTACACAAGGACTACTAAGCAATCTCAAGTGAGTACATAGACCCCTATTTTACTGCTTTCAACTGTTTTGGGGTGAAGCATGTGTACCTACATGTTATTTTCATGATTTCAAAGTATAATTGATTATACATGTTATTACTTATCATTTGACAAACTGAATGACTATCTATGGTTTAAACACTGATTTCTCAAAGAACATAAAATAAAATGTTGAATTGTACTTATTTTATGTTCACCAGACCGATTGGTAGTATGATATAGCGCTATTGGATTAGACACCTCATTCCTGTTGTCATGGAATGTCTGAAACCAATTTGTTTCTCCATCTAAATAGGGATTGTCTTTGTGGTATCCTTATAGTCTCAAAGGTGTAGTTTGATGCACTAGGTCTGAATGAATTCTTAAATCACACTTTTAAAGTATATTTTGATATACTCCCAAAAGTATAGTTTGATATACTCTCATGTGTGGTATTGTACAAAACCAACATATATTTTGTTAATCATCCAAAGCACATTTTGATATGTTATTTACAAAACCAAAACATAGATTAATATGTTATTTATCACATCCAAAGCATATTTTGATATGTTATTTATGAAACTAAAACATAGTTTAATATGTTATTGATAAATCCGAAGTATACTTATAATATACTACTGAAAACTATTATTTTAAACAACTAAAGTATATTTTATGTACTATCTATCTAACAATTGGGTTTTGGTTAGTGTTTAGATAACGGGACGGGTGTAATGTGATGAAAACATGGTAGATACGCCGCTGGTACTTCTTATATATAAGTGTTTCCATTGCATTACATTCCGTGGCGTTATTTAGTACAATTGGGTCAACGATATTGGAACTGAAATATATTTTAATATATTACTCATTCGATTCTCTTAAAATCCAAAATATATTTTCACATATACTATAATCCTTTTTATCAAAATATTGTTTTTCGAACAATACTTTAAATACAAACTCATTTTACATGGTTATTCACTTAACCATACATTATTCTTTTATGAATATATATCATTGTTTTGTTTATCACTTTTCAAATGATTTATAAAACTAAACATTTTACAAGGATCATGACTGACTTTTGTTAAATAACTTTTTCTAAACTCATAAGTCATGAATCCTATATTCACAAAACCTATGTATCTCACAGACATTTTTATGCTGACCCACAAGTCAGTGAATTGATAGTACCAAATGGAGTAATTGTGTAGACATAAACAATGTGATCGCTCTCAATACTGTTCACTGTGACTTTTATTTAAACTGGAATTCACTCACCAGTATTTCCTGCTGATAAAATGTTTTAAACACGTGTTTCAGGTAACTTAGTGTGAAGCCAATAAAAGCCAGCTGGAGAGCACTGAAGGCTTGGAAAAGTGGCAATAAAGTTACCTAAAATAAAATAGGTGTTTTATTAAATAAAATAGGATTGATTCCTATGAAAATGTGTGTACTGCAAACTTGGGTTTTTCCCATGTATTTGTATTTATAAAATATGGTGGTTTACTCTGATAAAATATTTCCTAACTACGGTCCTGATGAAAATTCCGCTGCTAAATTAGACGATACGCGATACCACCGAAACTGGCTCATGGCCGCCCGTTCCCGGGAATTAGGGATCGGGGGTTGTGACAGTGGTGGCGCACTTCACGGAAAAGAGAAAGATATATCTAGCAAGAGAGGGAGAGAGGTGGTCACCAAAATAAAAAAAAAGTGGTAATTTGATGGCGTTCACCGGAGCCGGTGATGGCCACTGCAATGAAAGTGTGATAAAAAAAGTAAAAGACAGAGACACCTGTTACCTGGAGAAAAAGGGACCAAACATGTCAGAACAAAAAAAGTTAAGGGGTGAAAGTCGGGCTCATGCATTGAGCACCGAGCTTTATCTTTAATATTATATAAATCTCTCTCACAACGAAGGTCGAAAGATTAAATAATTTCATAAATAATTGCTTTTTAATAAAAATAAACGGTGAAAGTGACATATTAGGAATTTTTAAAAACCACCACATATCTAATATACGCACCTCATCTCCACAGTAGTTTGAAACTTTGAGCCGCTACAGAAATTCACAAAATGATTTTTTTTTTACTTTTTTTAACGACAACTTATTTCATAAAGACTCAAGCAAAGTGCTCAAGCCAAAGTTAAGGAATAGGAAATAAAAACATGGAAAATACCCTCGAGGGTAGTCAAGCGACTCACACAAGGGTTATTATTACAATGAAAAAGTGGTAAAACCAAAACTCCGCTATTTCATAAAGACTCAAGCAAAGTGCTCAAGCCAAAGTTATGGAATAGGAAATAAAAACATGGAAAATACCATTGAGGGTGGTCAAGCGACTCACGCAAGGGTTATTATTACAATGAAAAAGTGGTAAAACCAAAACTCCGCTACTTCTCATAATTCAACTCCTGATTTTTGGACCTTGATCGGACCGGGCCCAAAGGAATGAAATAGATTTGATGTCACTAGTAATCTTTGAAAACAAGATCCGCTTATTGTTAAAAATCAACTTGTTTCTAGTTCTCCAAAGCAACCAGCATGTAGTGGCAAAGATTACATTAATCGCCTTTTTGTTTGCCTTGGTATCTTGTACTGCTAAAAAAATTCCAATAGCTCAAGCGCACTAACTAGAAATCATGGCATCAATATTTTTATCCAATAAAAGATCTAGAGCCAAACATATTTTGAGTATTAACAAGAGATCAAAAGGTGATTTGCCGTTTTAGTAGTTGGGTTGCATAAGGCACATAAGGTTGTGGGAACCGGAATGTGTCTTGTAGACAACACATCCCGTCAGGGAATACTATTCAGAACTACTCTCCATAGAAAACAATTTAGTTTCAAATGTATCATAGCATAGCATCAAGTTCACGACCTAGAGAACGTACCATAAAGAAATCGACTCCATCAGGATCTTTCCATACCATCTATCTGGCCGATCTTTAAGCTCAAAACCGTTTCGTAATTGTATGCAGTTGGACCAATCATCCATATCTCTCAGTTGTGATAAAACCCGAGCTGGACAAGAACATTAAATAATGAGAAGTAATAGGTTGGAAGGCTACCTAAGATGACTTTAATAAGGGTGACCCTTCCACCAAAAGAGAGGCTCATCGCCTTCCAAAGTGATAGCTTCTTTTCAAACCATTCCACAACTGGTTTCAGTTCTTTACAAGTACCACTTAGGGGTGTTCATCGAATCGAATATCGAATTTTCGAATTATTCGAATCGAATTGTTCGAATAATTTTTATTTTTCCTTGAATTCGTATTCGATTCGAATTCGATTAAAACCTACTGAATTCGATTTGAATTCGTATTCGAATAAAAAACTCAATTCGTATTCGATTAAAAATTCGAATTCGAATCAAATTCGAATAAATTCGATTTAATTCAGATTCTTTAAAACATGTAAAAAACTTTCAAAATGAAACATAAATTTTAAAACAGCCATAAAGCATGATATCAGATTAAAAAGTTCCAAATAAAGTACAACAAGTCTAAAATTCAAAACGAGAAGTCGAGAATAACCACTCCACATTACAAGTTAATATTTTTACACTTAGAAATCTATTGATAGATTTGTTACCTAGGTTTTAGTTATGGGCCATGTAGTGGGTTTGCCAATGGTTAATTTTAATACTTGGAAAAAAATTTGAAAATAATTTATAGTATAGCCTAATAAAAGTTATATATGTATTATATATAAAAATAATAAATAAAATGTATATTTTTTATTCGAATTTCGAATCGAATAGAATTTGAAATTATAAATTCGTATTCGATTTACTTGACTCGAATTGAATCGAATTCGAATTCTTATAATCGAAACGAATTCTTGATAATCGAATCGAATTTAAACGAATTTCGATTTTTTCGAATTCGAAACGAATTCTGCACACCCCTACCACGTTAGAGCCCATCGGTAGGCCAAACTAGGCGAATGGAAAAGACCCCGATTTGCAATGTAATATATCCACCATGTGAGAGACCTCCCCATCCTCTACCCCAATTCCAAAAGGTTGACTTCTATGGAAGTTCACCTTTTACCTAGAGGATAAGTGAAAACATCTATATTGACGGGTCATTGAAAGTACTTAGTTTTAAGTGATTTCGGGTTAGAGTTGATGTCTTTGAAACAAATAGATATATAGGTTGTGTTTAGGTCCGTCGATTTCAACATGCGAACTTGTTAGTCAAACACAATTAACAACCTAGTAACAACGATAACACATTGTTTACAACAGGGGCACAACTCTATCTAGCCCCAACTTTTGTATCCATAGTGGCGATGGACGTGAGCACCCTCAACGCCTACTGACTTGCACATAGATAGATGGGTTAATAATTAACAACATGGATGCATGAAGATTAAAGAGTGTTGAACTTGGATTTTGTGACAAACCTCCAATGTTGGTGGGCACTAAACTCACATTGATGTTATGATGATCAAAACATATATTAACACTAAACGAGTTAAACATAGATTTAAGTTTGCCGGGTTCTTCAAAACAAAATATTAAATTTAGGCACACAAAGTCCATATGTGTTGGGTGCGCACTACATCTATTTTTGTGGCATTTTACCTTTGCTATAACTAAGTCCTTCGCATCATCATCTTTCCAACTCAAGACATCTATCCCTAAACCTATGTTATACCCATTCCTCATCCATATTTTCTATACTTTTTAAAATTAAATAAGGAGTATAAAAAGAGAGACGAAGAGATATTGGAAGCAAGGAATGGACACGTCGGAGACCACACAACTTCAAGGGACCAGGGGCAGGGTGGGGGTGGGGGTGGATCCAGTGTGTTTTTCGAGGTTCCTGGAAATCCCCTTTGGTTTGAAAAAAATGGAAACAGAATTAGTGGAAACCTTGTATGATTTGAAAAAAAATTAGTGAGAATTGGTGAAAATCTACCAAAAGGAACCCGCTAGGGAAAAAAAAAACTCAGATCCGTCACTAATCAGAAGGTATCAGGGGGTGGCGTGGTGTTCCCCGCTCCCCTGCCCTAAAGGCCTTCTCAATGGTATGCTAGATGACCTTATAATGTTGAGAGCCACAAGAATCACATAATCTACGTATACATTACGCATAAAACAAAACTGGAGGTAATACGAGAGACAAAGAAATATTAACAATTGCATAAGACCGTGCGTTGTCGCACCCGTTAGCGCCGTGGTGAGCCACGTAGGCGGCCAGGTGGCTCGCAGGCACCGCAACGAGGTGCCGCGAGTGGTCACGACTCACGCGTGAGCACAAGGATGAGCATGGTCGCTTGGGCGAGCGACTGTTTTGGGAGTGTTTGAGGGTGTAGTAGCTTGGGCGAGCAGAGGTTCACCAGAACAGGCTCAGGTGAGGGGAGACACGAGTGGGCAAGGAGATGAGTATGCGTCTAGTCAGCGCCATATACCGCAATATTTAAAGGATGAATCCGGATTGTCAAGTGAGCCGCAACAACTATTCTAACTCTTGACACAAATTCTGATTTCTAGCAACTCAAGATCTAACAAGCTTTGACCTTTGTAACGAAAAAACAGTCACAAAAACATAGAGTTGAACCACAAAGCGGCAGCAATGGAGGCGGAACTGAAAGCGACGCTATCTGATCTCCAAAATCTCAAAACTTCATTATCCGATCCATCTCATCATGCTTCCATCGATCAAGTAACTTCCTTTTTCATCTCAATTCCAATCATCCGTAGTGTTTCTGTGCTCAAATTGTTGCAAATCAATGGTTTAATATCGATGTTTACAAAACCCTAATTTCCCTTTTACTATTCTACCCCTTTTTTCATCAATTAACTCTCGAATTATGTTCTTGATCGTTCAATTTGTTTGATTGTCTGATTATGTGACATGCATACTGAAATTATTGGTTGTTGTTTGTTTCAAATTAATGAGTAATTACACTTACTTATCAGAGATTCATCAATACATTTTGTTTGAGAGAATTAGGGTTTATATAATTAGTTATTTTTTTTTTACACCAATTAACATTAGCAGGATAGATCTGCTAATGTTGATTACTTAATTGGCGTAAACAAATAATGTAACCGATTTAAAAAAATAAAAAAAGTAGTTATATAAACCCTGATTATTGCGAGACCACGCAGAACACAATGAATCACCCATTTTTTCATTCTTAAAAACCTTAAGAGTAAATGAAAATGTTACAAATGTAAGTCTTATTGTTTCTCACATTAGAATTCAAAACAAAATATGGAAAATTTTCATTTTTTATATAACCTACACATATGTAGGTTAAATTACCTACATGTATGTAGGCTGTGTGTAGGTAAAAATATATGTTTTTTTTATGTATATATATTACGTATATGAATGTAAGAAATATAAAATTTAAAAAATATGAACTTTGAAATCTCTAAATTTAGTGATTTAGAGTTGTTCTTTTTGTTCTCGCAATAATTAGTGTTCTGTAATAGTCTTCATCCACTATATATATTATAGTATAAAGAAGGATCCAATTTACAATAAAGTGGCCTATAAACTGACAACAAGCTGAAACTTTAACTTTAAAAGGCATTTTTTGGCGTATAATTATGTAATTTTGTTATGAAGGAAAATATTTTTGTTTTTTGGTATATGCTACTTTGGTTACTAGTTATTAGTTATAACCACTGTGCTTGCAGATTCGGTTGCGTGTGGAGAATCTCACCAGTCTTGCAATGGCTGCACCGACTCGTCGTTCAAAAGTCAAGGTTTTGTCTACGTTTATACCGGGCTGCAATTTATTTCTAATAAAGCGGTTATTTGTTTCCGTTAATTTAGTAATACTGTTGATTTGACTTCAGGATATGAGTGCAGAGGTTGTAGACAGCAACCCGTATAGTAGGCTTATGGCGCTGCAGAGGATGGGTATTGTGGACAATTATGAAAGAATACGGGAGTTTTCAGTTGCTATAGTTGTCTGTACTGAACCCATCTTTTCAATTATAACTTTTGAGGCTTAATCGCCTACATCACACTTCTTGCTATGTATGAGCAAGTTAGATAAAATGATTACTTAATACTTCTGTTTTTTTTTCACAGGGTATCGGTGGGGTGGGGAGTGTTGCCGCTGAAATGCTTACAAGATGTGGTATTGGACGTCTTTTGTTGTATGATTACGATACAGTGGAGTTAGCCAACATGAATAGGCTATTTTTTCGTCCTGAACAGGTGTGATTGATATTATTGTCACTTTTAATTGTTAATTATTGTTGTTAGGCATGTTAACGTTGTTTTTATATACCTCAGGTTGGTATGACCAAGACTGATGCTGCTGTCCAAACTTTATCAGAAATAAATCCGGACGTTGTTCTCGAGGTAATATTTTCAAAAGAAGCATAAAAATGATGCTGCATATTGATCACTGCTATTGTAAATATGTTGAAATGGTTGTATACTCATATATCCACTTTGCCATGGTATTTGTATTCATAGTTTATATGGGCAAGCGTATTGGATGTATAAATTTAAAGTTCTTAAGATAAATGCATAGGAATTTTCTACATTTTCTACTTATATCTTAATCCAATACCTAGGCTTGTAAACGAACCGAACGTTCATGAACAGTTCGTGAGCTTGTCCGGCGGGAAGTTTGTTTATTTAATTAACGAACAAACAAGAACAAACTTTTATGTTCATTTAATTAAACGAACGAACATGAACACACGTTTTGTTCGTTCATTTATGTTTGTGAACGTTCATTTATTACATTTTTTAATGTTTGTTACTTTATGTTCTCTTAAATTCAATAAATACGTAAGTAGTTATATATTTATATTAATATAAATATAAAAGTGGTTTTCTAAGTTCTAACTACTTATATCAATATAACTAATTAGTAACTGGGCATTCTAGTAATGAAAATGCGCTTTCCAATGGAACTTATCATAATTAATCAATAATTTATATAAAAGCAACTTCTTTGTGTTCGTTTATGCTTGGTCATTTATGTTCATTTGTGTTGTTTAATGTTTTTAAAAATAATGTTCGCTTAAGTTTGTTTGTTTATGTTTGTTAACAATTTGTTTAGGTTTTAAAGGGACACGAACATGCTCATTTTCTTAATGAACGAACACGAACATTATAATTTGTTTGATTATATGTTCATGTTGGTATTCGGTTAAAGTTAAATGAACAAACACGCGCATGCCATGCCTCTGTTTGTCGTGATTCCTCAGCCGACCTTATTTCCTATTTGTTTGATTAAGTGGTGCATTTGATATATAAAATATAGCTGTATCTCGATTGTATAGACGTAAGACGATTACAATCAAATTTTGTATTGTGTGATACAACTACTTTTCCAAATAACTACTATCAATATTATGTTTATACAATTACTCAAATGATTTGAAGATGACCTCCAAGCTTAGAAATTTGATTGATAAAGTTGAAAATAATTGACAACATTCAATTCACGAATTAGTTGGTAGTTGTAGCTGTGGGGATCCTTACCACTTATGTAACTGCTAAAGTGATCCTAACTAGAATCATATGATATGATTTCTTACAGATTTAAGACCGCCTACTATTTTCATTTTCATTTTTATATTTTTTAATTTCTTTCAACTTCTTCACACTATAATATTTCTTTACTATTTTTCAGAGCTTTACCCTGAACATAACAACAGTGCAAGGCTTCGAAACTTTCATTTCAAGTCTCACAAACAAATCTTATAATCAAAAGAAAGAAGGCACCGGGGTGGATCTTGTTTTGAGCTGTGTAGATAATTATGAAGCAAGGATGGTTGTTAATCAGGTTTATTCAACTTTTTCCCAAAAACGTTTGTTTTTTTAATAATTAGGGTAAATTACATTTTTCGTCCTTTATGTTTGCATATGATTGCAACAGGTACCCTTTAACTTCAATAATTACAGTTACAATCCTTTATTTGTAAAACCCATTACATCTTAGGTCCTTTAACACTAACCTGGTTAAAATTTTAAGTTAAGTTATATCATGAGTTCCTCATGTGAGGGCAATTATGTCTTTTCACATCTTGTTACTTCCCCCTTTATAACATTACCAGAACCCAAGTTCGTCACCCATTGGCAGAATCTGCTTAAGCAATTACAGGTGAAAATCAAGATCAGACATTAAACCCAAGTATGAACTTTTTAATTTAATCAAGTAATCTCCTGAAAATGAAAAAAAAAATACATGGGTTACACAAGAAACCTAAATTAAAATCTAATCACAACTCCAACAAACTTGAAAAAATATCGATTTGGGGGTTTTATTAAAAATGTAATCACCTTTGGCCTGTGAATTTGGAGCTAAAATAGTTGGTTCACATTCATTATGAAGCCATCGGTTGGTGGGAAATCCCAATTGGGTTCTACAGATGCAGATCTCTTATTTGCTCAATTCCATAAATCATCATCACCATACCAACATCCTCAACTCACCCACCACTTAGAAGTAGGGCTGAAAGGTTGAACGCCAACACATCTGGGTCGCGTATTTCCACTCGCCGGACATATACCACACCGCAAGCCGGTATCACAATAATTGTTACTTGTAGAGCATGTTTCTCCAAACTGATAGAAGCAAATAACCTTTGAATTTGGGGAAAATGATGTAATTGAAGACGAGAAGGATTAACATTTGACAGACCCTGAGAGATGACGATGATCTGAAGATGTGTAGCAGAGTTATAGCGACGATGATGAGATTGTAATCGAACCGCTGCATATAGTGACAGTGCTCTGTTTGAAGTCTAGTCTCTCGCTCTCTCTCTCTCTGCGTAATGTGAAAGGAAGCAAGTCGATATGCAGATGATTGGCGGTTTGCCGGAGCTTGCGATTCCATGGTGCGGCGGTGGCCGCTGGTGGTTCTGTGGTGGTGGTCCTTAAACTGATTTGCAAGTTAGGTGGTCTAGGGTTTCAACTTAGATTGAAGATACTAGTTAAACAAGTGAAGGATTAATGGTTTTATTTCTATAATTTAAATAGATTAGGGTAAAAAGACATAAATGCCCTTGTGTGCAAAACACATGCTATACTTAACTAAAATTTTTAACCAGGTTAGTGATAAAGGACCTAAGATGTAATGAGTTTTACAAATAAAGGATTGTGACTGTAATTATTGAAGTTAAAGGGTACCCGTTGCAATCCGATACAAACATAAAGGACGAAAAGTGTAATTTACCCTAATAATTAGTAAAATTATATCTTCACAAGTGAAGGATGAGTTCTCTTGAGTTATGATTGGGTATCTAACCATTTTTTGTATACAGGCTTGCAATGAACTTAATCAAACTTGGATGGAGTCTGGTAAGTAAATGTATATGTCCTTTTTTAATAGTTAGTTGATCTTATGTTGCTGCTCCATTCATAAATTTAGTTTAATACTTATTTTTTTTGTTAGGTGTGTCTGAGGATGCTGTTTCGGGTCATATACAGTTATTGATTCCTGGAGAAACCGCTTGTTTTGCATGTGCACCTCCTTTGGTAAGTGTTTAGTTATATAAACTATAAATCAACTTTACATGTTCAACATTTTTTGCCCTGAATATAATATGTGAACTATTTTCTTTTTTTGTGATTGTTTTCTTGTTTAGGTTGTTGCATCTGGGGTGGATGAACGCACACTTAAACGTGAAGGAGTTTGTGCTGCATCTTTGCCTACTACTATGGTTAGCAACGCCTTTTACACCCATTAAATGCGGTGTTTCTTTTTTAAATTATAATAGTTCTTGGACTCGATATATTTTATTGTTGTTGTTGCTTTTATTATTATTATTATATATAACAAAAGAGTGTGTCTTAGGAATATACCTAAGACACACCTCTATTTCTTTATTGTTTTTTCTTTGCCAAATTTACAACAATGCCATCAACACATGTTTTTTATTTTGTTATTCAACCCTTCGACTTCTAGCATTGCCACTTACACCCCCTCAACTTTCTAAAATCTTTGTAAAATGTCATTTTAACCCCCTCGAGTAGTCGAGTTTTACGTGCTTATTTTTATGTATGTGGGTCAAATATAATACATTTTCGTGCTTATTTTTATGTACGTTTTTGGTTGGTCTACGCTTTGTTCAGAAACAAGTCGGGTCAAATATAATACGTTTTCACTAGGCGGTACAAATTCGAGTTACTTTACGTTTCGACTCCGCCGCAACGCGTGGTACCATTCTTTAACGTAAAAAACACTATTTTCTTACGTGCTTATTTTTAAGTACGCTTCGTTATAAATCGAAGTTGGTTTACGTTTTGATGTAAGTTTTCTCGGCAATGAGTCATGTCAAATATAATACGTTTTCGTGCTTATTTTCATATGCGTTTTCAATTGATCTACGTTTTGACGTAAATTTTGTTCGGAAACATGTTGGGTTAAATATCTGACGGCATAAGTTCAAGTTACTTTAGGTTTTGACTTGGTTTTAAAAAGCGAGAGGCGCACAAAAGCGACGAGGTCTAAAATTGAGGCGCGAAGCGCAAAGCGCAAAAGCGGTGGGCTTTTCGTACCCGAAGCGCAAGATGTTTATATAATTTTTTTTTATATATCCCATACATATCCCATAGGTTTTTAGCTTCCTTTAATCAAAATATAGCTATAAGTAAGGCTTTTATACCATTTTAATTACATGTACAAGTCAAAAAACCCAAGGTACAACATTTTTATGCAGTAAAATGCTTAGGGTACATGAGGCGCGCTTTTCAGGCCAAAAAGCCCACAAAAAATCATCAAAAAATGCGCTTTTTTGGCGCTTCCTGTAAAAACACAAGGCGAGAAGGCGAAAAGCCCCAGACCCTGCGCCTTATGTCGCCTTGCGCCTAGGCGCGCCTAAGGCGCACTTTTTAAAACCAAGGGTTTTGACACCGCGGCAACGCGTGGCGGGTAACAATACTAGTTATTATCATTATCATCTAATTCTTACCCACTTTCTAACTCATGCCAGTCAGTAGCTTAGTAAGTTTAGGCAACTATGCCTCTTTAAATGTTTATCGTGAATGTAGATTTGAAAATCATGCTGTGTACATTTGTGGCTAACTTCCTAAATTATTTGATAGGGGGTCGTTGCTGGGCTTTTAGTCCAAAACACACTCAAGTTCTTGCTGAAATTCGGGCAAGTCTCACCATACTTGGTAAACACTACACACCTCATGCATTCATTTTTATAAATAACCTCATATATAAATAATTCTGGCCACAGGTCAATAGTGATCCATGTGTGGATATATATATAATTTTGTTCTCGACATATTTTACTTTATATTATGGATATCAGGGATACAATGCTCTTAAAGACTACTTCCCAACGATGGCAATGAAGCCGAACCCTCAATGTTCAAACGGACCTTGTCTAGAACGCCAGGTAAGTTGATATTATGGATGTTTTGTTTTAAACATTGATTCCGTTTAAGGTTGTTGGTTTCTTGTTGATGCTAGAATAATTTCTTTGTTATGCAGAAAGAGTACATGCTCTTAAAACCCGCAAGGGATGCAGCTGCTAAAGCGAAGATGGAGGAAGAACTATCAACAATTGAAATCCCAGTACATGCCGATAATGAGTGGAATATAAGGTAACTTACACTAACGTCTTTTAATGTTTCATGACTTTCAATTCATGATATTTAATGACAAAATGGATGCAGGTCAAAACGTGTAATTTTTTGGAGAGGTGGTGTTGGGTTGACCAGAACACTCAAGATGTCAAATATAATCTAATATATTATATTATTATTTTATTAATACATCGAGTAAAATGATTTATGAGGTTTTATGCTTAAAAAGTTGCACTTTTTGGAAACTTGTGACCTGTTCGACCGGCTTTCTTATATGCTGTTTTCTAAGGCGCAATTTTGTATATACCCCTGAAAACTTGCATAATATCATATTTATCCTACTAAAATATACCTATTCAAAATACTTACAAAGCTCATATTTGGTCATTTCATGAAGTATAATTTGTAAATGACAGTTCTACCCTTCTCTCACATCCTAATTCAAGTTTTAAGGGAAGGGTATAAACATGATAATTTTGAAAATCGGTATATTTGATATCGTGACTTTTTGTTGGGTAGAATATGAGATTATAACAAGTTTTCAGGGAATACATGAAATTAACACTTTTTTTTAGTTATACCGGCATTAGGGACAAAACATAGACCTAGTTGACCCGTTTAGTAAATGGGTTGGAATTACCCACATCATTTCTAAAAGGTTTTGTTTGTAAATTTGGATTTAGAATAATATAATCACTTGTTCTTGACAAGCGTGTTATCTTATTTGTTGCTTTTCAGTGTTGTTGATGATTGTGAGGTTGATGTCATAAATGGCCAAAGCTCAGGTTAGCCTATTCTATTCTGTTATTAACTAAATTAATTCTCATGGCCATATGTGTGTGTATTTGTTTCAGAACCAATAACATGTTAAGAACTGCGAGAACCACATAAATGCACTTGTACAGTTGTACATAGTGCAGAAAAGATAACCATAAGTAATGGGAGAGAGAAACAGGTGTGTGTGTATTATTGCGGCAAATACACACTCGTTTCTTAGTCACCTGAAGTGTGTAATTAGTGTTAGAAATCTTACCTTAGGGTTTGGATTCGACCATAAAATGTCAACTTGACTACTGAACTCGATAAATGTTTTAGAGGGGACAATTCCAGCCATATGACTAAAAAAACAAGTTTATCTGGGGTTTATATTAAATTGCGAACACCCGGTAAAATTTAAAAACTTTAGCTAAAAGGAAACGCGTCACAAAAGGTCAATTAAAAGTTGTTTAAAGTGTTTAAAACCTCTTAAATTCTTTTATGCAAAAAGAAAAAATGAACAATCATCTTATAAGATAGCATTTTTTATTCATACTAACATGTTAGTTTTGAAAAAAATCTAGAACATCAATATTTTGGGAGAAATATTATTTATTGAGGTTAGATAATCAAGTGTTAGAATGGTTCTCTTAGACGGGTTGAATAACGGGTCAAAACACGCAACTTATTAAATAATAATGTGATAAATATGATTAAGAAATGGTTTAGGAGTTTTTTTTTATACATTTCAATACTCTTTTCATAGTCGAACCATTTAAGTTTGTAACTCATTCGACATTTTAGAGACGAAACATATCCGGATCAATCAATGTAAGTTAATGGGTCAAGATTGCCGCATGTGATATTTGCATTTTTACCCTTTTATTGAATGTTGATGTAGTTTTGCTTTGATGCAGATGCACTGCCAGAAGGCCTTGTTCATGAGCTTCCAAATGCTGATGTCTACAAGCATCCAACAGTCTCAAACGACACTGTGGACACCGTAGATGATCTTGAAGATCTCAAAAAGCAACTTGAGGCCCTTAATGCTCTCTAGTTGTTATATTATCAGTTTTTTAAATTATAATCTACAAATTGAGTAACAAACTAAGAAGAATTTTGGCCTGTTTCAAGTTTTGGTCTAAGAGCACCTTTTAAATCAAATAGATCATATGAACTTCTATAATTCTTTTGAGTCAATTTAGGTTGTATTGTATCTTTAATGAAGTCCAATGATATGAACATCTAGAAAGTTGACTAATATATTCTAAGGCATTATGTATATACACTGGGGAAGGTTGACCACCTTATCGTGCGAAACGTACGTGAGCATCTCAACCGCATATCGGACCTACCTTAGGCCTTTAGTTGAACGTAGTGGCACAATAATAATTAACTCGACATAATTACACACATTATAATGCATAATTACGTGTGGGTTTGGTTAAACCCTAATTACACAAGTTATTGCATAATTACGCACATTATAAAAAAAACAAGTCCTGCATGCCACCAAACATGAAAATTATGCATGTTAAACTTATAATTACGTATGTGTTGTTTCAACCCTAACTACACATGGTATATGCATAATTACGAACGTTATTTGGTGGTGGCATATGTTAAGGGACTTCTGTATTTTAAACTCTCTCTCTCTCTCTCTCTCTATATATATATATATATATATATATAATAGATTGATATATTTAATAAAAAGGATAAAACATGGCATAGTAACCTATTTTTAATAAATTGGTCATTTTTTTATTTTTACTATAAAAACCACTCATTTATATTGTTTTGTTGAAAGTTATTTTTTTTTACCTGTATAACTAAATGAACCATATAGATTATGAAATTTAAATATGATTTAGTGACTTTAAATCTCAATCACCACCTACTTTCAGTAATACTTTAATAAATCTAACTTATAATAAAAGATTCTAAATAATCTCATATGGCATTTTCTTCTCCAACCCCATAAATTATACTTATATTTGATTAATATATTTCTTTTAATATTAATAACTAATAACTAATATATATACCTCATAAATTTTATTTATATTTGTTTAATATATTTCTTTTAATATTAATAACTAATATATAGATATCATTTATCTTTGTCTAAGATTAATAAATAACTTCAATTAATGCCACATGACACAATGTTGAGTACTAAGGCCAAACCTTGTCACAATGTTAAGTACTAAGGGCAAACCTTGTTAACTTTTTTGTTAAATCTGATTAAAATGACTAAAAATGCTCTTTAATAATTAAAGTTTTTAGTCATTTTGTAAAACTTAGAAACCGCAGGGACTATATGTGTTAAATAACCAAACTTGTTAAATCAAACAAAAAGAAAGCCCGCCTTTCAGGGGGTCTTCTCCGGCAAAGTCGTCGGATTCCGACCATATCAGATCCGTAAAAATTGTCTGTTTTACTCGTTTTTTCGTTAATGTTTATCTCCGTCATAATCAAAACTAATAACTCGTTTGTGTCACATATAAACAACAAATTATGCTTATCCGCTAACCTGTTTAACTCCGAAATTTCCATCATCCTCTCAATCTGGTATATCTTCAATTCGAGTATAAACATACGCCTCTTGACCCGATGCAACCTCATTCCCACATAATTTCATAGCCAAGGCTGAGCAAATTACGGTTCCGAGCCGTATTGTTGTATTTAGGGTCCGGTTCCGCTTCTTAAACTTGGGTGAAAATGGTTCCCAGTTCGGTTCCGGTTAAAACCGACGGTTCCGGTTCAAGAACCGCGAGAACCGGTTAGGATTATAAATATTTAAAACCCCTATTTAAATTAATGACTAAAAACTTTAATTATTAAAAGATATTTTAGTCATTTTAGTAAGACTTAACAAAAAAGTTAAAAATATTTAGCCTTAGTACTCAGCATTCTAATAAGGATTGGTCCTAGAACTCAACATTATAACAAATTAGAACGTTAATACCTGATTTTGCAACAAAAAAAATATTATTACCCGACATTGAAATTTAACAGAAACCCCAAATATCAACGGTGTAATTTTTTCTATCTAAATCTAATATCTAATAAATTATTAATAACTCTATAACTAATGTGAAAAAAATAATTCACAAATATTAATGCCAAAACTTTTCTTCTTTTATAATTTAGACCCTTTGTTTTTTCTACTTTTAACCCAAAGCTTTTCATCTTTTGTAATTTAACCCCAACTCTTTTTTATTTTCAATTTTGGTCCACCATACTTTTCATTTTTACCAAGTTTTTCGTTCCATTCTAAATTTTGTGAGTTAATGCACTACAACATGCGTGTGGGGTTCAACATTTTTTCATATATTTTTTCCCGTTTGACAGGCCTGTCGCAAGACAACTATTTGTCTCCATTTGATAAGTTCGTCGCAATGCGCGGTTCCTGGATTGACTTAGTTATTTTTTCTATGTTTTACGTTTGGGTTTAATTTCTTTGTAACAAGCGTGCGTGATTCAAAGATTTTACGACTGCTTTTCGCTCGGCGTTATTTTTTCTGTTTTTATTTATTTTGTTTTTACCATCTTTTCCGGTGTTGGTGGTCGCTGACAATGGTATAACATTGATACTACTTGACATAGTTTTACGACAACCGCTACAATGCAGGGGCTTAATACTAGTAAATCACTAAATGGTAGTAAAGTTTAATGTTTGTTTTAATTAGGTTATTTAATTTAACATTTAATATTTAAAAAAAATCGCAATAGTTGATCACTAATAAAAGTTAAGTGGTTTTATAGTTAGAACGAAATCTGAGTGACTTTGATGAACGAACTTGATAAATGTTAGATAGTACATTATATAGAACCCTATAAAAAGTAATTTGGGGTACTTTAGACTAAGGGGGTGTTAGTTTTTGCTTAAAACATCTGCAAGGGACCAATGTCTTCAGGCGGGCAGACAAAAGACAATGAAGACTGTTTGTTTTTTTTATAAAATAAGATCTGAAAAGTGCTTTAATTAGCTTAAAAAAAAAGCTTATGTCTTACTTCTTCACACACAATCAGATCTTCAAAACATCTTTCTCCTCTCTCTCATTTCTCTACACAATCAGATCTTACCCACCACCACCACCACCACCACCACCTCCACCTTCAACCCACCTCCACCGCCACGACCACCTCTACCTCCACCTCTTTCTCTCCGGCTTCTCTCTCTCGCTATCCAGCAACCACACCCAATTTCAGAAAGATCATAAAATGAACGAGAGGAAATTTCTTACCAGGAAGCTTATCGGATAGGGGAGGTGGTCGTCGGCTGAAGCGTCGCCGTCGTCGGAGACGGTTCCGGCCACTGTCGTCTCCCTCTCATTTCTCGATTCTCTCTGCTTCGATCTCTCTATCTTCGTCGTCTCCAGTCCGGTGTGGGTGTGAGGGGGGGGGGGGTGTAAGAGGTGAGGGTTGGGTGTGGGTGAAGCCGACGGCCGGCCTGTGCATCGCCGGTCAGACGAGAGAAGAGGAGGAGGATGGAAGCAAGACAAATTTATGTGATGGCGGTGGTTGCTGGATAGCGAGAGAGAGAGAGAGAGAGAGGCGGTGGTGTGATGGCGGTGGTGTGATGGCGGAGGTGGTGCGGTGGTGGTGGTGGTGTGGTGGTGGTGGTTGTAGAGAGAGAGAGAGAGAGCAGACCTGTGTGTGAAGTTGTTTTTGAAGGAAAAAAACAAACCCTCTTCTCGTTGCAGACTGCAGACATTTGGTCCACATCTTCTCTTGCAGATGCCTGCAGATGTGGTTCGCAGACTACAGACATTTTACATCTGAAAAAACAAACAGCACCTAACTTAATAATAGTTATGTCTTTTCATATCACACCTTTAAATAATATCCTTGCATTAATAAACACATACCATATATTAAACACATGTTACGCAACCCAAACCAACATGTCCCAATACACACACCCCTTTAATAAATTATATATAACTACAAAAAGCAACTTGGGTTATATCTTATTTGTTTAAACATCGCATCTCTTCGAAGGTGTGATTTGACTTTATTCCATACCGTTCGAAATAGGGATGTAAATGAACCGAACGAACACGAACAAGGCCTTGTTCACGTACGTTCGTTAAGGAAATAAATGTGTTCACGAACGGTTCATGAACATTTACCGAGCGAGATGTTATGTTCGTGTTCGTTCATTAAGGAAATGAGCGTGTTCGCGAACGGTTCACAAACACAAATACATTTGGCGAACGCGACGAAGGATAAACGTAGATGGCCCAGAGAGTAGCACTGGAACTTGAATCCCTTATTGTGGAACGGAGGTCAATCGTATTCGCCGATGTAAATAATGAGAAAGTAAAGGGAAATGATGTATAAACAATGTGAAAGAGTGTTTCCTAGTTTAATTGTTAGGGTAATAAAATAAATAAAAGTTTAACAATATAAAAATTATAAATAAAATATATGAAAGTACAAAAATATTTAATTAAAACACAAACATACGAACATAAACGAACGCAAATGAACTAATGTTCACGAACATCTTACCGAACGTTCACGAACACAATCGAACGAACGAGACCTTTGTTCATGTTTGTTCATTTAACTAATCGAACGGAATTTCTTGTTCATGTTTGTTCGTTTATTAAACGAACGAACATAAACGAACTTTCCGCCGAACGGTTCACGAATTGTTCCTTGAACGTTCGGTTCGTTTACAGCCCTAGTTCAAAAAGGTGTTATTTAACCAACTTGGGTCATACCTTTTCGTTTAAAAGCCGTGTCGTTTAGAAAATTATATTATAACATTGGGTCATACCTTTTCGTTTAAAAGTCGCGTCGGTTAGAACATTATTTTATACCTTTCGTTTAATTGCGTCGTGTCGGTTATAAAATAATATTATAAAGTTGGTCATACCCTTTCGTTTAAAAGTCACGTATGTTAAAAAAAAAAATTTGTTCTTTCCTAACGTGGTTTAGCACTTCATATCTTTGGTTCCCTCCAAAATCAAGTTTAATATTCTTCTTGAACAAGGGTTTTGAATTGTTACGTCTGATTCGAATATGGTCGCGATTAAGTACGATTATTAAACTTCAAGAGTCATGTCTTTTTTTAAGTCAAACAATTAAATACATCTCCTTCGACTTACGACACAACCCTTTGCAAATTAAGTTTTTTATTATACCTCATATACATTTTACAAGTTGGGGGAATAGTACATTCTCCTATTGAATCAACCAGTTTATAATTTTATATCTATTTTAAAATTACGTTTTTGCCCCCAACTCAAAATAAAATTACGCTTTTGGCAAATTACGATTTTACCCCAGTAAAAAAATAAAACTTTCTCTCAGTTAAAAATTACAATATTGCCATTGTTTTAGTTTTTTTTTTCAAAACTATAAAAATGTTTTGTTTTAATTGGTTGGCTTGATTTGATTGTTTTTCGTGTCAATGAGCTACCTAACACTCGCTCATTATTCGGCCATCGCCCCGCAACGCGGGCGTGGCATCCACTAGTTAACAGAATAAACTTAAAATCGGGTGTATTTTAAGAAGTGTTGTGTCAATTGGTTTAGAATTATGTCTATTGGTTTAACGGTTATTTAAATGTCAAGTCCTTGGGTATAAATAAATACCCATCATATATAACATTTTTATGTTCAAAATTGAATATATTTATCTCCAAATCATCAGAACCGAAGAGTACATGAGGGTTTACAACAGTAAACATAATGTTCATAACACCGTTACGGGTGGATGCCATGGAAGGGTGATTTCGCGTTTAAGATATTTCATTATGGGCAGTCGAGTAACAACGGTCAGGGATCAGATCTGTCAGGGATGGTAAACTAGAGTGGCCGGATACCAATGAGACATCTAATCCACATAAAAATGATGAAGACGACAAAAGTCGATTTACATCAAGAGTAATATTTTAATCACTTCACAATCGGTTCAAGCATATGTCTTTCCATGAATGTCAATTTCTTCTTCTTGAATCGTGAACACCATGTTTAACGTTATTTTCACTTTGAATCTGCATATACAAAGGGATTTTGGACCTGCAGCAATGCGCGAGTTAACGTTAACTCGTTCCCCTTTAAATATAAGATTAACGATTATAGTAATATTTTTTTTTATCATACTCTGTTAATTACTTTTGAAAACAGAAAAATACAAACGACTACTGATTAGCTAGAAATCACATTATTTAATGTATAACTTTGTAGTATAATATTCTAAAAAATATATTTTGTTATTGAAAAAACATAAATAAATGTGTTAAATAATATATTTTATTCAAACTTAAAAACGAATCTCACTTTGGTTGCCCACAAATTCTGTCACAAAATAGTTACAATCATGTTGTCCAAGACGATTTCACCATTTCATATTCTTTGTGTGAAGTAAATTGGTTTTGCTAAAACTGTTGTGTCATAAAATGTTACTGTATAAATTATTAGGTTTGACATTAAATTACAAAAAAACATCCAACATTTATATTTTCTTGGATTATTATTGTATGACAAATTATTGGGACCGTTAAACTGACATTTAAGGCCCATACAACATCATAACTCTATTTTATATATTCGTTTTTGGTAATTATTTAAATATACATATATAGAAAAAGTGTATCGTACAATTGGCCTTAACGTACGACACGTACGCAATTAGAAATCGCATGTTATACACAAACTCGGACATGTCATAATCGCATGTTATACAACCCCGGACATGTATAAATTCGCATGGCTGATAAACTCAGACTCCCCATAATCGCATGTTATACAAACCCGGGCATGTATAAATTCACATGGCTAATAAACTCGGACAACCAAAATTACAAAATCGCATGTTATACACAATCGCGTTTGCGTCGTACGTTAAAAGATATTATACAATAACCGGCCTCTATATGTATAAAACTTATCATGTAAACAATTGAGTTTGTAGAATATAATTCATTAAGAAATAAAAGATGGAATTTATAAAAAAAATTAAAATAAGTCTGAAGACATGCAAGGAATTTTGTTATTGTTTTATGTTTTTCCCTAATATGTATCTATACAAATCTATTTGTGCTACCCTATGATTGATGAAAGTTGTTGAGAGTTAAAACGATAAAACTGTTGTGTTGAAAAGCTACAATTGTAGGTTTTAACTCTAGTTTTACTAGCTCTTCTTTAAAGCTTGTTAGTGTTTGAGCAAATCTTTACTTTTTTTTTTTCAAACATAATACACATTTCATCTATACTAAATATACACCATAGTAAAATTCTCACTAGTGCGAGTCAATGGAATGGAATGGCTCCCTGGCCTCTGATATCCATATAAAGGACACACCGAGTATAAATACCCTCTTTAACTTCTATTTTGATGGATTGAATATTTTTTATAAGAAATCGAAGGAAGTCATGACGATTTTTTCCTGAAAATCCCTAACGAAAAATACTTTCTATTCCGTCTTTTATATCAAATCAAGATAAAAACAATCTTTTATTTGATTCACATTAATTATACGATATGTAATATAAAATGTTCAATTAAGAAGCAATACATGTTATAAACTAGTGAGTTATCACCCGTGCTCCGTAGTGGGTTCAAAACGTAAATAAAAATAAGCAAATCACGAACGTGACAAAAAAAAAAAAAAAACACGTGGCGATGGTATATGCGAAAGTCACAGAACGAAAACCAAGTTATTTGAACAAAAAGTTACACCAAAACCTATATAAAGATAAACACGACTGCGGATTACAGTGGGTCAATTAAATGTAGATAAAAAACACGTCATAATAGTGTATTTAGAGATCAGCATCAGGCAGTTTAAGAAAATCGAACGGTTAAAAAATGTTTGAAACAATTGGTCGGTATAAAACAATGTTACAAAAATTCACGTCGAAACGTAAATAAAAATAACTCGTGTGGAACGTCGATATAAAAAACGAAACCCATAAAAAATCAAGTAACAGAAAATTTGTTAAAATCTCAAAATGATAACTTTATTAAGTAAATCACTTAAACAAAAAGAGAAAAAAAATTACATATATATTAAAGACAAAGGTCGGTGGTGAAGACCTTTGTCTTTAATATTCCAAACTTCAATGACACTTTTTAGTTCTTATTTCTTAATCAAGTTTTTGACTTTTTTTTTTCTTCTCTTCAAAGTTTTAAACCAACAAAAAAAACCCTTACACTTTCAAGTTTTTCCACTCTACACCTTTAATTTTATGACATGAAACACTATTAACCATTATCTTTAAGTAAGTTACACATTCACTTCTAACTTTCAGTAATTGACAACTTTGACATTCTTAACCTTTTCTACTTAATAACTTGACACCTCCTTTGGTTTAAATGACTTTTACGACTTTACACCGCAACGTGGACAAATTATTATACTTTTTTTAATCTATGTTCTACTTATTTTGTGTACGTTCGTAAATTGTATTTGAAAGCAAGTCGGGTCAAATATACTACGTTTTCATTCGATGGCGATGTAATTTTTTTAAGTAAAGAGTCGGGTCAAATATACAGTATAAATACGAGTTACTTTAACTTTCGACGCCGCCGCAACGCGCGACGGGTCAAAATCCTAGTAACCAACTAAATTGCAGGGTGTAAACCAAATTTAAACTAAAGTGTAGGAAAAAGGTTAAACAATTAAATTGCAAAGGGTGTAAACAATGGATGGGCTACAGATAAATTTATTAGAGTTACAGGGGTATAAGTTAAACTTTCACTAAAAGAAAAAAAAAACAAATACTATAGCTAAGGTTTCATGAAATTGTTATATATAATAACTAGGTTAGAACCCCGTGTATTACACGGGTTGAATAAATGTAATTTTATATATTAAATAATAAAAAGTTATATTTTTATGAACCCCGTATATTGTACGGGTTAAATAAATGTAATTTTATATATCAAATAATAAAAAAGTTATATCTTTAAAAACCATGTGTATTACACAGATTAAATAAATATAATTTTGTATACTAAATACTAAAAACGTCGTATCTTAAAAAAAGCCGTGTATAATCGGGTTGAATAAATCTACCAAATAATAAAAAAATTACATCCTTAAAAACCTCGTATGTTACACGTGTTGAATAGATCTAAAAAAGAGTTATATCTTTAAAAATCATGTGTATTACACATATTAGATAAATGTAATTTTGTATATTAAATACTAAAAACATCGTATCTTTAAAAAACCCGTGTATAGTTGGGTCGAAAAATCTACCAAATAATAAAAACAATATTTCCTTAAAAACCTCTTGTATTATACGTGTTGAATAAATCTAATTTTACATAGCAAATGATAAAAAGTTATATCTTTAAAAACTTCGTGTATTACACAGGTTATATAAATGTAACTTTGTATAGTAAAAAATAAAAAAGTTATATTTTTCAAAACCCCGCATTTTAGACTTGTTGAATAAATATAATTTTGTATATCAAATAATTAAGAAGTTATATTTTTTAATAAATTAGGATAACATTTAATATTAATTTATTATTTATATATTTACTATAATATAAGTAGGAAATAGAGGTATTTGTTTTAAAAATATATTAAATTAACAATTTAGATTTGAGGATAATATTTTATTAAAGTATGATAAGATTTAATATTAATTTATTATTTATTTATTTAGTTAATATAAGATAAGTATAAATTTGAGGATGCCTTCAATGAATGACATGTGTGCAAAATTTGGTTTCTTTTATTATAGTAGATAGATTGTGAGAGTCGCATGAAGTCGTAACCCAACCCAGTAGTAACAAGTTGCTATCAATAGCAACTTGTTATTTCAACATTAAGTCACATCGGTAGAAAGCATTTAACACACCTTAATAGCAACCTTTTTTTTAACGGTAAATTTGGATCACTGACGGACCACTGGAGTATCATCATGCCACCAGCGGAACTACCCGATCATATCCATCTCCACTAGGCATAATGCCTATACACCAATTCAGGAGGAAACCTCAATAGCAACTTTACTTAGCCCAAGAGTAGAGTACTGATGACGGGGGTAGCTCAGATCTCACAAAATGACTAAAACACGTTTTAGCTTAAAATGTTAAAAGGTTGAAAGCTTCATAACCCGAGAACTATGGTGAATAGCAAAAAGAACATGAAGAGTAGCATGTCACTTCACTGATTGCTTGTCCAGCCCTCTCACAGTCGTAAAAGTAAGCATGTGCACAGAGAGCAACCTTTTATCCGCCGGTCTAAACCGTTCAACCCCAAAATGGGTAAGTCTCCCACTGCAAGCATGGTTCACTTATCCAATGTTTCCTCTTTGAGTGATACCTTCCTCTATAAAATGACACTTCATTTAGTGCTAAAGGACATTCCGATCAGCTCTGATTCTCAATGAATCCCTGATCTCTCTTCTCGAGCACTTGTTCCATTCAAGTCTCCTTTCTTCACATCCAACACACACAACTTGATCGTTTTTGCTTCCGAGGCTGAACACACTTCAGCCAAAGATCTCGAACAATCAACAAACAAAAATAGTGAACCTCTCTCCACGTCTTGCAAACGTGGGGGGACCCCACGACCTGCGTTAGGCAAACCAGAACCCTCCAACCCTTTTGCCTAACCAGCCTAGCTACTATCACCGGTCTTGTATTTGTTGCATCAACAAGTTGGCGCCCACCGTGGGGCTACGCCACTAATTTTCTTCAAAAAGACCTAGTAGTGTAGCTCCATTCTTTCAAAACCATCATGTCGGAAAGTGAATCTCCGGGAGAGGTAAAGCAAGTCCCGAATACCTCTACCCCAAGCACTAGCCAAGCTCATGTGGCTATACCAACGTCCTACTCAACACCGGGGAGCACTCCTACCGGATCAACATACCCCGAGTTACTCACTTTCCAAACACCAACTCCGTCTAGATCAGGGGTTCCATCCCCTAACGTCGGTGCCTCTAACACCCCCTCACGTGTTGACCTTACCCTTGAAGGGGTCGCCAACAACTTCCTAGAGTTGAGGTCTCTCCTCAACCAATACGTGAGTATGGAAAGAGACAAAGGGGTAAGGATTCAGTTGAACTATGACGAGCCCGAGCCGTCGTTATCTCCTGGACCTCCAACTCTTCCTTTCACAAGCTCACAACCAACCCTGTCCAGGAACGAGGCTGGTCCCAGCCACCCACCTCCAAATCCTAACCCATACATATACACAAGGCCAGATCCGACAACATTTCCTCTCTTTTCTTCTCAACCAGCTGCAACCGGTGCTCCATTGGGGCACGAGCTGACTTTGGACCACCTCCTACAATCTCCAGTAGCAAGCCTTCCACCCTCAGCAACAACTACTTGGGAGCAAGCTTTGTCTGTGCTTCCCTTGGCATAGAGTGCCGTTATGAGTGCTCCTTTGGGGATAAACAACTCTGCTGCACCTGGAAGCCTTCAAGGCTTCAACCTTATGCCTCAGATGATGGCCGCTTTCCCTTGGTAACACTTCATTAATCAAGTGCTAGCCACACAAGGGAATAACAAAAACAACACGGGTGCAAGGGTGGAAGATGATTTGGCCAAACCATACAAACCAAGTAATCTTTCGTGCTTCTCACAACAAATAGCCGATTATGATTTTCAAACAAAAATCAAAATGCCATCCCATATCAAGACATATGACGGAACCGAGGATCCAGAAGATCACCTTCAGATCTTCACTGGTGCTGCTAGAATTGAGAAATGGTCAAATGCTGAATGCTGCCTCATGTTTATGCAGACCTGTAACTCCACGTAAAAACGTGTATAACTATGTAAAGACACGTGTCCTAAACTCTAAATATGTGAAAGATTGAGTTTGAAGGACTAAAGTTGCCAAACAATGAAAATATGAAGCCACAAGGACTAAAAGTGTCAACATGACAAACTTGTGCCTCTGAATGACCATACACGAAGAATATATTCTTAAACGAGTGATTAATTGGATATAAGAAGCCGTTTATGAAAATAATCGGAAGATTATAAACTACAGGGGTTAAACGTGTCAACATGTTAATTCTTACCTCTGAGTGACCTTTTAACGAACCTGAGGCTTCGAAATATTCAAATATACTGTCAAGAATAAGTAGTATAAATTTCATGCGGTTTCGAGATCGTTATACAAGTTTTCAAGACTTTGGGTGAAAAGTGTCAACATGATAAAACTTGTGTTTATGGTGATATTTAAAGAAACCGGGCCTAACGGAGTTTGGTTATACTCCCATGAACCTCTACAAACTAACTACAAGGGCCTTATATGCCAAAAATGAGGTTGTATAAAGTTTCTAAGGACCAGGGACTGAAACTGCCAAGATTGAAACATGTTTAACCTGATCAACAGGTTGACGCGGGGCGCGTAACCCCCCCCTCTGATCCTATGCGGCCCGCAAGGGACTGCCCAGCGCAGAAAAGTGTGGACAGGTGCAAGTTTCAGCTCAGAACCGACTTAACCTCATTCTAATCGATACCATGGGCTGTTTAACGGACTTGTAATACCACTAGGACACCTGGGGTGATCCTAGATGCCTCCAAAACAGCTGCAAACATCCTAATGCATGACAAATTAGTATATAAGGACCCTAAATTCATTTGTTTAAGTGCTCATTTCATTTGCAACAATTCAAAAACTCACTTCTGGAGATAGCCAGCATTAGAAGAGGATCAAAAAGCGTAGAAAAGATAGCTAGGACCTTATGTAAGTGTCTTAGTCCCTGCTTAGTTCATTTTAGTAGCTTAAAAACCGAAAAGTCAAAGATATCGTAATTAGACTTTGCCTTTCGGTTTAATCATAAATGGTCCAGCCACTGGCCGAAATAAAAGTGGTTATGTGACCATATTAATATAGGTGATTAACCCTTAAAAGGGCACCTCCTAATTATTTCGTTTGACTAGTTAATTGTCGGGTCAAACTAGTTAGTCAAAAAGTCAAACTGAACAGAAATTTAATAATGATCTAAACTAATAAAAAAGAGGTTATAAATTATATTTTAGCATTCTAATAACTTGGTAATTAGTATTAGAACATGTTTAAACCTGTCGAACCCGACAATTATCAGTCTAAGGTCGGTTTATAACCGAAAGTCGCAAAAGCTTGACTTTTGCTTTGACTTTCAGTTCTGACCAGTTTAAGCTTAATTCTCTCATGTTTTAAGCATCCATTATGACCATATTATATAGTAGTATAACTCCCTGGAGTTATATTGCTTGGTTATTAGTAGTTTGAATTATATGCTCTTGTTTGTTAATATGCTTATAAATGCCAAAATTGCCCTTTTGACATATAAATGAGATTTTTAGAAATGCGAGAGGACAAAAACCATTGTTACTGATATATAAGCTTGTACCTAAAATTTGACATTAGTTCTTGGTCTCAAACTGAAGTTATGCTCGATATCGTAAATAGAAGCTTTTTATTAATTAAATTGCGATATCTTGCATAAGACATGTTTAAACTTGGATTTTTACCCAGAACTCATTACCTACTGTTAAGTTATTATTTTAAAGGATTTTTAGGATTTTTGGTCAGATTATAATCTGCCCATATCATAGAGTTCTTGTGTAAATCGGTAAATGACGATAATACCCTTTCATGCATAAAATGAGATTAACAAATGATTCGAATGCCAAACTTTTTCCTACTGATTTCATACATTAAATAAATTATTTTAAGCATTTAAAACTGATCAAAATCTCATATTTACATAAACATCTTAATTATCGTCAATTAGCGAGTTTTACACTAGTTAGGTGCATAGTATGGTTTAAAACCATATTTAACACCTAAGACTTATTACCTACTGAATATTTAAACAAATTTCAATATTATTACAGTAAGTATAAGTCATGAACTCATACTTCCAAAAATGTCCTTAAAAGCATATGTGAAATGACCAAAATGCCCTTTCGGGGCATAGTTTGGCCATAAATGGTAAACCTCACATATGTATAATATCTTACTGATGTAATGTGATAAAATAAATATTTTTACTGATTATCAAAGACCAGAACCTCAGTTTGTTATAAAATCTCCTTTATAATCATTAAAATGACCAAAATGCCCTTACGGGACTTAATTTGGTTTTAAATACTTTTTGGGATATATATGTTAACATCCTACTGATGTATTAACATATTTTATGCATAATAACAATTGAGACCTGTATATAATTCATTTGGTTACCCGTTATGCATTTATGCATTCGGATCGGCTTATGTGACTAGTTTACGTAAAATAGCCGTAACGGGTTTAACCTATTCATTAAATCCTCAAATTCCAGAATGTGTTTAGTTTACCCATATTATACAAGTATCCAAAATTTTCGGGTCTAAACCATATTCTATTCCGGTCTCCGCTTAATCTAGTGTTAAGAACCGTAAAGTTTCTTTCTAGCTAGCCGGTCTAAGTCTTTGACTTAAATAAAGACCCGTTAGCATCCTAATAGGTTATTAAACCTTCCATACAGATTGAGTAGCTTTAGTAGAAGGTATTATCATAAAGCTTTAGGAATATACGACTGAGTTACTTCTCACTTTTAGCTCAGGTAAATACTTTTAACTTATTTTCCCTTATACGAGCTTGGGATACGGTAAATTATTACCGCTTGGTCGGGTATGAGATCATTTAATCGGATTGTGATTTAATAAATCTGCATAACCCGTTTTAATCTGTTTTGGTTGATAACATAAACATTGGGGGTTAACGACCGTGTCCTGGATATCCTCGGCTCATTTCATTTGAAAATGGCCACAACCTATGCACGGGGTGTAGGCATACACCTGACAGATGCAAATGTTAAAATATAAACCCACATGTTGGGGATAACTCCTTTGTGGGTTCTATAAGTGGTGAGTCGGTTAATCAAGACCGGCTTCCAACTGGCCCCAATTGTATGACAAACATATAAATCTGTATACAAGATTATCTTAAATAATTGTCCCAAGTTATAAATGATTTGTGCCTTGTGCACTTAAATCAATTTTCATAAACACTTTTCAAACGAGTCAGTTAATTGTATTTACCAGTGTAAACTGACGTATTTTCTAAAGACTGATTGACAGGTACTTCTCGTAAATAGGCTGGAGCTACTAGGTGTCATATAAGAGGATCTTGCAAATCCCTAGATACCTGGAGTCTGTTATTTCAGTTTCTTGTATTTTATTTTATGATCCGCCTGTGGATCTTATTACAACCAAGTCTGTATATTCTTTCATTTGAACACTCAGACACTATGGTTTGTAATAGTTTATTTCACCAAGCCTTCCGCTGTGCTATTATATTGTGTGTATTGACAATGATGATATCAACTACGTCATGATACTCCCTGCCGGGCCCACCAGTAATATGTGGAAATATCGGGGTGTGACAGGTTGGTATCAGAGCCAACATTGAGTGAATTAAACACTAACCTTTTGTGTTTAATCTCAATGACACAATAAGCACATTCCTTAGACTTCCGAGTCTAGGCATATGACTTAGGATTTATTCTTGACTTTCCTTTTATCGTTTATATTTTTGTTTTACTTGTTTTGACAGGTTAGCTAATCGAAAATGCCGCCACGTGTACGAGGCAAGGGAAAGGGACCGATGAGAGGAGGGCCATCAGGCCATGCGGGACCCTCCCATAGGCGCACTCCGTCAGCATCTTTTTTTGTTTCCGACTCTCGGGATCACTAGAGTCATACCTTCGAACTGGCGAGGCACTCTGTTTTGCTAGGATCCTCACCTTCAGATCTTCCATACTTTGGGCTACCCATTCCTGACGAGCCCCAGCATTCCCATCACTCTCAAGAATCACACCATACTCACCATTCGCACCAATCTTACCACTCTTTACACTCCCATTCTTTCCATCACTCCGATTCCATTTATTCCCCAGCTCAGTTCAACCCCAACGGCTATGTCAACAATCTTCTGGGTTTCAATCCTTTAGGACCCGAAGACCACTTCTCCCAAGAGATAGAAATGGATGACGACCCTGACCCAGAACCACCAACCGGGACACCTGGCCACCCTATCAGCATATCCAGCGGTTCTCCATATCAAGGATCGCCTTACCAAGGGCCCGATTCTTTTTCCGAAAGGTGGGCAACGTATGAATGGGAATTCACCCCTTCATATCATAACTCTCCTGCTCAACCTCCTTTGAATGAACCGTATCTTCAAGCGGTTACCCCACCACCTCTACCTGTTGAGGAGCCACCTCAACCGCCTCCCGAGCCGCCTAGGAAAAGGAGGAATGCACGGATGTCCGTGCGTGGGGGACCACGGTTCAGTTCCCTTCAAGGTTCAAGCTCATGCCCTCCTATTCCTGAGGACCCACAAGTGGGTGGACCCTCGCATGCGGTGCCAGAGGATAATCCTCCGCCAGTTTCTTATGCACCACCGCCACCGCCAGTGGGTTTTGACAACCCAATACCAACATACCCAGGTTCGTCTAGGTATAACCCATCTGGGTATCCAACCCCTGCGGATTATGGAGCCCAAGATCCATATCTTACGGCAGCACAGTATAATGCACTTTACCCTTCATCTTATCCTCCAGTTTACCCAACTAGATATCCTGTGCAAGGGTATCAATACCCACCTTATCAGCAACCTCCTCCTCCCCAACAGGAGCAAACTCAAGAAATTTTGCAGAGGTTAGATAGAGTTGAGCGAAAAGCAGATGAAACCAATAAGAAGCATAACAGCTTTCTCAAGGGCCTTGCGAATCTCATCAAAGGCAAAAAGAAATAGAAAGTTGTTTACTTTATTTTGTATTGTATCTTTTAATCAAGTCCATGTGAGGACATTTTATTTTCAGTACCTAGTCCCTGCGTGGACTTATTTCTATTTCTGTAGCCCTTGCGTGGGCAGTGTGTTTATTTAAAGACCCGTTTAGGGCATCTTTGTAATAGTTTAGTAGTTTAATGGAATTTCTTCTTGGATTTTAAATATGTATTTTTATTACATCATCGTGCCATATCGTTTCAATTTTAAATTGACCTGCCAAAGAAATTCTTAAAGGTATAACCTAGCCAAAATATTAATGGCTATGATGGTACAACCCTTTTAAGACAATAAATTCCCTGTTAACATCTGAAAATTGTTAACATTCCTGGCTGTGTGATTCCAAAGACCACACAAGCTTCTGAATGTACTTGGATCTTTCCCAAGTCATTTTCATAGCCTATATGATCAATATAAATCATGGCTAATAAACATCGATATGATGTATACACCAAAGCATCCAATTGAGATGTATGCTTATAAGCAAGGGTGTATTAATGACAATGATAGATTATTTTATAAACTTCTTGTCAAAAAGGCGATGAACTATGTTCAACCCTTAAAAGATCACTGATCCAAGAGATCATTGGTTATATTCTAGTTATCCTTGTGACAAGGCCTTTTGTGCCATCTAAATGTCCTTCGAGACGAGCCTTGTGCTATATGAAAATGTCTTTCATGACATTGACAGTTGTGATTTATATCCCCTGTCTAATAAATATAAAGGATTATATCCTATTAATTGCTTATTATGGTTCCGTTGTAGCCTAGGCAAATCATGACTGAATTGATTTTTATTTAAAATGGTCTATATGGTTTAGTAATACCATGACCATCTAATCATCAATACGATGATTCATTATATAATCTAAATATATCATTATTATTTGATTTAGTACTCAAATCATGGCTGGCTCTGACGAAGCAAACAGTCATCCTGTGGAAGAAAACAATAAAACCAGAATAAATGTTACTGCTGCTGAGTTACAAGAGATGATAAACACAGCAGTTGCACATAGGGCTGTAAACGAGCCGAGTCGAGCCGAGCTTGACCCGGCTCGAGTTCGGCTCGAAATCAGTTCGAGCTGGCTCGGCTCGAGCTCGAATTTCAAATCGAGCTGAGATTTGAGGCTCGAGCTCGACTCGATTAAAATTCGAGCTAGCTCGGCTCGATCTATCTCGAACTAACAAAGAACCGCAAAATTTACAACTTAAAAAGCCCTAAAAATGAATATTTTCATACAATAAGGGCCATAATTGCAATTATATTAATCAAATGGCTAAATATGCAAGTATAAATAGTTAACTCACTTAGTACATTTTCTTTACCTTCTTTTATAGGGGAGATACTCCCTTAGTTTTTGTTTTCTGAGTGATGTGGGACAAAAAAATGAAGGATGTAAACCTTATCGAGCTGGCTCACGAGCTCGCGAGCCGAGCCATGCCAAACTCGAGCTCGGCTCATTTACAACCTGAGCCGAGTTGAGCTAGCTCGTTTAAAACCGAGCCAATTTCAAGCCGAGCTCTTTTTCGAACTTTTTTCGAGCGAGTTTCGAACGAGCTGCGAGCCACGAGTTTTTTGAACACCCCTAGTTGCACAAGCTGTAGATAATAAGTTTAAGGAGCCGAGTAATGTTCGGTCCAAGACTCATACGAAGTCCCTATCTCATTCGCATACACTGAAGAAGGATGAGTCTCAACACTCACCTAATCAGAAAAGTGAACCAAAGAGACAAGTTGTTTATAATCAGTCTCCAAGGTACAATAAAGGTTGCACTTATAAGTATTTTGTCTCCTGTAAACCGAGAGATTTTACAGGAGAAAAAGGGGCGATTGACTGTATGAAGTGGTTAGATGAAATGGAAACTGTGATTGACATCAGTGGGTGTGCTAAGGAAGACATAGTCAAGTTTGTGTCTCAATCCTTCAAAGGCGATGCCCTAACTTGGTGGAAAGCATTGGTGCAATCCACTGGAAAAGATCCTCTGTATAACCTTTCGTGGAACAAGTTTGTTGATCTTGTGAAGGACACTTACTGTCCTCAGCATGAAGTTGAGAGGATTGAGACTGATTTCTTCACTCTGGTGATGAAGGATTTAGATTGCAGGTCCTATGTGACCAGTTTCAACTCAATGTCGAGGCTTGTACCATACTTGGTCACCCCAGAACCCAAACGCATTGCGCGTTTTATCGGTGGTTTAGCACCAGAAGTGAAAGGAAATGTAAAGGCTTCTAAGCCTGCTACATATAGATCTGCTGTAGATCTATCTTTATCCCTAACTCTTGATGTTGTGAGGAGTAGGGCGAAGAAAACCATCGATGAAGGAAAAAGGAAGAGGGAGGAAGATCTTTCCCATCAGTCGAACAAAAAGAACAAAGGGAACTCTGGTTCCAAGAAAGGGCAGTCGGGTGACAAGCCCAGATGCAAGACTTGCAACAAGAGGCACTTTGGAAAGTGCAACCAGGACCCACAAGCTAAACCTTGTGGGATCTGTAAGAAGAAAGGGCACAAATCTGTGGAGTGCCAAAACATCAAGGATGCAACCTGCTACGGTTGCAACGAAAAGGGGCACATCAAGACTAATTGCCCCAAGAATGCTAAAAAGCCCGAGGAGGCAAAGAAAACCAATGCTAGGGTTTTTCAGATGAATGCAAGGGAGGCGGTGAACGACGGAAACATTATAACAGGTACCTTCCTCATTAATGGTATTTATGCTAGAGTTTTATTTGATTCAGGTGCTGATAAGTCATTTGTAGACCATAAGTTTAGTAAGTTACTGAATCTGCCTATTAAGACTCTAGACATAAAATATGAGGTAGAGCTTGCCGACGATACCTTAGAAACAGCTTCAACTCTTCTTGATGGATGCTTTATATCCATTAAGAACCTTTCTATCCCGCTATCCCTCTTGCCAATGAAATTGGCCGGGTTTGATGTAGTTCTAGGCATGGATTGGTTTTCGCATAACCAAGCCAAATTGCCTGCGATAAAAAGCAAATTATCATCAAAATCCCTTCTGGTGAATCTGTCACTATTCAAGGAGATACACAATATGGTTTGCCCAGCAATGTGTCTATTCTCAAAGTATCAAGGTGTTTGAAGAACGGATGTGTCATTTACATGGCACAAGTGACAGTGAATGACCCGAAACCCAAGATTGAAGATATTCCAATTATCTTCGAGTATCCTGATGTCTTTCCTGATGAATTACCTGGATTACCTCCTGAGAGGCAAGTTGAATTCAGGATAGACATTCTACCAGGATCTGCACCAATTGCACGAGCTCCTTATCGTCTAGCGCCTACTGAAATGAAAGAGCTCAGGACTCAATTGGATGACTTACTGGAAAAGGGTTTCATACAACCCAGCTCTTCGCCTTGGGGAGCTCCAATTTTTTTTGTGAAGAAGAAGGATGGATCAATGCGCTTATGCATTGATTACCGTGAATTAAACAAGGTAACGATCAAGAATCATTATCTTTTGCCCAGGATCGATGACTTATTCGACCAACTTCAAGGGGCAAGCTATTTCTCGAAGATTGATCTAAGATCTGGGTATCATCAACTCAAGGTTAGAACTGAAGATGTACCAAAGACAGCGTTCAGAACAACGTATGGACATTACGAGTTCTTGGTGATGCCTTTCGGGCTCACTAATGCACCTGCAGCATTCATGGACCTCATGAATAGAGTCCGCAAGCCATACTTAGATAAGTTTGTCATTGTCTTCATTGATGACATACTTATCTATTCTCGTAGCCAAATTGTTCACGAGAAGCACCTTCGATGTATCTTAGAATTGCTTTGACAAGAGAAGTTGTATTCTAAATTCTCCAAGTGCGAGTTCTGGCTTCGTGAAGTCCAATTTCTTGGACATGTTGTTAGTGAACGTGGCATCCAAGTAGATCCCGCCAAGATAGAAGCCATTATGAACTGGGAAGCACCAAAGACACCAACAGAAATTCACAGCTTTCTTGGATTGGTTGGTTATTATAGAAGATTCATTAAGAACTTCTCAAGGATAGCTGCACCATTGACTTCTCTGACCCGCAAGAATGTGAAATTTGATTGGGGTCCAAAACAGCAAGAATCTTTTGAGATTCTTAAACAAAAATTGAGCAATGCTCATGTATTGTCATTACCCGAAGGCGTAGAAGAATTTTTCGTGTACTGTGATGCTTCACACACCAGTATGGGATGTGTACTTATGCAGCGAGGCAAGGTGATCGCCTATGCATCACGACAACTAAAAGTGCATGAAAAGAATTACACCACCCATGATTTGGAGTTGGGTGCTGTTATGTTCGCGCTAAAGTTCTAGAGACATTATTTGTATGGAACTAAATGTGTGATCTATTCGGATCACAAAAGTCTCTAACACTTATTCAATCAAAAGGATCTCAATATGAGACAACGCCGTTGAATGGAAACTTTAAATGACTATGATTGCGAAATTCGCTACCATCCTGGTAAGGCGAATGTGGTCGCTGATGCTCTAAGCTGAAAGGAAAGAGTTAAACCTATCAGGATTAATGCCAAGAGCATTGAATTGAAGAATAGCCTGAATGAAAGGCTATTAGCTGCACAAAAAGAAGCTGTTTTAGAAGCTAACCTTTCAGATGAAAAGTTAGGTATAACTGCTAAACAGTTAACACCTGGCAAGGATGGAATCCTCAGACTGAATGGAAGAATTTGGGTTCCTATTCATGGAGGGCTTCGTGATATAATCCTCCAGGAAGCTCACAATTCTAAATACTCAATTCACCCTGGAGGTGACAAGATGTATCAAGATTTGAAAGTTAACTATTGGTGGATAGGTTTGAAGAAATCTATTGTCACCCATGTAGCTAAGTGCTTGACTTGTGCTTAGATTAAAGCTCAACATCAAAAGCCATCGGGTCTGCTTCAACAGCCAGAACTTCCCACATGGAAGTGGGAGATGGTAACTATGGACTTTATAACCAAGTTACCTAAAACAAGGCATGGAAATGATACTATATGGGTTATAGTTTATAGACTGACTAAGTCAGCACACTTCTTACCCATTAAGGAAACTCATAGCTCTGACAAGGTAGCTCAGTTGTACGTGGATAAAATTGTATCCCTTCACGGAGTGCCGGTGTCTATTATTTCTGATAGAGATACTAGATACACCTCTCACTTTTGGAAAAGTTTCCAACAATCCTTAGGCACTAGTTTAAATTTTAGTACTGCTTACCATCCCCAGACAGATGGACAAAGGGAGCGTACAATTCAAACTTTGGAAGACATGCTTCGAGCATGTATTATTGATTTGGGAGGTAGCTGGGATGACCACCTACCTTTGATCGAGTTCTCCTATAATAACAGTTATCATACTAGCATCCAGGCTTCGCCATTTGAGGCATTGTATGGAAGAAAATGCAGAACGCGTGTTTGTTGGGCGGAAGTAGGATAAGCTCAATTATCAGGACCTAATATAGTCCTTGAAACAACGGACAAGATTGTCCAAATCCGTGATCGCCTGAAAGCTGCCAGGGATAGACAAAAAAGTTATGCTGACAAAAGGCGAAAACCTCTAAAGTTTGAGGTGGGCGACAAGGTCTTACTAAAAGTATCACCCTGGAAAGGTGTGATGCGTTTTGGTAAGAAGGGCAAGCAAAGCCCTAGGTATATTGGACCATTCGAAATCATAGAATGTGTCGGCAGTGTAGCTTATAAGCTAAATTTGCCTGAAGAGCTGAGTGGAATTCATAATGTGTTCCACATCTGTAATCTCAAGAAATGTCTAGCTGAAAGACCTATATCGATCGAGGATTGTCAGGTTAAAAAGCTTCGAAGAAAGCACGTGCCTATAGTGAAAGTTAAATGGGACGCCCGTAGAGGCCCTGAATTTACGTGGGAAGTTGAGTCCACTATGCGACAGAAGTGCCCTCACTTATTCCAGTAAATCTCGGGGTTGAGATTTATTTTAAGGGGGTGAGGATGTAACACCATGTAAAACGTGTCCAATTATGTAAAGACACGTGTCCTAAACTCTAAATATGTGAAAGATTGAGTTTGAAGGACTAAAGTTGCCAGACGATGAAAATATGAAACCACAGGGACTAAAAGTGTCAACATGCCAAACTTGTGCCTCTGAATGACCATACACGAAGAATATATTCTTAAACGAGTGATTAATTGGATATAAGAAGCCGTTTATGAAATAATCGGAAGATTATAAACTACAGGGGTTAAACGTGTCAACATGTTAATTCTTACCTCTGAATGACCTTTTAACGAACCCGAGGCTTCGAAATATTCAAATATACTCTCAAGAATAAGTAGTATAAATTTCATGCAGTTTCGAGATCGTTATACAAGTTTTCAAGACTTTGGGTGAAAAGTGTCAACATGATGAAACTTGTGTTTATGGTGATATTTAAAGAAACCGGGCCTAACGGAGTTTGGTTATACTCCCATGAACCTCTACAAACTAACTACAAGGGCCTTATATGCCAAAAATGAGGTTGTATTAAGTTTCTAAGGACCAGGGACTGAAACTGCCAAGATTGAAACATGTTTAACCTGATCAACAGGTTGACGCGGGGCACGTAAACCCCCCCTCTGATCCTACGCGGCCCGTGAGGGACTGCCTAACGTAGAAAAGTGTGGACAGGTGCAAGTTTCAGCTCAGAACCGACTTAACCTCATTCTAATCGATACCATGGGCTGTTTAACGGACTTGTAATACCACTAGGACACATGGGGTGATCCTAGATGCCTCCAAAACAACTGCAAACATCCTAATGCATGACAAATTAGTATATAAGGACCCTAAATTCATTTGTTCAAGTGCTCATTTCATTTGAAACAATTTAAAAACTCACTTCTGGAGATAGCTAGCATTAGAAGAGGATCAAGAAGCGTAGAAAAGATAGCTAGGACCTTATGTAAGTGTCTTAGTCCATGCTTAGTTCATTTTATTAGCTTAAAAACCGAAAAGTCAAATATATCGTAATTAGACTTTGAATTTCGGTTTAATCATAAATGGTCCAGCCACTGACCGAAATAAAAGTGGTGATGTGACCATATTAATATATGTGATTAACCCTTAAAAGGGCACCTCCTAATTATTTCGTTTGACTAGTTAATTGTCGGGTCAAACTAGTTAGTCAAAAAGTCAAACTGGACAGAAACTTTAATAATGATCTAAACTAATAAAACAGAGGTTATAAATTATATTTTAGCATTCTAATAACTTGGTAATTAGTATTAGAACATGTTTAAACCTGTATAACCCGACAATTATCAGTCTAAGGTCGGTTCATAACCGAAAGTCGCAAAAGCTTGACTTTTGCTTTGACTTTCAGTTCTGACCCATTTAAGCTTATTTCTCTCATGTTTTAAGCATCCATTAAGACCATATTATATAGTAGTATAACCCCCTGGAGTTATATTGCTTGGTCCTTAGTAGTTTGAATTATATGCTCTTGTTTGTTAATATGCTTATAAATGCCAAAATTGCCCTTTTAACATATAAATGAGATTTTTAGAATTTTGAGAGGACAAAAACCATTGTTACTAATATATAAGCTTGTACCGAAAATTTGACATTAGTTCTTGGTCTCAAACTGAAGTTATGATCGATATCGTAAATAGAAGCTTTTTATTAATTAAATTGCGATATCTTGCATAAGACATGTTTAAACTTGGATTTTTACCCAAAACTCATTACCTACTGTTAAGATATTATTTTAAAGGATTTTTAGGATTTTTGGTCAGATTATAATCTGCCCATATCATAGAGTTCTTGTGTAAATCAGTAAATGACGATAATACCCTTTCATGAATAAAATGAGATTAACAAATGATTCGAATGCCAAAATTTTTCCTACAGATTTCATACATTAAATAAATTATTTTAAGCATTTAAAACTGATCAAAATCTCAGATTTACATAAACATCTTAATTATCATCAATTAGCGAGTTTTACACTAGTTAGGTGCATAGTATGGTTTAAAACCATATTTAACACCTAAGACTTATTACCTACTGAATATTTAAACAAATTTCAATATTATTATAGTAAGTATAAGTCATGAACTCAGACTTCCAAAAATGTCCTTAAAAGCATATGTGAAATGACCAAAATGCCCTTTCGGGGCATAGTTTGGCCATAAATGGTAAACCTCACATATGTATAATATCTTACTGATGTAATGTGATAAAATAAATATTTTTACTGATTATCAAAGACCAGAACCTCGGTTTGTTATAAAATCTCCTTTATAATCATTAAAATGACCAAAATGCCCTTACGGGACTTAATTTGGTTTTAAATACTTTTTGGGCATATATTTTAACATCCTACTGATGTATTAACATATTTTAAGAATAATAACAATTGAGACCTGTATATAATTCATTTGGTTACCCGTTATGCATTTATGCATTCGGATCGGCTTATGTGACTAGTTTACGTAAAATAGCCGAAACGGGTTTAACCTATTCATTAAATCCTCAAATTCCAGAATGTGTTTAGTTTACCCATATTATACAAGTATCCAAACTTGTCGGGTCTAAACCATATTCTATTCTGGTCTCCGCTTAATCTAGCATTAAGAACCGTAAAGTTTCTTTCTACCTAGCCGGTCTAAGTCTTTGACTTAAATAAAGACCCGTTAGCATCCTAATAGGTTATTAAACCTTCCATACAGATTGAGTAGCTTCAGTAGAAGGTATTATCATAAAGATTTAGGAATATACGGCTGAGTTACTTCTCACTTTTATCTCAGGTAAATACTTTTAACTTATTTTCCCTTATACGGGCTTGGGATACGGTAAATTATTACCGCTTGGTCGGGTATGAGATCATTTAATCGGATTATGATTTAATAAATCTGCATAACCCGTTTTAGTCTGTTTTGGTTGATAACATAAACATTGGGGCTTAACGACCGTGTCCTGGATATCCTCGGCTCATTTCATTTGAAAATGGCCACGACCTATGCACGGGGTGTCAAGTATCAATCCTGGGTTGCAAACCCAGTCATGGTTCGAAAGCCCGATAATTCTTGGAGAATGTGCATCGACTTCAAGGACTTGAACAAGGCTTGTCCCAAAGATTGTTACCCGTTGCCAGAAATTGACCTTAAGGTTGATTCCCTCACTGGTTACCCTTTCAAATGTTTTCTCGATGCCTACAAGGGTTACCATCAAATCCTCATGAAGGAAGAAGATGAAGAAAAAACTGCTTTTCACATGGACAAGGGTATCTTTTGCTATCAAAAGATGCCCTTTGGCCTCAAGAATGCGGGTGCAACCTATCAACGCCTAGTTGACAAAGCCTTCGCCAACCAAATTGGCAAAAACATGGAAGCATATGTCGATGATTTGGTAATCAAAAGCAAAATAGAATACCAAATGCTTGATGACATCCAAGAAACCTTCAAAAACCTAAGGATGGTCAACATGAAACTCAACCCCGAGAAATGTTCGTTTGGGTTTGAAGAAGGTAAGTTTCTGGGGCACGTTGTGGGAAAACAAAGTATAAAGGCCAATCCAAACAAAGTCAAAGCCGTTCTTGAAACCAGGCCTCCACAAAGCAAAAAAGTAGTTGAAAGTCTGAATGAAAAGCTCGCGGCCCTGAAGCGTTTTACCTCAAAACTGGCTGAAAAATCTTTACCTTTCTTTAAAACGCTTAAAGGGTGTTCCGAAAAAAAGGATTTCAAGTGGACTGAAGAAGCAGAACACGCTTTCAACCAGATGAAGCTGCACCTGGCTTCACTTCCTGATATTGCAGCCCCGGAAACAGGTGAGCTGATCTCTGTCTACCTCTCGGTTGCTGAAGAAGCGATAAGTGCGGTCTTAACCATTGAATGAGACAAAGTTCAGGTACCCGTTTATTTTTTCAGCAAAACTCTAAAATAGGCAGAAATCAAGTATCCTCCTCTGGAGAAGCTTGCCTTAGCCCTAGTCCAAACGGCTAGAAGGCTTCGAAGGTATTTCCAAGCACACCCTATACAAGTGGTCACCGACCAACCAATAAAGAGTGTGCTTGAAAAACCAGAAAATTTAGGAAGGCTGGCCAAATGGGCTGTGGAATTAGGTGAGCACAAAATCACCTATGTTCCAAGAAAAGCCATTAAAGCCCAAGTCTTGGCCGACTTCATTGTGGAAGTCCCAAAGCAAGTTATCACGGAAGTTAATACAACTACGGCTGAACCTTCTGACCCTGAAGCCTGGAAGCTCTTTACCGATGGAGCTTCAAGCGTTGAAGGGTTAGGAGCCGGGCTCATTTTAATCAACGCTGAAGGCTTAGAATTCACATACGCTCTCCGATTTGAATTCCAATCCACAAACAATGAAGCCGAATACGAAGCATTGATAGCCGGCTTGAGGCTAGCCAAGGAAATGAAGGTTCAAAAGATTCAAGTCTTCACAGACTCGTTGCTGGTATCAAGTCAAGTCAATGATAGCTATGTTGCAAAGGAGCCCAACATGAAGAGATACAAAGAAAAATCTAAAGAGCTGATGAACACATTCCAAACATGTACCATCAAGCAAATCCCAAGGTTTCAAAACAAAAAAAAGCTGATGCTTTGAGTAAACTTGCTTCTCTCACCTTTGCCCACCTTACCAAAAAGGTATTAGTGGAGGTATTGAAAACTCCTTCAATTCAAGAATTGGAGGTTCAAGATGTAATCACCGAAGAAGGCTCCAATTGGATGACTCCTATTAAAAAAATTCTCAAAAATGGTGAGTTACCCGCTGATCAAACATAGGCTGAAAGGGTTAAAATCGAATCTAGGCAGTATGTGTTGCAAGGTGAAATCCTCTACAAACCGTTACTGAGATGTGTTGGCCCGGAACAAAGCCAGTACCTGGTCAAAGAGGTCCATAAGGGGATATGTGGAGCTCATTTTGGAGCTAGAACGGTGGTTGCTAAATTAATGAACCTCGAGTATTTTTGGCCTTCAATGCACCGAGACGCTACCGAACAATTAAGAAAATGTGAAGCTTGTCAAACACATGCACCGGTACCCAAGAGCCCCAAGCACGACCTTGTCCCAATATCTTCAGCTTGGCCATTTCACAAATGGGGAATGGATATCGTTGGTCCGTTCCCACGGGCCAAGGGTGGAGTAAAATTTCTATTGGTGGCCATAGACTACTTTACCAAGTGGCCTGAAGTCAAACCACTTGCAAAAATCACGGGCAAATAGGTCATCGATTTTGTTTGGGAGAACATCATTTATCGCTATGGGTTGCTGGGAGTGTTGATCACGGACAATGGGAAACAATTCGCTGAGAAGCCTTTTAGCACTTGGTGCAAAGAGTTCAGGATAACTCAGGTTTTCAGCTCAGTTGCATACCCGCAATCAAACGACCAAGTTGAAAGGATGAATCAGAGCATAGTTGAAGGGATCAAAACCCAGTTGGGAAGGCATGAAAGCAATTGGCTCGAAGAGTTGCCAAACGTTCTATGGGCTATAAGAACAACGGAAAAAACAAGCCACAAAAGAACACCTTACAACTTGGTGTTCGGATCGAAAGCCGTGATTACAACCGAAGTAGGAGTTGTGACTCAAAGGACACTCAACATGGATCCCGAAACAAACAACAAAGAGACCATGTTGAACTTACAACTCCTCGAGGAAACACGAGACCAAGCTGCAATCTAAGAAGCCAAGTACAAACAAAAGATGGAAGCTTACTACAACAAAAGAGTCAAGAATGAACGCTTCAAGCCAGGAGACCTTGTGCTTAGAAACAATGAGGCTAGTAAAAAAGAAAACCAAGGAAAACTTGGCCCAAAGTGGGAAGGGGCATATACAATCCTTGAAGCTCATAAGGGTGGATCCTATAAACTAGCCGATGCTGAGGGTAAAAAGCTTCCCCGACACTCGAATGGCAAAACCCTTAAAAGGTTCCATGTCTGATCAAGAAAGTTTAGTTTGTATTTCAAGAATTGTATTTCAAGAGTTATCCCATGCTCACTTTTTGTAAAACAATATCTCTTGAATGAATGATGATGTTTTATCAAAATTTTCTTTTTATCCTGAAATCAGGTTGAGAACCTAGCAAAAAACTCCATGGCAAGGGCCATGTAAGGGGATGAGCTCCCAGGCCATATCGCTCAGTAGGTTCAAGGGTTGAGTGAACCTATATAAGGGGTGAGTTCCTAAATCAATACAACTCCATGAGACTTATGAAATTATCAAAAAACAAAGTTGTCTCATAGACGGGTCTGAACAACCTACACCAAATGTTCCTTAAGCCTTAGAAAACTTATCAAAAGCAGGCTTATGAACTGAAATCAAACTAAGGAAAATAATAAATAGGATAGGTGCTATGCCTTCTTGTTAAAAATACCAAGGCTAAGTGACTGCAACACTGAACCCTTTAAGGTATAAAAAACATAAAGGCAACACAAACACAACAAAGACAATTCCATAGGCATAAAAAGTTATAAAAAACAACAAAGGTTGTAGGTAACTCTGAATAAAAAATATAAGGCAAAGCAGCAAATAACAAATATCAAGAAACAGCCAGAGGCCTTGAAGGCTTCAAGCCAACCAAGCTACCTTACAAAAACAGGCACCAACACAAGAAATCACAACACAAGGCAAGTAGTATGAACTTAATAACATAAGATAAGAAGCTTTAAAGGCTTCCAAACAAGTTAAAACAAACCTTAACAGTTTGTAAACATACGAATTGTTCAAGCAACCACTAAGGCTAACAACCACCAACAGAAACCTTAAGGGTTTCTGCAAAACCTAAATTGTTCAAAAAACATACAAACCATTAAATTGTTTTTGGGTGCTAAGAAAGCCACGAATATTGTTCAAGCATCAACAGGAAGCTTAGAAGCCCCGGAACCATCACCTTTAGCCTTCTTGGCCTTCTTTGACTTCTTAGGCTTCAACCCACCATCACCCCCAACAGCTGAACCTTGGAGGCTTGCTTCCTTGGAAACATCGGCATCTTCTGAAAAGGTTTCCTCACTATCTCCTGATCGAGAACATTTCTTGGACAGGGAATTAAGCACTTCAGCACTAACTTTTTCATTAAGCTCAGCCGGCTTCAGCTCCTGTAAGACAGAAAGGGGTTTACCAAAGCAATTTGCAACTTGACTTACATATGGGTAAGTCAACCTCTCCATCTGCTAGACAGATGCCTTAAACACTTCGGAAGCATCGGGACGAAAAAGGGGAGATTGTTCCAAGGCCTGACCAGACTCATGAAGTTTAAAACCAACAATAAGGCATTGATGTTTCCCCAAATTCAGCAGTTTCATATAGACCTCTCCAAGGGCAGAGTTGAACTCATTGGAATGAAGGAGATAGGTAACAACCTGGTGAAAACCTTGCTCAATGAGCCACTGGTTATCACCAGTGGCTTGAGCAACCGAAGCCTTCAGACCTTCTTTCTCTTCATCAAAGGCCTTCTGTTGAACAGTCAAGGCTTCCCTATCAGCTTTCAACTTCAACTGGTCACTGGTCAGCTTCGAAACTTTTCTTGAGATCATTCATCTCAATTTCATGCCTCCTTGTCAATTCACCTACCTTCTTGACCCAAGCTTCCTCCTTCTTTGAAAACCCATCAATTTCCTTCTTCATCACAGCTATTGAAGACTTCATCTTTTCCTTCTTCTTAGAAAACTCCTCGTACTCTTGCATTCCCTTCTGAAAACAAGTAACACCCTCAGCTACCAAGGCAAAAAGGTTGCAGGAACTTAACATCAACCTTGATATGAAGTGGTCACTCTCCATCTTAGATATAGCACCACGAACACCAGGAGGAGCAAAGTGATCTAACACATTAGCACAAACATTCGGATCCTTGAAGTTATGACCAACCTTCACAGTCCAATCAGGAACACAAACTTCATCTTGGTTCAACCTTTCAACGTCTCTGCTCGATGAACCCTGAACAGGAGTAGTCACAACCTTCTTGGCCGAAGACTTCTTCTTACCATGCACAACTAACTTTTTCTCCTTCTCAGCATCAACATCTTGACCCTCGGAAACCTCAATATCATCACTCAGTTCCACCGGATTAGAAGAAGTAGATTGAGGTGCACTCCTTAGCAAACGACGAGCAGAACGACGGGTTGAAGCCTTGGGAACAACAGGCTTAGTAAAACCCTTGACGTTAGAAACACTAACATAGCCAGCATCCTCAAATCTCTGTTCTACACCCCTAGCAACAGCATCATCCCCTTCAGCGGCTTGAGCATCAGTAAAGACAACATCAGATGTATCGTCACTTTTGATAAAGTCCAAAGCAGACATAACTGCAAAACATTTTAAAACAAAAACAAATAAGCTACCAAATAAAGATATCCCAAAAAGGCAAAACAAGGAAAATGCATACCCTGGCCATTCCTCATAAGAACCGGATCCCGATTAGCCTTATCCCACAATTTGCTAACACCTAACAGAACTAGCAAATGTTCGGGAAAAGGTTAAACCCTTGAAGGGCACTCTCGGATGGCTTTAAGAAAAACTTCATTCAAATCAGACTCGGAAGGTTCTGGTTCATTGAGAACGGCATCCGGGTGTCTCAACACCATTTTAAAGGGAACAATAGAATCAGAAACCTAGAAAAATCGATCTTTCCAGGTACCGAATGTGGTAACCATGGAAGAGATTAGGCAAATGTCAACCTTGGATGTCTTAAAGGTAAACCAATCACCATTCTTCGCTAGGTGGAAGAATCGACGGAATAACAACAGCGAAGGGTCATAACCACAAGCCCGGCATAAAACCTCGAAGTGTAAAACCTTAGCCATGCCATTCGGATGAATTTGACCAAAGGAAACCCGATAGTACTCCTAAACGTTCAATACAAAAAGCGAGAAAGGATGACGAATGTTGGAAAATTCAAAATGACGACAGTACAAAGCAACAGAACCAGAGGGACATTGATCAACAGATTTATCACAACCCGGTGCAACCAGATTAAATTTAAGACCAATGCCCCATTCCACACAAAAATTCTCCACTTCCTCTTGAGTAAGGCGTGAAAAACTAATGGAAAGATCTTTCCGTGCACCCATGATCAAAGTAAAGAACAAGCAAAACACACAAGGAAATGGGGACTAACCTGAGTTTAGAAGAGGAAATTGGAATTCTCGGAAGAAGATAAGTGAAAAAATATCACCAAAAGATGTTAATAAATGAAAAAGTAATAAAATAGGAGGTTATTATTACCTATTGTATAAAACCACCGACTGAAAAACTGCCACACATCACATCACATCAGTTGTCAGTTTTAAATTCAAAATTCTCAACTGTTCTCAACCCTTGAAGCCTTCAATCCTTCAGGCAATAAAAATAATAACGAAAAAGTCAGAAGCATTTAAGCATAAAACCCAAACACCTCTGACTTGGAGGGCTGATGACGGGGGTAGCTCAGATCTCACAAAATGACTAAAACATGTTTTAGCTTAAAAGGTTAAAAGGTTGAAAGCTTCATAACCCGGGAACTATGGTGAATAGAAAAAAGAACATGAACAGTAGCATGTCACTTCACTGATTGCTTTTCCATCCCTCTCACAGCCGTAAAAGTAAGCATGTGCACAGAGAGCAACCTTTTATCCGTAGGTCTAAACCATTCAACCCCAAAATAGGTAAGTCTCCCACTACAAGCATGGTTCACTTGTCCAAGGTTTCCTCTTTGAGTGATACCTTCCTCTATAAAATGACACTTCATTTAGTGCTAAGGACATTTCGATCAGCTCTGATTCTCAATGAATCCCTGATCTCTCTTCTCGAGCACTTGTTCCATTCAAGTCTCCTTTCTTCACATCCAACACACACAACTTGATCGTTCTTGCTTCCGAGGCTGAACACACTTCAACCAAAGATCTCGAACAATCAACAAACAAAAATAGTGAACCTCTCTCCATGTCTTGCAAATGTGGGGGGACCCCACGACCTACGTTAGGCAAACCGAAACCCTCCAACCCTTTTGCCTAACCAGCTTAGCTACTATCACCGGTCTTGTATTTGTTGCTTCAACAACTAACTACCAATTAGCAATCTCTTTAACAACTCAAAGGTCGGTAGCAACCACGTCAGTGGCAACTGCCGTAGAGTTTGGTAATTATCAGTTCTCAAATATCTAAACCCAACAACTGTAACAACCAGCGTTTAGAAAGTCAAAGTACAAGTCAAAGTCAAAGGAAGAAAAGATTGCTAATTGCGATCTGTTACTCCTTGCTTAATTACTGATTTGTGCTTCTTGACTTGTAATCGAATTCTATTATTTGTTTGCTTTAGTTGTTTTTTGTGGAGTATCTATAACAAATCGAGGTTTAATCGCAGTTTAATCGCTAATCGACTTAACGCTAATCGCATCGCAACTCGAATTATAGGTTATGGGTATTGGTTTACGTGTGTGTGCTATTATGTGTTACTTGTGCCTGTTATATTTATGTTGATGTGTTTAATCGTAGACGCAATCGCAACTCTATAACAATGCAATCTAATCGCAAACGCTAAATGCAAGTTATTTATGATTGTATGTTAGATATAACAGTTAGGTTATTTGTGTAACTAATGGGTAATACCATCGCATCGCTCACTCGAAATGCATCGCAACGCTCAACACGCAAAACGAAACATTGAAACGCAACTCACCGGAGCCAATCGATCGAATGACCATTCGATCGTATGGTCATCCGAACGGATAACCATCCGATCGGATGGCCATCCGATCGAGGTGCCATCCGATCTGTCACCTGTGCTCCTCTTTCCTCTTTTGGCAACCTATATACCCCCTGTCACATCACAAACAGTGATGTGACAGCTCTCTCGTTCGACCAGCATCTCCAGCCCACTTTTCCTTCGATTTCTCGCGATTCTTGTAAGTTTCTACTTCAAATCTTGTACTTCTATGATCTAAACACACTTCTTCATCATTTTCACCTTTGAATCTTCACTTTTAACCGTCAAATCAGCGGATTTGAGGTGTTCTAGGATGATGTCATCATGGGGTTTTCATGAACTTCAAGGTTTGGCCTCAATCCACCAAGAACAAGTCAGATCTACATGATTTCCACATGATTTAACACTATTTTTGTGTAGATCTAAACATTTTCACAGTGAAGAAGGATTGAAAGATGGTTCACAACTTTCTTTCAACTCTTTTACACTCAATGCCTTCAAACTGATAGAATCAGAGCTCGTTCGGGCCTTCTACTCGTTTACTAGTGAAGTGTCGGTCTGAGATCTGAATCCTATCGAAGAGACAACCGATTTCGTGTTGAACATGAACAAACCGTCACGAATAGTTAACTGCTCAGACTGGGGTGATTCCCATCCGATCAGATAGACTGGACTTGGTAGGTTTCTTGTTGTTCGATACGTTGTCATACCGTCTCGAGCAAACCGCAAAAATTTCAAAACTTAACCAGTTTCAAAACGATCAGATTGTGGGACGGATTGCCGTCCGATCGGATGCACACTTAACATTTTTATAAATTTTCAAAGATCATCAGTTTCTAGCGGATTGCCATCCGATCGGAAGACCATCCGATCGAATGACAATCCTGCTGTGAACTTGTCCTCTAAGAATGTCTAACCGACGGATCGACATCCGATCGAACGACCGTTCGACCTGAAGGGTAGAGATACTTCTCTATTTTCAAAACGCTACAACGAAAACTTCAAAGTCACATCACACACAAACACATCCATCCCGAACGAATGTCAATCCGACCGAATGGCCATCCGAACGGATTGTCATTCGATCGAATGACCATCCGTTCGGATTGCCATCCGATCGGATGACCATTCGTCACTTGGTTCACTTCACCGTTTAACGCGCCGTTCATTCGCTTATGCTATCGTTAACTGTTCAGGCTAATCCCTCAGCGCTCCCTTCAATCCAAAAGAGTGTTTATTTACTAAACATGATCTGTGAGTATACTCGATCCCTTTTTGCTTCAAGCACTTTTGGGTGTTACATACGTTACCTATATCAAATCACATCGATCACATAACACAAACACTTTTATATGCTAACCGTTACTGCATGTTATACGTGTTACTCGATGAATGCTTGTATGTTATGTTTACACAATGATTGTTGCCTGACACCTTAGCAACGATAGTACTATAGTTTGGACTCATCACCTGTCGTGGACAGGGGTTGTTAAGGGCTTTTCTCACATGTCACGGTGGTGATATGTGTTGCGCATTCTACAACTCGCAGTCACGTCTGTGCATATTTCATTGTCTATAACCTACTAGCTTCACATTATACATGTTACATGCTGGTTATGCGTAAACTCGCTTTCGCTACTATTATACTATTAAACTTGTATGCTCACCTTTACAGTATGTGTATTGACCTCTATTTTAACGTATGTGACAGGTGTTTGAGATGCTAGGATGTTGCTTGCTTTCATGGAATCGAGTAGGAGAGTCTAGAAACAAACTAAATAAAATCTGAGTTGTCGGAATGGATATTTGTCTTTGAGAACAATATTTTTAATAACTGTTTTATTTGGATATGTTATGGTATGGGACGTGACGTTTAAATATCTGGTAATTAATAGTTGTTATGGGTACTCATGGACAATCTGTTTCGCTCAGTGCCGCGCCCCGATGTTTCCGCCATCTGTTGGGGTGTGACAACAACACACACTAGAGCGTCAATCTTTTCAAGTTTAAAATTTTAAAGTGATTGGCCCTAACACGATTAATATATTTTGTTTATTCAACTATCTTAACCTAATTAACTCAGACACTCTCATAATCACATAATCATTTCATGAGACCTGTAACCTGTTTATCTAAACATATTAAATGCTTTGAAGAGTTAGAAAAAAATTAATAGGTTAGTGAACCAACATACATAAAATTTAACCCGTCAAAAACTAGATGCAACATATTTCAAACTAATATAACATAAAGTAAATACATGACCAAATCATAGTTGAACTCAAATGCATAGCGTTGTAACAAAAAATATCCAAATCAATCTAATCAACAATTAGAAGTGAATGATTACTTTTTTTTAATAATAAGTAGTTTGAAATAAACGGCTTAAATAGTTATTTAAAACAATTCCTCACTAAAAATGACAAGTTACACATTTTCTCTAAATGATCCAACACACTTTTATTAAAACGCACATTACATTATAGCCTAGTGGCACTTCAGATTACTTAGAGACCATTAGGTTTTGGGTTTGATTTCCACAAGAAGAGGGGGGGGGGGTTAAGATTTATTGGGTTTCCTTATGAATTGGTGTATGTACATTATTACCGAGTGGAGATGGATATGATCTGGTGGTTCCGCTGGTGGCACAATATCAAGTTTGTTAACGTGCAGTGTATTAACTTTCTTTCTCATCTTAGGTTAATTCTTGAGTTATAGTACAAAGGGGTTAAAAAAACTACCATAGAGTGACAACTGTCCAATAAGGAATCAAGTGAGAAAGTAACTTTGTCTAAGAGAAAAAAATACGCACATGCCAGTCACATGCTGTTTTTCAACCATTTTTAAACATTTGTAACTTTTTAAACGTCATTTCTAAAAAAAAATATATTCCATAATAGCGAGTTTCTTATGATCTTTAATTTGAGTACCATATTGTTAAACTTACCAAAAAAAAAAAAAAATTGAAAACCAATTGCGTATTACACAATGGATATAACGTAAAACACAATAAGTACCAAACTAAAAACACAATAGAAAGTAGACTAAGAACACAATCGATGACAATAGATAAAAAACACAATGGCCAACAGATTAAAAACACAATGAATAATAGATTAAAATACAATGGACAACAGACTATAAAACACAATGAACAACAATCTAAAAAACAATGAACAACAGACTAAAACACAATGAACAACAAAACAAAAATACAATGGACAACAGATTAATATACAATGGATAGAAGACTAAACACAACAACGAGGACCCATAACACAATGTACAGAAAACTCACCCAGTTGAAAAACACAATAATCAGATTCAATAAAACAATATATAGAAAACCCAAATATAGCACCATCTTTATTATGTCTAAATTTAGCTATAGGTTCTGATAAAAATGCAATAGACAGAACCCAAATTAACATTGTGTTATAAATTTTGATAATAACACAATGTATATACACTCTAGAAAAAACGTATTGACCAAAACTCAGTTGAAAGATGCGATGACCAGAACATTTAATACAATGCAAAGAAAACCAAGAAAAATGAATTATTTTATTTTATTTTTATATAACAATATCATACACAAAATAAAGATAAAAAGCGCTCATTATTATTGTGAATATTTTTTAAAAACAAATGTCGTATATAAAGGTTATGGACATTTTAAACTGATTGGGGAATTGACACGTGTGACGACGGCCCATAGGTTGCCCCATTTACCCGTCTTGGGCTGCTCTCATGTAGGCCCAATAGATAAAGCCCAACATTATAAGACTTGCCCATTAAGGTTTCTCTCATGAAAACGGGCGGGAAAAGGAACTACCAGAGAAGACAGTGTGCATTAAATGAATGATATGAAAGGCATCTCCGGCTGGCATAGTACTTCCGAGCCGGTATCATTAAATGAAGGCGACCATCTTCCCGTTGGGGCTCAGACACGTGTCTGAGTCCCCCAAAGGTGATCAGAGTCCGTTAGATCATCTTGGAAATATCTCACAGGAGAGATAAGGCCTCCTGGTTATATAAGGAAGGTAAGGAAACGATCAATAAACAAGTCCGAGGTATCTCACTTAATGCTTTATTCTCTCATTTACTCCCATAATACTCACACAATAAATATACTCACATACACTTGATTCACACCACGGAGGAACATTCCGGTGATCATATTCATCGGGATAGGCTTCTCATACTTTCCGACAAGTTTGCTTACTCTCACGCCGGAACTTGGTCACGGATCCCCCCTCCGGGGCCCTCCGTGGCGAGGCTAACGGTTTCCTTTTTTGTAGCAAACGAAGGCTGGGATATTCCGACGTCAGCGAAGACCTCTTTGAACGTCATCCGGGATTTGGGGATTCGACATTGGCGCCATCCGTGGGACCTTTCAGTCTAGCTGATCTTCTCACTCTAAAACACCGACGTTGTGATAGCCCATTCGAAAAGAAACAACATGACAACACCACCAAGTGCACGAACCATCCACATGGTACAAGACGACCGTAACAGAGTCACAATAGAAGACATCACTCATGAGGAAGAAAACGAGAACACGGCAAAAACCCTAGAAAAAGGAGAAGCCATCACCCCAGATTTTGTTGCCATGCATAGAGAGACGCTGAAAAAGCACCTCGAGGACTTAGAAAGACAGGAGAGACTCGACAGCCTCAGGGCTAGACTGTCTTTTGATACACCACCTCATCAGGAAGGGGTAGATCCACAAAGAAAAAATGAATGCACCGACCCTTTAGAAACTTTCATGACGGCCCTTAGGCAGATGTCATCGGAAGAAAGAGAGGACCTTATTACAGGGAAAAAACAGAAAGGAAAAGAAAAGGAAAAGGAGAATCAAAATGACGACGGTCTGGATCAGCCTTACCTACCTCGAGACTTGGCCGAAATTTCAAAGTTCACCAGAAGGATCGCTGAGGTACCCATGCCCACCAAGACTAAACTACCTCCGAACTTCGATAGGTATAACGGGACGAGAGATCATGAGGATCACCTCCATGCTTTCAAAGGTGCAGGACAACTGGGACGGTGGCCTATGCCCGTTTGGTGCCACATGTTCATACAAACTCTAACGGAGGGAGCCAGGCTCTGGTTTGACAGCCTTCCCCCCGGAGGAATTGACAGCTACGAGGAGTTAAGTGAGAAATTCCTGAGGAACTTTGGCCAAAAAAGAAAAGTAATCAAAAATCCAAATGAAATCATGCATATAAGGCAGATAGACAATGAACGGATAGATCAGTACATGGAGAGGTTCATCATGGAAAGTATGAATATCAAAGACGTCCCGGAGGTCATGAAAATCAGCAGCTTCATCAACGGACTGAAGCATGCACAACTGTGCGAAAAGCTGGGGGAGGAGTTCCCACACTCATTTGACAATCTCATGGATAGGGTCAGGGCTTTTGTTAGGGGCAAAGACACAGTCAGTAAAGCTAAGGAAATGGATATCCCGACCTGGAGAAGCAATCCTACTTCGAAACCTCCGGAAAAAGGTACGTCCTACTCACGAAAACCAGCTTTCGATAAGATGTTACATGACAGGGCCAGACCCACATACTACCCGTACAGACCTCGGGGTAGGGGGCTGCCCCTTTACTCTAATAGCTTCACCCCTCTCACTAAAACACGAGTGAAATATTGGCTACAGAGAGGGTGAAGAACTCTTTTCCAAGGCCACCACCCATAAAGCCGGGACCAAAGGCACAACCGAACGAATACTGTGATTTCCACAGGGGCTTTGGCCATACAACCGATGATTGCATGTACCTAAAGAGGGAAATAGAGGCCGCGGTAAAGACGGGTAAATTGGCTCACTTGGTTAAAGAAATCAAAGAAGGGGGAGGGGATCGCAAGGGAAAGGATGTAAGGGAGCCCGGAAGGGCAGTTGTAGACATGATCAGGAAAGGGGATGAATTTGACACCACAAGGAGTGTAAAAGCTAGAGTCCTGGGCCCCCCCAGACCGCATGAAAGCTCCCATCTTGATGCCACACCAGGAGGAGAACGAGGTACAAAGGCTTCCCCTTAACATTTCAGCCATAATAGCTGGACACAAGGTATCCAGGATACACGTGGACGGGGGAAGTGGAGTAGAGGTAATATATCAGCACTGTTTCCTGAGGTTTGACAGGGATGTGAGGGATCGGCTCGAGGAGGACTCTATCCCCCTAGTGGGTTTCAACAACAGTGTGTCACACCCCCTGGGAAAGATCAAACTCCCATTTACTGTCGGGGTAGGGGACCGTGTCCGAACCATAACCTTAACTTTCACAGTGGTCCGAGCACCCTCAAAGTACGATTCGATCCTAGGAAGGCCCGGGATTGGTGATTTGCAAGCACAGGACTCAACCCCACATGGAGCTTTGGTGTTCCAGACGCCAAAAGGCTTGGCCTGGGTAAAATCTGCATTTGAAGTAGTGTCTTCTGTCTCTGAGGGGGAAGTATCCGAGAAACCCCAAAAAGAAGGAGTAGAAGAATGGGTCCTTTGCGACAGGTTCTCGGAGCAGACAGTCAAGGTGGGAAGCCACCTGAGTGACAAATGCAAGAGTGCTCTCAAAGAACTGCTTCTCTTCAACATAGACGTGTTTGCGTTTCAACATGGAGACATGACGGGGATCCCAAGAAGTCTGACCGAGCATCGACTCAATACATACACCTGGGCAAGGCCGGTGAAGCAAAAGAAATGAAGCATGTGTCCTAATAAGAGAAGGGCAACCTGTGAAGAAACCAGGAAGTTGCTCAGAGCAGGAATAGTAAGAGAAGTGAAATATCCATCCTGGGTTGCTAACCCGGTCATGGTCAAGAAAAAAGATGGGGGGGGGGGGGTGGAGGATGTGCATCGACTTTCAAGACCTGAATAAAGCATGCCCCAAGGACTGCTATCCCCTCCTGGAGATAGACGTCCAAGTGGACTCGCTATTTCAGTACCCCCTGAAGTGCTTCCTGGACGCTTACAAAGGATATCAATACAAATGTCAATGGAAGACGAGGAGAAGACCGCTTTCATTACAGACGAGGGAACTTTTTGCTATACCGAGATGCCCTTCGGGCTAAAAAATGCTGGGGCCACTTACCAAAGGTTTATGAACACCCTTTTCAGAGAGCAGCGGGGACGGAACCTGGAAGTGTACGTCGATGACATTGTCAAAAAAAGCCTAACTGAGATGGCCATGATAAAGGATATAGCCGAAACCATCCGAGCTATGCAAGACGTAAATATGAAGCTGAACCCTGGGAAGTGTTGCTTCAGGGTAGAGGAAGGGAAATTCCTGGGAGTAGTGGTCACCAAGGGAGGGATCAAAGCTAATCCGGAGAAAACCCAAGCTGTAGTCGAAATGCGATCCCCCCGGTCCCTAAAGGATATTCAACAGCTGAACGGGAGGTTAATTGCCCTGAACCGTTTCCTCTCAAAGGTAGCTGACAGGACCCTTCCCTTCATGAAAGTGCTAAAGGACTGTCTTCAGACAGACAAGTTCAGATGGACCCCAGAAGCCGAAACCGCTTTCCAAGAAATGAAAGATTACATCTGTAAGCTCCCAACCTTAGCCACTCCGGTTCCCGGGGAGGACTTGCTTTTGTATTTGTCTACCTCGAAAACAACCATAAGTGCGGTAATGATGGTGGAAAGGGAGGGAAAGCAGATAACAATATACTTCATTAGCAGGACCCTCAAAGGTCCTGAGGAACACTATATGCCCCTGGAGAAGTTGGCTCTGGCTCTCGTCTTTGCATCTCGAAGACTTAGAAGATACTTCCAAGCTCAAAAGGTCACCCTAATGATGGATCAGCCCCTCTAAAAAGTACTAAGGAGACCATAACTATCAGGCCGATTGGCCAAATGGGCAGTTGAGTTGGGAGAACACTCCTTGGAATACAAAGCCAGAACTTCCATGAAGGGACAAATACTGGCCGACTTCTTGGCGGAGGTCCCGGAGGATGAAGAGAAAGAGCTCCTGAAGTGGGAAGCCCTGGAGAAGGAAGAAAAAGAGAAGGAGGATGAGGCAATATGGAAACTACTAACAGATGGGGCCTCAAGCGAAGAGGGAAGTGGAGCGGGCATTACGTTGATCAGTCCTGAAGGAGTTGAGCTAACCTATGCCATCAGACTGGACTTCGAGAATACCAACAACACAGCAGAATACGAAAGGTGGAGGCTAGCCAAAAAGATGAAAGCAAGGCATGTGGAAGCCAGTACTGACTCACAGCTAGTAGTCAAGCAGTACCACGAGGAGTACGAGGCTAAGGACAGTACAATGGCCCAGTATGTGGCCAAAGTGAAAGAAACAGCCAAGGCTTTCAAGACCTTCAAGCTAGAATACATCCCCCACAGGAGAAACATGAAATCTGATGCTCTTAGCAAGCTGGCTTCCGTGGCGTTATACGACCTAGCAAGAGAAGTCAAGGTGGAGGTCTTAACCTCCCCCTCCCTTGGCACAGAAGAAGTAGCTACGATCGAAAATGCCCAGGAGACGTGGATAACACCGATTGTAAGATTCCTCAAAGATGGAATACTACCTGAGGGAGACTGGGCAGCCCGGAAGGTAAGAGTCAAAGCTTTGCAATACGAGTTAATTGACGGAGAACTTTACCGAAGGTCATACCTGGGCCCATCCTTGAAATGCGTCGATAGTGAAGAAGCTAAATATGTGATTAGAGAAATACACGAAGGTATTTGCGGCATGCATTCTGGGCCAAGGACAGTAGTGACAAAGGCGATGAATGCGGGATTTTATTGGCCTAGAATGTATGAGACAGCATCAGAGGAGATCAAGAAATGTGACAACTACCAGGTCCATGCACCCATGACACACCGCCATAAACACCCAATGATTCCTGAGTCAACGTCTTGGCCCTTCCAGAAGTGGGCCATTGACATTATCGGGCCATTTCCGGAAGGCCCAGGAGGGGTTAAGTATGTGGTGGTCGCTATCGACTACTTTACCAAGTGGGTAGAGGCAAGGCCCCTGGCGAAGATAACCGGGGAGTAAATGAGGCGGTTCGTACTGGACAACATCATATGCAGATACGGGCTCCCAAAGGAGTTGGTGAGTGACAATGGTGTCCAATTTGCTGGAAAACCCTTCAGGCCATGGTGCGAACAGATGCACATACACCAGGTATTCACCTCCGTCACCCATGCCCAGATAAATGGGTTAGTAGAAAGAGCAAATCAAAGCGTTGTCAAAGGAATGAAAGGGAGGCTCGGGAGGAAGCAGAAAGGGTGGCTGGAGGAGCTGCCTTTTGTTTTATGGGCATATAAGACCACTCCCAAGGACTACAACAGAGAAACCCCTTTCAGCTTAACCTATGGGATGGAGGCTGTTATTCCGGCTAAGATAGGATCCCCAACCGCAAGGATGAAGTTCCGAGAGGCCTAAAATGAACAAGATCTCCGAATGAACCTAAACTTGCTTGAAGAAAGAAGGGAAATAGCAGCAGTCAGGGAGGCCAAGTATAAAAAGCAGCTTGAAAGCTATTATAATGCCAAGATGAAAAAGCTCAATCTCACCCCTGGAGACTTGGTCCTGAGAGCAAATGAAGCTAGCTTGCAAGAGAGCACCGGGAAACTAGGGCCTAACTGGGAAGGGCCCTACCGGGTTACTTGGGCAAATGGCAAGGGAAGTTGCAAACTGGAATCACTCGAAGGCAAGGAAGTCCCAAGGACATGGAACATTATGCAACTCAGAAAATACCACTTGTGAAAGACGAAGATGCCTTCAAAGGGAAAACGGCCAGGGAGCCAGTTTTGTAAAAAATTAAACCGCTAGTTAGGGGATTACCCCAAGGAAAACATTTTGTAAAATCTTGTACTGGAGGATAGAGTCCCCAAGGAATGTATGGTAATGAACAATCCACTTGTTCCTTTTGATAAAAATGCAGGTATTGTATCAGGGCAGACGTGCCCAAAAAACTACAAACCTAATAACAAACAAACACACGTGTAAAAGGTATACTCAACATACCAAATGCCCGGCTGTGGGGAAAAACAGGGCCTAGCTAGCCCAAAGAAAACGGACAAACAAGCTAGAAAACATATCTGACATTATAGACTTGTCCAAGGAATTGTCCTCGAACAGACAATCTTGGTTTACAAAGCAAACCATAAAAAGAAAACAACACACTTTTGTAAGCAAGCTACAAAAAGAGCTAACACATACACACTAAAAAAAAGAAAATTTTTGTGTATAAACTACAAAGTGAACATACATAAATACAACAGGGAATCTTGCTAACCCTGAAAGAAAAGCTAGTATACAAACAACAAGCCAGAAAACCTAGTAAACAGACTAACAGAATTTTTGCAAACATGCTACAAATAACCAAAAGTCTCCAGGAAGATACTGGGCTGGCTCCAGGTAAGAACACCTGCAAAAAAGAGCAACGCACCAAAAGCAACAAAAGCAGATCGACAATATACAGTCAAAAGATGACTAGCAGGTCATACGTTAGATACTGGGAGGACCCCGACACAAAGGCCCTCCCCCATACACCAAAAGTTAACAGTATTTTAGAGTGCATAATTGTTTAGTTACAACCACATCGAAATAGTTAATGTTCAGAAATTACTGGGAATTATCCCCAGATAATGACTTCGGAGAAGAAGGACCATCGGGAGTCAGCAAGGCTTTCAATTCATCAATAGACATCATGAGGCGCTCAAGGATCTTTTCAAGAAGGGCAGGGGTCTTACCCCCGAACTCTTTGTCCAGTTTAGACAACCGCTTCTTGGCCTTGGAATTATAAAGAGGGGTCTCCTTCCTGCCCAAGCCTTGAGCGGAGTAAGCATACCCATCCTTCAGGCCTGCTTGATATCCCACGTCCCGGTAAGCCCTGTAAATCTGTTCAAGACTACTTTTAAATTCCTCCGACTGGGAGACAACAGTAAGGAAGGCCCCGAAGCCTTCGGTGATCAACCAATACTTCTCCTTGGCTAACCTCTGGTTATCATCCGACGTCATCCCATACTCAGCATACATAATATCCAGATCTTTTTGAGAAACGGAGTCAAGCTCCCTCTGATGCTTCAGCTGGGTGGCCAACTCCTCCTTTTCTTCAACCAAAGCTGCCATCTCCCTCGCCCAGGCACGTTCCTTCTGCTCCAGCATGACACCAGCTCCCTGAGAAAAAATGTTACAAAAACTCCGAGAGAGTTAAATAAAAAAAAGAAGGAGGGGGGAGGAGAACTATGCACCTTCTCCTCCTGCAATTTGCGCTCAACATCAACCACCTGACACCGAAGCTCAGCAGCGACGGTTTGAGAAGTCTTGAGATCACTCTTGAGCATCTCATTCTCCCTCCTCAGATCATCAACTCGTTGTAACATGCCAACACCCCTGAAAAGCCCTTCGCAAAGCGACATACTGTATTGATCATCGAAGAGATCATCCCTCAGGGCAGAATTCATAAATCTATGGGAGGGAGGAACAGCATGAGTCAAGAAGTCCCGGGCAGTTTCAGGGGTCCCCACCACTGAAGACTGAGTAATCTTCCACTTGGGGACGTATAGAGCTGGAAGGGCGTCGGTAAACAAAGGAGCCAGAGGGGATCGAGAAGCAAAACCCTCAAAATGAGAAGGTTTGCTAGTATCAGTGGCATGGTGAGGAGAAATCTCAAAAGCTGGGGTAATGCGAGCAACACTTACTTCAGGAGTCTTGTCCCGAACACGAGAGGAGGAAGGGGTAGCAGGGATCTCAATCGGAGCATGAGAGCTTCCCTGCTCCAAACACAAAAAAGAAAAAAAAGGGAGGGAACATTAGAAACCTGTCAGAACAAAGTTAGTCCAAAAAAGCAACAAGGGGCTAAGAACCCACTGCACCAAAACAGAAGATAAGTAAAGGACTTACCAACAAAGGCTCACTCACAAGACTGGAAGATCAGAAATGCTTAGACAAGGAACCTTTAACCCTAGTAGGAGGAAGTTTGGAAGCAACTTTTGGGGCAGGGAAGGTTTTTTGACCACTAGCACTTCAGAGTCTCAGCCGGATACCACGTGGGGCAGGAACTTGCTTAGGATTGACAGCTTTCCGCTTGCGAGCCAAACGGCTCTCCAGGTCTTCCTTGTCACCATCATTAGAACTCTTCACTTGAAGGGAACCGGGGGAATCCCCCTTCTCACCAGAAGAAGCCCCCTCATCTTTCTCCCCGGCAGCAGAATCCCCTGTCTGAACTGATCCCTCAGTAACCCTCGTCTCTACACCCCGGTTCAAACCCGGTTCAACCTTATCATCAACCACAAATTTAACATCCCTGGAATCCCCCTGAAGTAAGCCCCACACGGTCATCTCTACACAAAAGAAATACTAAAGATGACTACACAAATCCCTAAAAAGTTTTCAGAAAAAAGATAGGTACATCAAGTCAAGAACAAAATAATACCTTTCTTACCAAAGAAAGCCTTTGGCCGGACCGAATAGAAGGGGCTTAGTCCCCCCATAGCCAGGATCCCTTCAGAGAAAGTGAAAGCTCTCGTTGGATTCTCGTACATATGTTTCCACTGGACAATCTCGTTGGCAGACAAGATTGGAACACTATCATCAATAGAAGCCTTGGCATCCCTCAACGGTGGTGATTCTGGTATCATGGCGGCAGAAACGAAAATGAACCAGCTTTTCCATTCTTTAGGGTAGGTAGAGGTTGGCATAAAGGAGTAATAAGGCTGAGATACACTACCCTTCCGTTTGGCGAAGGTAAACCAGTCCCCATCCAAAATTAACTTGTAAAACATGCAAAACAGGGGAATCATTGGCTCGCCGGAAACCACCACACATGACAATTCAAAATGCACCACCCTCATGAACCCTAGAGGGTGCAATTAAGAGAAATGAACTTTGAAATGACGTAACAAGTTTATCTTGAAAGGTGAAAGTGGGTAACGAACACCACAAGAGGAAAACGACAGAGTATAAAGAACGATCCGGTCGGGTGTGCACTCCGCCGAGTCATCCGGACCTGGTAAAGTAGGGGAAAAGCGCTCGGGTATCTTGTAGGTTTCAATGAAGGATTCCAAGTCCTTCACCGTCAGAACAGACCGGATCATGGAACGGTAGGTACGGCTCATGGCAAAAGGGAAACGGTGATCGAAAAGTTACAGTGAAGGAAAAGTGTGGAAGAAAAGTGTTGGAAGTGAAAGAAAATTCAAAAGGCTATGAGGGTTTTAAAGAAGGTAACCGACGAGAGGGAAAAACTGTCACATCACCATCCTTTCAAATTTAAAACCACTGTGCACGTGTATTAAGGGGATTAAACCCCCGCCATTGATATTCGGCGATTAATGAGCCTCGAAAAAAGAAGGGGCGCGTGATGATTAGCTAAGGGTGGGCCCACATTCTTAGCCCAAGAGAGCTACCCCCATGGACAGTTATGATTCAGCCCCGGATCATGAGATTTGAATCTCAGAACCAGGGACTAAAGATGACTTGACGACGGGCCCATAGGTTGCCCCATTTACCCGTCTTGGGCTGCTCTCATCTAGGCCCAATAGATAAAGCCCAACATTATAAGACTTGCCCATTAAGGTTTCTCTCATGAAAACGGGAGGGAAAAGGAACTACCAGAGAAGACAGTGTGCATTAAATGAATGATATGAAAGGCATCTCTGGCTGGCATAGTACTTCCGAGCCGGTATCATTAAATGAAGGCGACCATCTTCCCGTTGGGGCTCAGACACGTGTCTGAGTCCCCCAAAGGTAATCAGAGTCCGTTAGATCATCTTGGAAATGTCTCACAGGAGAGATAAGGCCTCCTTGTTATATAAGGAAGGTAAGGAAACGATCAATAAACAAGTCCGAGGTATCTCACTTAATGCTTTATTCTCTCATTTACTCCCATAATACTCACACAATAAATATACTCACATACACTTGATTCACACCACGGAGGAACATTCCGGTGATCATATTCATCGGGATAGGCTTCTCATACTTTCCGGCAAGTTTGCTTACTCTCACGCCGGAGCTTGGTCACGGATCCCCCCTTCGGGGCCCTCCGTGGCGAGGCTAACGGTTTTCTTTTTTGTATCAAACGAAGGCTGGGATATTCCAACGTCAGCGAAGACCCTTTTGAACGTCATCCGGGATTTGGGGATTCGACAACGTGTCTTGCATGTAAAGGGCCGATTCAGCCATTTTTGTCGCAACCCCCGATCCCTGATCCCCGGGAATGGGCGGCCGCGAGCCAGTTTCGGTGGTATCTCGTATTGTCTAATTTGGCAGCGGAATTTTTCATCAGGACCGTAGTTAGGAAATATTTATCAGAGTAAAATACCACATTTTCATAACATTAAACAAATGGGTTAAAACCCAAGTTTTTATTACAAACTAATTTATAGGGATAAATCCCATTTTATTTGAATTAAAATGCCTTATTTATTTAGGTAACTTTTATAGCCACTTTTCCATGCCTTCAGTGCTGTCCAGCTAGCTTCTAATTGGCTTTCACATTGTGTTACCTGAAACGCGTTTTAAAAACATTTGTCAGTGGGAAATACTGGTGAGTGAATCCCAGTTTAATCAAGAAACATTAATTTAATTTAAACAGTATTGAGAGCGATTACAATGTTTATATCTACACAATTACTCCTTTAGTACTGTCAATCCTGACTTGTGGGTCATATTACACATTAGCTAACTCATTGCCTAATGGTAACGTATTCCACATTTTTTATACAAAACCCCAACATACCAGCAGTAATTGAATAATTACAGAGACTCAATCACTGCTAAATGGCATTGTAAAATAGTTAAGGTTTTGTAAAAACTGTTAACAAAAAGGAGATTACTCACATTGCTGTCTTAGATTTTCCGTAAGGGTTTCCTGGTGACAATCTATAATTTACACAAATGCACACGCGTTAGTAGAATAACCCATTTTAACATTAGTAATACCCTCCCCGATACGGCATTCCAACGACTAAGTCGGGCAGAACCACGACAGCCGTTACGGAACCCTAGATCAATCGGACAGCGTATCTAATACGTATCCAGGGGTTATAATACTTACAACGGAGCAGAACTTCTCTATTTAGGGGGGTATAATACCCGAATATATAGCCTACAATCAGAAATTCACGTTTAGAAAGAAAGATTTGAGCGATTCTGAATGAAACCCGATGGTCTGCTTATATAGGGCTTCACCTGGGTTTTCTCGCGGCCCGCGTAAAACAAGGCAAGGCCTTACGCGGCCCGGGTCAATTCTAGTCAATGCGTAGCTGGTCCTGGTCAGCAACTAGACTTGCCACGATGATGACACGTGTCGGCCTGGGGTGTTGCCGCGTTCTTGATCTCTCGCGGCCCGCGTAAGTGTTAAGGGTAGCTTACGCGGCCCGCCTAAACTTAAAAATCAAAGTAATCAGGTTTTAACCTTTAAACCGCCCGCGTAAGGGTTGGTGTGGGGTTTACGCGGCCCGCCTCAACTTAAATTTTCAGTTTTTAATTATTTTTAATACTATTTAATGTATTTGAGGCCCGTTTTCGCGTATGGGGTGTATTTTGGAACATATTGGGATATTTTAAAATATATTAGGGTGTCGGAAAAATAATCGAGGGTGTCGGTTTTATGGAGGGTTGTTATATCCTCCCCACCTTGTTTTAGAGCTCGTCCTCGAGATCTACTGGAACAAGTGTGTATATTTCCTTTGCATTTCAGATTCAAGCTCCCATGTGTACTCAGGTCCTCTTTTGGAGTCCCACTTTACTTTGACCAGAACTAATCTCTTATGTTTGAGATTCTTGACTTTCCTGTCTTCAATTTGTAGAGGTCTTTCTACAAACTTGAGTTGTTCATTTACCTCTATATCCTTAAGAGGTACTACTAGTGATTCACCAGCTAAACACTTTTCGAGATTAGATACATGAAACACTTCATGTATTCCTGCCATTTTTTCTGGCAGTTGTAGCTGATAGGCTACAGGTCCTACTTTTCTAATAATCTCAAAAGGTCCAACATACCTGGGACTTAGCTTTCCTCTTTTGATGAATCTTACTACTCCTTTCCAAGGAGAGACTTTCAACAATACTTTATCTCCTACTTGAAATTCCAATGGCTTGCGTCGGTTATCGGCATAGCTCTTCTGTCGATCACGTGCAGATTTTAGTCATTTCTTGACTTGAATAATCTTGTCGGTTGTTTCTTGTACTATCTCAGGTCTAGATAGTTGCTTTTCCCCAATTTCTGCCCAACAGACTGGGGTTCAGCACTTTCGTCCATAAAGTGCTTCGAATGGTGCAGCATTGATACTTATGTGATAACTATTATTATAAGAAAATTCTATTAAAGGTAAGTGATCGTCCTAATTACCTCCGAAATCAATTACACAAGCTCTAAGCATGTCTTCCATTGTCTGAATCGTCCTTTCACTTTGTCCGTCTGTTTGAGGATGGTAAGCTGTGCTCAAATTAATCTTGGTTCACATTGCTTTTTGGAAACTTGACCAAAAATGAGAGGTAAATCGGCTATCCCTATAAGAAACAATTGATAAAGGTATTCCATGTAAAGAAACGATTTCATTTACATACAACTTAGCTAATTGTTCCATACTGAAAGTTTCTTTCATTGATAGGAAATGAGCTGACTTGGTTAGCCTATCTACAATCACCCAGATTGTATCATTACCTTTCCTTGTTTTGGGTAATTTAGTAACAAAATCCATTGTTATCAATTCCCATTTCCACACTGACATTTCTAATTGCTGTAACAAACCTGAGGGTTTCTGGTGTTCAACTTTAACTTGTGAACAAGTTAAACATTTAGAAACATAGGCTGCTATGTCCTTCTTCATTCCTATCCACCAGAAATTTTTCCTTAAATCCTGGTACATTTTATCATTTCCTGGATGCATCGTATACTTAGACTTATGGGCTTCTTCTAATATACGATGATGTAGGTTTCCTAATTTAGGTATCCACATTCTCTTCTTATAGAATCTCCAAATTCCATCTGTTCCTTGTTCTAATTCTTTAATCATACCTTTTAATTTTTCAGTATCTTCCTTGATTACTGATTCTTGTGCTTTTCTGATTTGATCATTTAAATTTACTTGTAGATTTAATTTAAGAGAACATACCCTTTTTGGCTTTTCATGATACTTTCGACTTAAAGCATCTGCCACTACATTTGCTTTTCCTTCATGGTACTGGATATCGCAATCATAATCACTAAGCATCTCCATCCAACGTCTTTGTCTCATATTCAATTCCTTTTGCCCGAAAACATACCTTAATCTTTTATGATCAGTGAATATGGTAAACTTACTACCATAAAGGTAATGTCTCCAAATCTTAAGGGCAAAAATTATAGCTCCTAATTCTAAATCATGGGTTGAATAATTCTCTTCATGATTCTTAAGTTGCCTAGACGCATAAGCTATAACCTTTTGACGTTGCATTAATACACATCCATAACCTAACTTAGAAGCGTCACAATAGACTACAAAGTCTTCAGTTCCTTCTGGTAACCCTAGTATGGGTGTATTAGTTAATCTTTGCTTAAGAATTCTAAAAGCTTCTTCTTGTTTTGGTCCCCATTCAAACTTAATGGATTTACAGGTTAACTTAGTTAAAGAAATGACTATTCTAGAAAAATCTCGAATAAACCTTCTATAATAACCTGCTAATCCTAAGAAACTTCTAACCTCGGTTGGTGATTCAGGGGTTTTCCATTTGGTAATCGCCTCGATCTTTGTTGGATCCACATGAATTCCTTCATGATTGACTAAGTGTCCAAGAAATTGTACCTGTTCTAACCAAAACTCGCATTTTGAAAATTTAGCATAAAGCTTTTCCTTTCGTAACAGACTTAAAAGTGAGTGCAAATGCTTTGCATGATCTTACTTATTTTTAGAATAAATGAGAATATCATCTATGAAGACGATTATGAATTTATCCAAATATGGCTTACATATTCGGTTCATCATGTCCATAAATGCAGCTGGGGCATTGGTTAAACCAAATGGCGTGACAGTAAATTCATAATGTCCATACCTTGTTCTAAACGCGGTCTTAGGAATATCCTCTTCATGTACCTTTAATTGATGATATCCTGATCTTAAATCAATTTTAGAGAAAAATCGAGCTCCTTGCAGTTGATCGAACAGATCATCGATTCTCGGTAATGGGTACCGGTTATTAATTGTGACCTTGTTCAATTCACGGTAGTCAATGCACATACGCATTGATCTGTCCTTCTTTTTGACGAATAAAATCGGTGCTCCCCATGGCGACGAACTCGGCTGTATGAATCCTTTTTCTAACAATTCATCTAATTGTTTCTTCAATTCCTGCATTTCTGCGGGTGCCAAACGGTAAGGTGCTTTGGCAATTGGTGCAGTTCCTGGTAGTAGGTGAATTCTGAATTCAACTTCTCTGTCCGGCGGTAGTCCTGGTAATTCTTCTGGAAAGACATCTGAAAACTGAGACACTACTGGTATGTCTTTTAGTTCTTTTCCTTTAGTGTTAGTGATTATAGAAATCAAATACACTATAGAACCTTTTCTTATATAACTTGCAGTTTTTCATCAAAGAGATGCATTTTGTGGACCTAGAGGGCTTATCTCCTTTAATTGTGATCATTTTACCTTTTGGTGAATTTACTTGGATTGACTTTTGATCACATAAAATACTGGCTTTATTGGCTATTAACCAATCCATTCCTAATACGATATCAAATCCTGCCAGATTCATGGGATAAAGGTTTGCCATAAACTTTTGGTTTAAAATTTCTATTCTTGCTCCCTGCAAGATTTCAGAAATCCTAACAGTTTCTCCATTTGCTGTCTCAACTAGACATTCTTGTGGTAGTTTAGTTAATGACTGATTTAAAAGTTTGCAGAACGAAGTATTAATAAAACTTTGGTTTGCACCAGAGTCAAATAATACTTTAGCAAATACATCATTAACTAAAAACGTACCAGCTATCACGTCTGGAATCATCTTGGCTTCATCTGCAGTCAGAACCAATGCTATGGCATTTTTAGTGTTTTTGTTGTTCGCAGCTGGAGCCAATTTTGGGCAGTTTGTCCTGATATGACCTTTTTCTCCACAGTTGTAGCATAATCCATTACTGGATTTCTTCCTGCAATCTTCTTCCTTGTGTCCTGGCATCTTGCAATAATTGCAAAGAGTGGAGCATTTTCCTGAATGCTTTTTCTTGCAGACTGATGTGCGTGAGTGTTATTAGTTTTTAATGTATATATTAAGCCCTTTTTAACACTTTTTAGCCAAGTTTTAAATTTATAAAACACAATATTTACTAACACTAAACACACATATGGGCAAGTGCACCCATCGTGAGCGTAGTATAGTGTTGGCAAGATACCGAGGTTGTCCAAGGACACAAGAGCTTTTAGTACCGGTTTATCCTCAACGTCTAATCAAATCAAAAGTTTGAAAAAGGTTTTAAACTAGAAAAATAAAAACTAACTAAAATGCTGAAAAATAAAAATAAAAGTAAAAACAGATAGACAAGATGAATCACTTGGCTCCGACTCGTGTATAGTGTAACCTTTGATTATTTCCGCACTTTTACACTATTTAAGAGATTATCTTAGTTATTGTAGTAGGCCCCTCTTTTGGAGGTGACGTTACCCTCAACCCAGTAGTTTGAGTCAGCAAGGATACAATCCTAAAGGGTCGGATTATTGAAAGATAATTAATTAAGTTATTAATGCATAATGTGGTAGGCCCCTCTTTTGAAGGCGACGTTACCCTCGGCTAAGTAGTCTGAGTCAGCAGGGATACAGTCCTAAGTAGCCGGGTTAAAGTTTTAATAGTAGCTTAACTTATGAGGGGATCAAAGAGTTTGGACCCCCGCCATCCAATACCGTTAAGTATTGAAGGAGGTCCTACTAAATTTGACCCTGGTCCTTTGCAGGATCTATACACTGAACAATGGCAAGACTCTTACCAAACCGTTCCCTTAACCCCCGACCAGGTAGCCATCATACCTCCATATAGACCGTGGGGATATGAATGGTGAAAATCTTTTATTTTATATAGACAGTAAAATAATGCCAAGACACCACGGACAAACGATAAGGAAGAATCACCTTCAACATAAGAAACTAGTTATTAAAGTCATTAATACATAACCAATTAAAAAGTGCGAAAAGATTAAAAATAAAAAGTATTACACTAGACACTTTGTCTTCACCAAGTGATGTAAGAGACTTAGACAAACATGGCCTTGATTGTCAAGAACTCTTACGATCAATCTTGGATCCCGAGATGACTCACACACTCTATGATGGACAATGGATGATGGTGGTGGATGATGGTGTTATGGTGGTGGTGGATGGTGGGTGAAGTGTGAGAGAGGTGGTGTGCCAAGGGATGGTTTGAGCTAGAGCTAAGCACTCCTATTTATAGGCTGAACAGAAGCTCGGGCACGGCCCCGTGTCCACTGGGCATGGCCCCGTGTCCATCCTCTTCTCTGTCTTCATTAATTGCAGTTTGTCCGTATTGGTTGACCACGCCCCCGTGTCCGCTGAGCACGACCCCGTGTGCAGAAGCGTATCTGTACAATCAAGATTTACCTGGATTCTGCGAATCTTATAGTTGACCACGGCCCCGTGTCCGCTGAGCACGGCCCCGTGGTGGGCGATGGAAGCTTCAACCACTTTGTCTTTTCTGCTGACACCTGGGCACGCCCCCGTGCTCACTGAGCACGGGGCGTGTTCAGTCTTCTGTTCTCTTGTCTTGCTTGGGAAGATGCTGTCGTGAGGTCGGGCATGCCACGTTTTGTTCCTTTTCTTGTATTTATGTTAGATTTAGCTGCCTTTTTGCTTCTTTTGTTAATTTGAGCTCATTTAATCCGGAAAATACAAAAGGAAGACAAAAGCACACTTTTTCCAACATTAGTAGTAAAAAGGGTTAGTTTTATGCCACAATTGATGTAATTTATATGTTGCATTTTGCACACATCAAATACCCCCACACTTGAATCTTTGCTTGTCCTCAAGCAAAACTCTTTATAATGCGGCTTTTTCACTCCCTAATGGAATGGGTAGAAGAGAAGGTTTTTTGGGCTTGTCATAGAGTGTCGGGATTTCCAAGATTCTTTATTAAGTTTTATTTTTATTTATTTACATTCCTATTCGTCATGATTTATTTAAAACTTTTCATAAGATAAATTACTTATTAAGGCATAACATGCCTCTTTAAAATTCTATTTATATACAAGTTCACATACCTCACGGGGGATCACTCAACACTCGGCCGAAGATGTATTTTAGTGAATCACTCGAGAGCGGCATGGAACTTACTCCTACCATAGGCTTGCCAAGCAATCAATCCTCCTCCTTTTTAACTATACACCTTTGTAAATATCAAGAGGACTTTTTGGGTGAATGGTTAGGCTTGGGTTAAAGATAGGTGGTTGGGTTAGTGGTTAGTAGAAAAGGGCGAAAAGCGTAAAAAAAACGTCGGTTTTCGTAAGACTTTTTTTTTCAATTTTTATTTTGATGAAGCCATGATTCAAGCAAAGTTATTTTTTATGAACTTGCTTGTTTATTTCTTTTGCTTCATCTTCAAAATTTTTTTTTTTTCAAAGTAATACGACAAACCGAGCTTGTTACTAAAACAAAGGGTTAAAAATAAAAAAAAATTGGTGGGTGAAAGGGTGTTTGGTTTGGGTTAAGAAATGAAAAGGTTTAGACTCAAAGGGGTTAACTAGGGGGATTTTGGGTAGGTGGTAAAAAAAAGAAAAATAATGGTGTAGAAATAAAAAGGGTTAGTCCTAATGCCTCCATCATTTACTTACTCGGGTTTAAGTTGGTAAGGACCGGGAATGTATCGTCGTGGCAAGTTCTAGAGTCGTAAGAACCAAGCGGCTATTCACACAAGAAACGAAAGATGAGCATTTAGTTTAATAATATGTATTTGTATGCTCAATAAAGGCTCAAAACTCACTTTTGTGGGAATGGGTTTTTATGTGACCAAGTATATATAATCAAATTTTAACTAAGCTTGTCATGCCGTTTCATAATTTTCTTATGTTGGTTCTTTTTATCACGACGCTATCGGTTGTAAATTTGTAAAAATATAACCTTTTTAGAATTTGAAATTCCCAAGTTAAACCTAGACAAGTAAGAAAAAAATGATTTTTTTTTGAAAACATTTGGGGTGATTAGCGGTTCCAATAGAGTTTTGTGTAAGGCTTGTTATTAGGACTTGCAAGATTCAAGATTTTAGCATCCCCCCACACTTAAATTACACATTGTCCTCAATGTGTCCCAAAAATAAGTTTTTAGGTTGATTGAATGCGTAAAAGACTGTTAAAAAGCAAAAATTTGTGTTACTGGACGCCTGGACACGGCCCCGTGTTGTCCGGGCACGGCCCCGTGTTCAGGTGCCAGTAACAAAATTGGAAAAGAGAAACAGAAGCCTGGACACGGGGGCGTGTTGGGTGAACACGGCCAGTGTCCAGTTTACCTGAACTGGGCATTTTCTGCAGACTGTGCAGCACGGGGCCGTGTTGGGCGGACACGGCCCGTGCTGAACCTGCTGTAATGAAGAAAGTTCGTCGGATGGCCCTGTTTTCCTGCATGGGGTGCTGGTTCAAGTTTCCCTTGTTATCCTTTGCCATCTCGAGCGTGTTTTATTCCTGAAAATTAAAACTAAACTAGAAAACATAAAAACTAATCTAAATTAAACTAAGGATAGTTCCGCGGAATGCCTCCGTGGTGCGCCACGTTTATAAGGGTCCTTGGCTAGACCCAAAGCCTGGTCATATGTCACTCAAGTGGGATGTTTTGCATCCCATGTTACACCGTCGGAGAGCGTCATCCAAGCTTGAGTCTATGACCTTCATGTAGTTGACCGGGTCTTTGTCTTCTACTCTCTTTCCAACTCCAAACTTCACTTCCTTGTCCCCAAACTTCAATGTTAGTGTTCCGTCATTCATATCCACCACTGCTTGGGCGGTGGCTAGAAATGGCCTCCCGAGGATGAAGGGGACATCGGTGTCTTCTTCCATATCTAGTATGACAAAGTCGGCCGGGAAGACGAAATTGTCGACTTTGACCAATAGATTTTCAGCGACACCTTGTGGAAATTTGACGGATCTGTCGGCTAGTTGTATGCTCATCTTTGTAGGGCTCGTTTTTCCTAAGCCGAGACGGTTGAACATTGATGTGGGCATGAGGTTAATGCTAGCCCCAAGATCGGCTAGTGCATTACGAATGGGGGATTCCCCAATCGAGCAAGGGATCGTGAAGCTTCCAGGATCAATTTTCTTTTGTGGGAGTTTGTTGAGTACTAAGGCGGAGCATTCTTCGCCTAAGTTAACTAATTGCAATGATTCAATTTTCCTTTTGTGAGTGAGGAAGTCCCTCATAAATTTTGCATATTTAGGCATTTGGGTTAGGACCTCGATAAAAGGAATATTAACATGCAATTGTTTTAGTAAATTTTCGAATTTTGCGAATTGCTCATCGGTCTTTTGACGAATTAACCGACCGGGGTATGGAACCGGAGGAGTCTTGGTGGGCTCTTGATTTGGTGAAGAAGCCTTTTCTGGTTGGGGCGCGGGTGGAGTTGTGGTTTGGCTGGATTGGCTTCTTTCAGTTGGCGGTAATGGAGCCTCCTCGGGACCCACGGTTCGGTTTCTCAATGTGATGAGATGTACTTGCGCTTTTGGGTTGGTTTTGGTATTGCTTGGTAACGCGCCTTGTGGTCTCTCGGAGAAATTTTGAGCTACTTGATTTAATTGTTTTTCAATGTTTTGAATGCTAGCTTGTTGATTTCAAAAATTCGATTCCAGTTGCTGAAATCGATCCGATTTTTTCTTTTCGGTGTCGGAGATGAGGCGAGATACAGTATCTTCAAGCCTTTCTCGTCCACCTTGTTGTTGAGAAAAGTTTTGTGGTTGTTGAAAGTTAGTTCGTTGGTTTTGTTGGTTACTACTATTGCCGGGATCTCTCCAACCAAGGTTAGGGTGGTTACGCCATCCTTGGTTGTAGGTACCCGTTGGAGGACCCGACGGCCTAGGTCTGTTATCAATGTAGTTTACCGTTTCCGTTTGGTCATCTAATTCTTTCATACAACTCCAATTTTCATGTGGCCCACCACACCCTTCACAAGCCATAACCGAGACCGTTTTTGTCATTTCTAACTTTTTGATTTTTGAAGAAAGGGCCTCGATTTGGGCTTGTAAAGAAGTGTTTTCATCAACCTTATGGGCGCCCGGGGCAATAGATTTATTTCCTCGGGGAGTGTGCCATTGAAAATTGGTTTGATTAATTTCCTCAATTTGATTATATATTTCATTTGGGCGACGATTACCTAAAAGTCCCCCGGAGCTAGAATCAAGTGTTTGTCTTGTGTGTGGCAACAACCCATTGTAGAAAGTGGATACTTGTTTCCATACCGCAAGACCGTGATGAGGACACTTTCTTAGTAGCTCCTTGAACCTTTCCCAAGTTTCATATAAGAATTCCCCATCCTCTTGTGAATATGTATTAATTTCAGTCATTAATTTAGCCGTTTTAGCAGGAGGGAAATACTTATATAGAAACTTTTGGGCTAGTTCATCCCAGGTGTTTACCGAGCCAACTGGGAGGGTGTTAAGCCAAGCCTTAGCTCGGTCTTTTAGTGAAAATGGAAACATTCGAAGGCGAATGGCGTCGTTTGATGCTCCATTGATCCGAAAGGTATCACATATTTCCAAGAAATTAGTAATATGTAGATGGGGATCCTCGTCCGCAAGCACATGGAAGGTTGCGGAGTTTTGAAGCATTTATATCAAATGCGGCCGAAGTTCGAAGTTATTGGCTTCGACATTCGGTGCATTGATAGCGGCGCCGAGATTACCTACAGTGGGTCGTAGGTAATCCATGAGGGTACGTTGGTCCGCCATTGGAAGTGGGTCCCCCGAAACTTTCTCTTGGTTTTTAGCTTTAAGTCTTTTTCTGAGAAAGCGTTCGGGTTCTTCTAGAGGTTCTTTTATGTCTCTACTAGAACTGGAGCTCATGCATTACGTAGGAAGTTCAAATGTGGAGCCTGGGTTCCAAGTCCTGCAACAAAAACAGAAAAGAACGTTGGTCAGAAGATTCACCACAGCCCCGTGTTCAGCGAACACGGCCCGTGGTCGGAGATACAGTGATTGTTTTCCGGATCCCTGTTACTGGGGAGTTGGGCACGGCCCCGTGTTGCACCGACACAGCCCCGTGTTCAGCTCTCTGTAACTTGGAAAATAAAAACTGCCAGTAACAATGCTGGGCACGGCCCGTGTCCGACCTGGCACGGCCCGTGCTGAGTTCTGCAGAAGCTGAAAAACTAAGAAAAATCCTAAAAAAATAGAAAAAAAAAAACGATTAGGCCGCTGATTCCTAACTTTCTTAAAATCCTTGTCTCCCCGGCAACGGCGCCAAAAACTTGATGTGCGTGAGTGTTATTAGTTTTTAATGTATATATTAAGCCCCTTTTAACACTTTTTAGCGAAGTTTTAAATTTCAAAAACACGATATTTACTAACACTAAACACACATATGGACAAGTGCACCCATCGTGAGCGTAGTATAGTGTTGGCAAGATACCGAGGTCGTCCAAGGACACAAGAGCTTTTAGTACCGGTTTATCCTCAACGTCTAATCAAATCAAAAGTTTGAAAAAGGTTTTAAACTAGAAAAATAAAAACAAACTAAAATGATGAAAAATAAAAATAAAAGTAAAAACAGATAGACAAGATGAATCACTTGGCTCCGACTCGTGTATAGTGTAACCTTTGATTATTTCCGCACTTTTGCACTATTTAAGAGATTATCTTAGTTATTGTAGTAGGCACCTCTTTTGGAGGTGACGTTACCCTCAACCCAGTAGTTTGAGTCAGCAAGGATACAATCCTAAAGGGTCGGATTATTGAAAGATAATTAATTAAGTTATTAATGCATAATGTGGTAGGCCCCTCTTTTGAAGGCGACGTTACCCTCGGCTAAGTAGTCTGAGTCAGCAGGGATACAGTCCTAAGTAGCCGGGTTAAAGTTTTAATAGTAGCTTAACTTATGAGGGGATCAAAGAGTTTGGACCCCCGCCATCCAATACCGTTAAGTATTGAAGGAGGTCCTACTAAATTTGACCCAGGTCCTTTGCCGGATCTATACACTGAACAATGGCAAGACTCTTACCAAACCGTTCCCTTAACCCCCGACCAGGTAGCCAACATACCTCCATATAGACCGTGGAGATATGAATGGTGAAAATCTTTTATTTTATATAGACAGTAAAATAATGCCAAGACACCACGGACAAACGATAAGGAAGAATCACCTTCAATATAAGAAACTAGTTATTAAAGTCATTAATACATAACCAATTAAAAAGTGCGAAAAGATAAAAAATAAAAAGTATTACACTAGACACTTTGTCTTCACCAAGTGATGTAAGAGACTTAGGCAAACATGGCCTTGATTGTCAAGAACTCTTACGATCAATCTTGGATCCCGAGACGACTCACACACTCTATGATGGACAATGGATGATGGTGGTGGATGATGGTGTTATGGTGGTGGTGGGTGGTGGGTGAAGTGTGAGAGAGGTGGTGTGCCAAGGGATGGTTTGAGCTTGAGCCAAACACTTCTATTGATAGGCTGAACAGAAGCTCGGGCACGGCCCCGTGTCCACTGGGCACGGCCCCGTGTCCATCCTCTTCTCTGTCTTCATTAATTGCAGTTTGTCCGTATTAGTTGACCACGCCCCCGTGTCCGCTGAGCACGACCCCGTGTGCAGAAGGGTATCTGTACTATCAAGATATGCCTGGATTCTGCGAATCTTATAGTTGACCACGGCCCCGTGTCCGCTGAGCACGGCCCCGTGGTGGGTGATAGAAGCTTCTACCACTTTGTCTTTTCTGCTGACACTTGGGCACGCCCCCGTGCTCACTGAGCACGGGGCGTGTTCAGTCTTCTGTTCTCTTGTCTTGCTTGGGAAGATGTTGTCGTGAGGTCGGGCATGCCACGTTTTGTTCCTTTTCTTGTATTTATGTTAGATTTAGCTGCCTTTTTGCTTCTTTTGTTAATTTGAGCTCATTTAATCCTGAAAATACAAAAGGAAGACAAAAGCACCCTTTTTCCAACATTAGTACTAAAAAGGGTTAGTTTTATGCCACAATTGATGTAATTTATATGTTGCATTTTGCACACATCACAGACCTTGCAGAAAGGTGCAGAGGTAGAACCCATATTCCTACGATTGTAATTCCCAGAACGGAATTCTTGAGTAAGCCTTTGGGTTAGGTTTCTCCTCTGGTCTTCTTCTCTAGTACGGACTAACTCATCTGTCAAAGTGTTTGCTAGTTCTACAGCTTCTTCTATAGTTTGAGGTCTAGCTGCCTTGACTACATGTCTAATCTCTCCAATTAATCCCCAGATGTAACGGGAGATTAATACCGGTTCAGGTGATGCAAGGGTTGGTACTATTCTAGCATATTCAAAGAATGTGGTAGTATAACCCTTACTATCTACCCCGGTCATTCTAAGGTTCAGAAACTTATTTGCTATCTGTTCCTTTCAATTGGGAGGGCAGAATTTCTACCATATTCTTAAATTCCTCCCATTCCATGTTGTAAACCCTATCACTTCCTCTTGATTAGAGGATAGTGTTCCACCATTCTAAGGTTGAGTTCTTAAACAGATTAGAAGCAAACATTATCTTATCTTCTTCAGCACACTTGCTTATTTTTAAAACAGCCTCAGTCTTTTCTATCCAGCGTAGAGCTGCAATGGGTCCTTCATTGCCCGAGAATTCTATTGGTTTGCAGGACCATAATTCTTTGTAAGAACAGCCATTAGGCATGGTTCTTCTTCTTTTGGGAATGGGCACCTGAAGTACGGGTCCATTGTTCACGTTGTGTTCTGGTTCAATTGGTCGCTTATTGCTATTTTACTTTTATTATTCGCTTCTTGAACCATTTGAATAATAAATGGCATTGCATCTATAATTCCTTGTGCTACTATGTGTTGAACGACACTATTATCCATTTGGTTTCCATTGTTATTGACGCTTGGATTCTCATTAACCACGTTAATGTTACTCTGGTTATCGTTATTCAGATTATCTTGATTTCCTTCGTCGGCCATCTGAATTTTAAACATTTACCCCGTATTAATATCACAAAATAATATTAACATAGTCAATCCCATGACACACATTTTTGCCAAAAGCGTCGATCATTGCGACTTTACTCTATTTATCTATTATGCATCTATTACACACCAGTATTGAAATAAAATTACAATACCAACTGAAATAAAATTACACTAATAGTAATAGGCATCCGTACACACATATTTTATTTTATTATATTATTATTTTATTATTATTATATTATTATTACTATTACCGTCTCCTCCATCATATCACGGATATGGATTCATCCAAAAATCCATATTGCGCTCGTCGTATTTCCATACAAGTCGCTCTCCCACCTGTCGCATTCTTTCACTACTTTCTAGAATTTCCTCACCAAATGTCCTAAGTTCTTGTACGTTTTCTGCACTAATTGGGGGTGCAGGTTCTAGGGCTGGGTTCGAAATCTGGGGTGCGGGTTCCTGGTATGTAGGTGCCTGGAATTGGTAAGGATCTTCTAAAATCTCCCTAATGTATTCATCGTGGAAATAGGGATCTAAAGGGTCCAAACCTAGGTAGGCTCCTACGTTCTGCATGGGTGTGTCTTCATGTATCGGGTAGCGTTGCACGTAGTCCCTAACGTCATCCCACCATGGGTCATAATTTGGGTCTAAGGGATTTGGTGCAGGTATCCTAGGTATTTCTTTCGGATTGAAGTCATGCATTTCTACTTGGTTTTCAGGGTTTTCTATCTCCATCGGTTGGTCAGGGATTGGCAGTTGTGGTTGGGGTGCTATTATTTGCTCCAGATTTGGGTCAGCTGCAGTGGTTGCTAAGATATGGATATTGGCTATACCCCTATTTATCATATCCTGGGCATAGGCATCTGTCTCTCTCTTGGCTGCGGCTAGTACCCTCTGATCTTGTAACTTTTTCATACGCTTCCTACGCTCGTGTGCCCCTCTACTGAACCATCCCCTCTTTTTTTGAGGAAATAGTTCTTCTGACTGAGCCTTAAACACAAAGATTCCTTCTTCAGTATCAGCAGAGTACCCTGAGAGGGCAGGCTGAGAAGAGGAGGTGCCTTCGCTTCTAGGCGAACCAGACAATTGACGATACGCGTCAGATGGTCCTTGGTCGCTCATACTGTAAACTAACAGATAGTCAAATAACACATAACAATAAATACAGTCATGCACGTATTTCCGTAATTTATTTCCTAACACTTTACATTTTGATGTCAGCAGAACACCTTTGTGGCTGAATCATTCGCTTAGCTCTGATACCACCTTCTGTCGCAACCCCCGATCCCTGATCCCCGGGAATGGGCGGCCGCGAGCCAGTTTCGGTGGTATCTCGTATTGTCTAATTTGGCAGCGGAATTTTTCATCAGGACCGTAGTTAGGAAATATTTATCAGAGTAAAATACCACATTTCATAACATTAAACAAATGGGTTAAAACCCAAGTTTTTATTACAAACTAATTTATAGGGATAAATCCCATTTTATTTGAATTAAAACGCCTTATTTATTTAGGTAACTTTTATAGCCACTTTTCCAAGCCTTCAGTGCTGTCCAGCTGGCTTCTAATTGGCTTTCACATTGTGTTACCTGAAACGCGTTTTAAAAACATTTGTCAGTGGGAAATACTGGTGAGTGAATCCCAGTTTAATCAAGAAACATTAATTTAATTTAAACAGTATTGAGAGCGATTACAATGTTTATATCTACACAATTACTCCTTTAGTACTGTCAATCCTGACTTGTGGGTCATATTACACATTGGCTAACTCATTGTCCAATGGTAACGTATTCCACATTTTGTATACAAAACCCCAACATACCAGCAGTAATTGAAGAATTACAGAGACTCAATCACTGCTAAATTGCATTGTAAAATAGTTAAGGTTTTGTAAAAACTGTTAACAAAAAGGAGATTACTCACATTGCTGTCTTAGATTTTCCGTAAGGGTTTCCTGGTGACAATCTATAATTTACACAAATGCATACGCGTTAGTATAATAACCCATTTTAACATTAGTAATACCCTCCCCGAGACGGCATTCCAACGACTAAGTTGGGCAGAACCACGACAGCCGTTACGGAACCCTAGATCAATCGGACAGCGTATCTAATACGTATCCAGGGGTTATAATAGTTACAATGGAGCAGAACTTCGCAATTTAGGGGGGGTATAATACCCGATTATATAGCCTACTATCAGAAATTCACGTTTAGAAAGAAAGATTTGAGCGATTCTGAATGAAACCCGATGGTCTGCTTATATAGGGCTCCACCTGGGTTTTCTCGCGGCCCGCGTAAAACAAGGCAAGGCCTTACGCGGCCCGCGTCAATTCTAGTCAACGCGTAGCTGGTCCTGGTCAGCAACTAGACTTGCCATGATGATGACACGTGTCGGCCTGGGGTGTTGCCGCGTTCTTGATCTCTCACGGCCCGCGTAAGTGTTAAGTGTAGCTTACGCGGCCCGCCTAAACTTAAAAATCAAAGTAATCAGGTTTTAACCGTAAGTGTTAAGGGTTGGGGTGGGGTTTACGCGGCCCGCCTCAACTTAAATTTTCAGTTTTTAATTATTTTTAATACTATTTAATGTATTTGAGGTTCGTTTTCGCGTATGGGGTGTATTTTGGAACATATTGGGATATTTTAAAATATATTAGGGTGTCGGAAAAATAATCGAGGGTGTCGGTTTTATGGAGGGTTGTTATAGTTTTGGAGTCCTAAAGCAAAGTAAAAATCTGAGGCCCTCTATTAGGTTGATCAAATCTATTATTTCAAATGTTTTTGTTGCACAAGTAACAAAAAATCTTGAAAATAGTTGATTTTGATTATATGAGCAAAGTATTAGATTTTATTTCTTTATTTATTCAATATTAACTATTAAGTGGGCATCATTTTTGTGTTGGATGAATCCTCATTTTTATTCAACAAAAATCTGTTAACGAGTGTTGCTGTAGAAACTCTCAAACTCTTAAAGCTTCAGGCCTGAGGCCAAAAAAGAAAAACCCATATTTGGATTTGAACCAGTATCTACATTGAGAGTATATTGATTTCCTACCATCATACTGCAACAACATTAATGGTTTAGGCAATCAAATTAAACACATTAAGTTTATTTTTTTTAAATGGAGACCCTGAATTTTTAGATGCCCAAAGCCCTTACTTCACTTGTGCGTATATGGAGAGAGAAAATCAATAAATGTATGATTCCCTTTATGCCTTTCACTATTTTCTTTTCCTTAAAACTAATCTTAATTTTTTAAATCTATAATCGATGAGCTAATATACTTCTTACCATTCTTATTTATTTTGTACTTATTTGATCCTATATAATTTTGTCAAAAATACAAGTGCAAGTTTAAGGACTTAAAAATATGTTCAAAATTCCCATACTTCATAATATTTTACTTGTAAATACTACGATGGCAGAATTAAAGTTATTTCAGACATTTGATATTTTTAGTTACCTTCCTTGGTAAATTTCATTGATAAAAGATGGTATACTTGAAGCTTGTCATACATTTTACATAAAAACTATAAATTATACATTTTAAAAGATTATTAAGGGACCTACAAACAATTGTTGCTAGATTTTTTTTATGAAAAAGGTGCCCCTGATTACCACACATTAGATATGCCAAACACCATCCTAGTGTGATTTTGTCAATATACCAAGTTGTGTAGGGGTCATTTCGCACGAGAATGAAGGGTATTTTTGGGACATCCATTTTCAAATAATTTTTTTAGAAAGGCGACTTTCTTGTATTAGGCTACTGCACTCTTTAAATTGGAGAGCCTCGTTGCCTCGCTCCAGCTAGACTACGTTGTCTTAATCGGGTCCACGCTGACTTTAGAGTTTGGCTTGGGTGTTCCCCCGGGAAACCATACCGCCGGCTGCCACTTGATGGTCGTTGTGCCACCACAAGAGCAGAACTTTCTGGCGTAACACACGGTGGGACGGAAACCCGGGTGGGCTCAAGATAGAGCCTGTCATCTCAATAAGGAGACTAGGCTCTATCCATCATTGCCTAATCCACCAAAGTGACACACGTGAGATTGAACTTGGGTCTCTATTAGAGAATCGAAGTCTCCTTACCACTAGGCCACAAGTGGTTTAGGACTTGAACTTGGGTCTCTATTAGATAATCGAAGTCTCCTTACCACTAGGCCACAAGTGGTTTAGGACTTCTAAATGGTTAAAGTTATACACTCTTAAAATTTTTATGCTTATTATTATAAAAGTAAAAAGTTAATATTAAGAAAATGAAGGAGAAGACGATGATGCAAAACGAGAAGATTTCACTTGAAATATATATCATATTCCTTAACAAAATCATCTTTGCTTAAGGGTGTTTGGAATTGCTTATTTTAGTAACTTATTAGCTTATTGAACTTTTGAAAAGTTAAAAGGTGTTTGACATGAGATTATTATGCGAGGAGAAAAGTTAATAAGTCACTTCATTGTGACTTATTAACTTTTTCAAAAAGTCACAAGTTGTTCTGAAAAGTTAAGCCAAACATGGACTTAGTAAAAAATTGTGAGTATTTTTCTTAATAGGGTAATAAGAGATGCAAAAGGAAAAGTATATTTTTATTAAGAAAATTGACTTTCATAATATAAACGTAACAAGAAAGAGATCTATACAGAACACTATATATTGAGCTTGACCTCATTGGGGGACATGCCCCATTCAAATATGCCCCATTAATGTTAAAATATCCAACTATAGACCATAATGTATTAAGGCTAGAGGTGCACACAATTGGATTTTGGGCACACCAAATTGCTTTAGATCGTGTCAAAGAAAGTCAAAATCGGATGGTTCAAAACCAATTTGGATTAAAAACTCAATCGGATTGAAATGACTTTAAACCAGAAAGGGACAATTTTAACTGGATTCAACGAATATACTCTAAAACCAATTTGAAATTGGTGAATTTGATTGGACTAGGATCGGTTTCACCCAAACCAGTTTCACTATCGTTTTCAGATCGAATCATATACCAATTTTGGAACCTTTTTATCTTCATATTTCATATTTTGGAACCCAAAAAAGTTTTAATGTGCACCTCCTTCTAAGCCCCCTTCTACTACCCCAAACCCAAAATCCCGAATGCAAAAGGCCCAAATCCAAAATTCAAATGCCGTTTGATTGCTAATTGTGTCAAGTTTCTTGAATCCCCGGTTTCTCGCCCTGTCTCGCCCTGTCGCCTAACCACACAATCAACTCCAACAAAAGTGTAATCCTAACTCGATTCCAACGATAGCCATCATTTCAGGCATCCATTGAAGTATGACACCCTAAATGCCTGAATCGCAACGGTCAATTCAATTGACAATTACTAAATAAGTGACGACTAGGTTAAGTACTTTGATTATGTTTTCTTGTTCGCATGTTCCAATCTTCGATTAATGTTATTTTCGTTGTAGATTGCTAGGCAGAATTAGTTTATTAGTTCACTATAAAATAGTTAACTGTTCATTGACGTTTAGCAAATATAAGTTTATTGATCTTTATTGTTAATTTATTAAAATATATATTTTAGGTATCATCTTCAAGTTGTGGTATTGGTGGAGCATCATCTTTTTGTAGGGTGTTGACCGCTGACTAAAACAAAGCTTGTCTTCATTGGTTCATGTCATGTATCTATCATGTGCTTTAATTCAATTGTTTAAGTTCACCATATATTATTTACTAATTTTTTTCTCGTCGCGCGTTGCGGCGAAACCGAGCAAATGATAATGTAAAACAAACGTGATTTGAAAATAAAGCATATTGTTTAGAAAGCTAAACCATTAGAACGGTTTAGTTTATCATCGTACTGTTTTATGATACCAAATAAATACTTTATTATAAGTACAATTTTAAACGTATAATATTAAAGAAGTATCAAATTAATTGATAATATATGTTCTAAAAAGGAAAAGAGAATTATTAAAAAAACGGTATAGAAAATATATAGTTTTAAAAAAGGAAAAATAATTAAAAATATGTTATTAAAAATAAAAAAATAATAAAAAGCTATATATTATTATAAAATTAAAATTACTATTCATCATTCTTCACTAACAATATATATATATATATATATATATATATAGTTTGTCATAAAATAGTAAATTTTTGCTTGTTGCGGCGGCATCGAAACGTACTGTAACTCGAAATTATACCGTCTAATGAAAACGTATTATATTTAACCCGAATCGCAGTGGCATAGCCAGAATTTTTTCTACGGGTTCAGAAATTTTCGAGGGACGGACGACCGATTGTCTATTACGTAAGTTTATGCTTTTTCTGTCTGACCCGGTTAAGCAGTTCGGGTCAGGTTACATAATAAAAATAGAAAAAATTAAATTAGAATGCAAATAATTTATAAAAAATGCGTCAATCGATATTAAAATGGAACAACAGAAATTCATTAAAGTTGCTCACTATGAGTTTTCATTTTTTGAAACCTATCTGTTACATCATCTATGGAAAACTTTCTAAGCAAATCGTTTTCAATTAAAGAAATGCAACTATCACTTAAATGTTGATCACCAATCCAATCACGCAAATCGGACTTCATATACTTCATTGCTGAAAAGCATCCCTCAAAAGTTGACGTCGTGACGGGTAAAATGAGAGCTAACTTCAATAACCAGTAACGAGTTATTTTTTTTTAATTGAAATGTGGGGTAAGGTTCGTTGTCAAATTTTCTAAAGTTCGGTGTCAAGGTTTCTAAAGGTTCAGTGCAAAAGTTTCTACAGGTTTGATGTCGAAATTTCTATGGGTGCGATATTGAAATACATGTATGTATAATACATTAATTGTCACACCCCAACCGATGGCGGAAACATCGGGGCATGGCACTGAGCGAAACAGATTGTCCAGAAGTTTCCATAATAACTATATTTACCAAATATTTTAAAGTAACACGTCCCATACCATGTCATAGATGATAATATAATTATTACCGAAAGATCTAGTCAAATTGTTCTGTTCCGACAACTCAGATTCTTATTACAGACAATTGTTTATTTATTGGTTTCTAGGACTCCGTCCCTAGCCTCAATTTCATCACCAGCACACTAAGCATGTAAACATCCTAAGCACCTGTCACATACGTTAAAGTAAAAGTCAATACACATAGTGTAAAGGTGAGCATACAAGTTTGATAATAGCGTATAGAGTTCGAAAGCGTTACGCATAACCAGCACGTACACAGAGTGAAATGAGGCAAGTTAGTTATCGACATGAACCTATCGATACCAATGACTGCAGGTTGACTGCCCAAGGGAGTTCGCGATACATTCTCACCACTGTGAGCCATGTAGGTAATTGTCCTTAACAACCCCCGAGTGAACGGGTGCTGAGTCCAAACTAATTGTACTATCATTTCTAAGGCAGGTAGACAGCATTCCATGTGTAAACGTAACAAACAAGCATTCATTAAGTCACGTAGAACATGCGGTAACGGTTAACGTTTAAAGTATTGCGTAGTGTGTTCGATGTGATTTTGTATAAGTAACGTATGCAACACCCAAAAGTGCGTAAAGCAAAAAGGGATCGAGTATACTCACAGCGGTTGATGGATTGAAGGGAACGCTAGAGAGTAGGGTTAGCCTGAACAGATCGATAGCATAACGATAAGTGACGTGCAAAACGGTACAAAGTACAAGTGGTTCGGACAGTAGTTCGATCGGATGGTAGTCCGATCGAACAGCCAGTCGTGCGAGTGGTAGTCCGTTCGGACGTCCGGTCGGATGACTGTTCGAGTGGATTGTTTCTTCCTTTGGGAAGGATGTGTTTGTGTATGATGGCTTGTCTTTTGAAGTTTTCGTTGTAGCATTTTGAAAACATTGAAGTATCTCTACCTTTCAGGTCAGTCGATCGCACGGTCGTTCGATCGGACGGCAACCCGTTCGGTTGGGCACTTCAGTGAGAACAAGTTCACTGCAGGTTGTCACTCGATCGGACGGTTGTTCGATCGGGTGGCATCCTTTGTGCATTGAACATGTTGAAAATTGTTTAAGTGTTGAAGTTTAAATGTCTCATGATTCGATTGGCAGTTAGATCGGATGGTAGTCCGATCGGACAACAATTCGTTCAACATTCAGACTTCAAGTGTTGGCAAAAATGGTTAAGTGTGGGACCAAGGTGCAAGTCGTACGGGTGGCCGGTCGTCCGGGTGGCTGTCCATTCGGACAGCAGTCCGTTCGGACAGCAGTCCGTTCGGACAGCAGTCCGTTCGGACGGCACTCCGTCCTGGTTGACCTGTTCGTCTTACACTTGGTTTTTTTGATAGTTTGTCGTTTTATCGAGATGCGTTGATATCATGCTAACCAACAGAACCCCATCCTAAGCCCTAGTGACCCGATTGAACGGGAATCACCCAAGTTCAGTCAGTCCACCGGTTCAGGACGATTGTTCTTGGTTAGTCCGGAATCGATAATCTCGCGGATAGAATACGGATCTTGGACCAACACAACCACACTAATGAGTAGTAAGTCGGCACAAGCCCGATTCTATCGGTTTTGAGTGCATTGAGTGTAAAAGAGTTGAAAGAAAGTTGGAAAACCATCTTTCACTCCTTTTCGTTGTGAATATGTTTAGATCTATGGAAGATCTTTGTTAGTTTATGTGGAAATCGGTTAGATATAAGTTGTTCTTGGTGGATTGAGGCCAAAACATGAAGTTCTTCAAGAACACATGATGACGTCATCCTAGAACACCTCGAATCTTGATGATTTCATGGTTAAAAGTTAAGATTCAAAAGATAGAAAGGTGTAGGAGTGCGTGTAGATTAAGGAAGTACAAGATTTAGGACAAGATCTTACCGGGATTGCGAGAAATCGAAGGAAAAGCGAGCAACAGCACGGGTCGGACGTCAGTTGCCAAAAGTAGAAAGTATGAAAGTGACAAGGGGTATTTATAGGGTTACCCAAAGTGGAAAGGAGTGGAGAGGGGCTGGTCGATCGGACGGCAGTCCGATCGGTCGGCCGGCTGGTCGATCGGCTGGTCGCCTGGTCGACCAGTTACCTCGTTCGAGTGTTCGGCGCGACGAGTTTTGATGTTTCGATTGCGATTGCGAGCGTTGCGATGCGATAGAGTTTCCTAGTCAAATTACTTTTAATCCCAACTACTATATCTACATACAAGCATCCTTATTTCGTATTCGTTTAGCGTTTGCGATTTGATTGCGATTGAGTTCGATTGTGTTTCGATTGATTACCACACATAACATAAATAAACATGCACAAGTAACACATAAGGCGCACACACACACACGTATAACAATAGCCAAAATGCGTAATTTGAGTTGCGATTGCGATAGCGATAAAGCGATTAAACATGCGATAAATAACGATTACCATGCGATTATTAATAGGTACTCCACATAATACAACTAAAGCGAAAATAAAATAGACTAATTACAAGTCAAAGAAGTCAAAACAGGATTTGAGCAAGGAGAGACAGATCACAATTAGCAATCTTTCCTTCCTTTGACTTCAATCTTGACTTTGACTTTGACTTCCGAAACATGGGATGTTACAGCCTCCCCTAGTTGAGGGAATTTCGTCCCGAAATTAGGCCGATGCCGTAACAAACAACTGCGGGTACTTCGCCTTCATGTCGCTTTCGAGTTCCCAAGTGAACTCTGCGCCTCGTTTGCCTTCCCATCGGACTTTCACAATAGGAATGCGCGAGCGTCTGAGCTGCTTGGTTTGGCGATCCATGATTTCGACAGGCTTCTCCACGAAGTGTAGTGTTTCGTTTACTTGGAGATCATCGAGAGGTACAATTAAATCATGCTCAGCCAGGCACTTTCGGAGGTTTGACACATGGAAAGTCGGGTGGACATTACTAAGTTCCTCTGGTAGTTCGAGTTTGTAGGCTACTTTTCCGATCCTTTCCAGAATCTTAAAAGGTCCAACGTATCGAGGCGCTAGTTTCCCTTTCTTACCGAATCTGACCACACCCTTCCAAGGTGACACCTTTAGGAGTACGTAATCGCCAACGTCAAATTCAAGTGGCTTGCGTCGTCTATCGGCGTAACTTTTCTGTCGACTTCAATCTTTCAGCAAGTTGTCTCTTATTTGGAGGACTTTGTCAGTCGTTTCTTGTAATAGCTCAGGACCGGTTAATTGCGAATGACCGATCTCGTGCCACACAATAGACGATCGACATCTTCTTCCGTATAAGGCCTTGAATGGTGCCATTTGAATGCGGGAATGATAACTGTTGTTGTACGAGAACTAGACTAACGGCAGGTATGCATCCCAATTACCACCGAAATCTATGACACACGAACGGAGCATGTCTTCAAGAGTACGAATCATTCTTTCAGTCTGACCGTCGGTTTGAGGGTGGAATGCGGTACTTAGATTAAGCGATGTACCGAGAGCCGTTTGAAACGTTTCCCACAGTCGCGAGGTAAACCGAGTATCACGGTCAGAGATGATGTCGCGAGGCGTCCCATGTCGACAAACGATCTCATTGGTGTAGATTCGGGCTAATCATTCTACCTTGTAGTCTTCCCTTATTGGCAAAAAATGAGCTGATTTGGTCAAACGATGACCAATAACCCGGATGCTGTCGTGACCTGATGACGTGTGTGGGAGCATGGTTATGAAATCCATAGCTATACTTTCCCACTTCCATATAGGGATCGGTGGTTGTTCGAGTAAGCCAGGGGGTCTTTGGTGTTCAGCCTTGACCTTTGCACAACTCAGGCACTTCCCAACGTAGAGAGCAATATCCCTTTTCATGCCCGGCCACCAGTACTTGTAGCGAAGGTCCTGGTACATTTTATCAGCACCGGGATGAATAGAATACCGGGATTTGTGGGCTTCGTCCATCAAAATCTTTCTCAAATCGGTCCGTTTAGGGATCCAAATCCGGTCCAGATAATGGAATATCCCATTCGGCTTATTCACAAGATGAGCTCCATCGTGGTAGATTCTCTCCTTATCCAAATTGCGCTCGTTAAAACAAGCATGCTGGGCTTTGCGGATGAGAGTTTCGAGATCGTATTGGGCTTGGGTTTTACGAATGCTGAGCAAGTAACTCCGTCTGCTGAGAGCGTCGGCAACGACATTTGCTTTGCCAGGGTGATAACGAATCTGACAGTCATAATCGTTGAGAAGTTCTACCCATCGGCGTTGACGCATGTTAAGTTCCTTCTGGTCAAAGATATGTTGTAGGCTCCTATGATCGGTGAAGATCGTACACTTTGTACCATATAGATAGTGTCGCCAAATCTTTAACGCAAAAACAACCGCGCCTAGCTCGAGATCATGGGTTGTATAGTTCTTCTCGTGGATTTTGAGCTGACTAGATGCGTAAGCTATAACCTTGTCCCGTTGCATAAGAACACAACCAAGACCAAGGTTGGAAGCATCACAATAGACAATGAAGTCGTCGTTTCCGTCGGGTAGTGTGAGAACAGGAGCATTGCAAAGCATGTGCTTGAGGGTTTGGAAAGCAGACTCTTGTTCAGTTCCCTAAACAAAGGCTTTTCTTTATGCGTGAGAGCGGTAAGCGGCACAACGATCTTTGAGAATCCTTTGATGAATCGTCGATAATAGCCCGCTAGTCCGAGAAAAGAACGGACTTCAGACGGGTTCTTAGGTGTAATCCAACTCTTAACTGCTTCGATTTTTGCGGGATCGACGTGAATACCTTGACTATTTACAATGTGACCCAGAAACTGAACCTCCTCCAGCCAAAATTCACACTTGGAGAACTTGGCATAGATTCGATTCCCCTGGAGTAGCTCGGGAACCAAACGTAGATGTTGCGCATGTTCGGCCTTCGACTTGGAATAGATCAAGACATCGTCGATGAATACGATGACGAAACGGTCGAGATAAGGTTTACATACGCGATTCATCAGATCCATGAAAACCGCGGGTGCGTTGGTTAAACCAAAAGGCATGACAACGAACTCATAGTGGCCGTATCGAGTGCGAAAAGCGGTTTTGGGTATATCCTCCTCTTGAATGCGTAGTTGGTGATAGCCTGAGCGTAGATCGATCTTCGATAAACACGTAGCACCTTGTAGCTGATCAAACAAATCGTCAATGCGAGGCAGGGGATAGCGGTTCTTGATAGTTAACTTATTCAATTCCCGATAGTCGATGCACATCCTGAACGACCCATCCTTCTTTTTAACGAAAAGGACTGGCGCACCCCAAGGAGAGGTGCTCGGGCGAATGAAGCCTTTCTCAAGTAATTCCTGGAGTTGGTTTGAGAGTTCACGCATTTCGGACGGTGCGAGTCGGTAAGGAGCTTTGGGAACAGGGTTGGCTCCAGGAATGAGGGTCGATATGGAAGTCGATATCACGACTTGGCAGAAGTCCGGGAAGATCCTCAGGAAAGACGTTAGGAAATTCTCGAACCACTGGGACATCATTTACTTCTGTCTTTCCTTTCTTTTCCTTCTCCGCTACTACAATGTTAGCCAAGAAAGCTCTGTATTCCTTGCGGAGATACTTGATAGCTTGGACACATGACATGAGCTTGAGACCTTTCTAAGCAGTTTCTCCATAAACACACAATAAATCACCATTCACGAGCGAGAATCGAATCATCTTATCGAAGCACACAACTTCAGCATGGTTTTCGCGAAGAAAGTCCATGCCTACTATGACGTCAAAACTTCCGAGTTGCATTGGAATAAGGTCGATTGGGAAGATGTGATTGTTGAGCTCAAGAGTACAATCACGAAGAACAGAATTAACGGCGACAGTTCTTCCGGTGGCGACTTCAACATCGAACGTCGAGGGGAGATGGGAGTGTTTACGACTAAGGAGCTTCTCGAATTCGAACGACTCAAAGCAATTATTGGCTCCAGTATCAAACAAACATGAAGCATAAATACCATTCACAAGGAACATACCATTGACCCCGTTGTTGTCAGCATGGGCTTGGCACACATTGATGTTGAAAGTTCTGGCGCGTGCGGCTTGTTGCTGCTGCTGAGGCTGTTGCTGTTGCTGCTGGTGTAGTTGCTGCTGCTGGGGCTCTTGTTTCACCACCCTGTTCGGGCACATGTTCGCAAAGTGGTTAGGATCACCACATGCGAAGCAGACTCGGGCGTTGACCGCGGGTGCCTGAGCCGCTTGCTGGCCTTGCGGGACTGGGAGTAGAGCTTGATGAGCAGTGGCTTAAGCTGGGGCTTGACGGGGAACAATACGGCAGTTATCAGTGAAGTGGCCGTACATGTTGCAGTGAGCGTAGAAACGACAGGCGAGACCCACCGGGTGATGGTAAGAACATGTTGGGCAAGCCGGGTTGGGGCCTGTGTATGCACGCTTTGAAGGCGGTGCATAAGTAACTGGTGCTGGACGGTGGTGGGGCTGCTACTGAGCTGGTACGGCTTGAAGAGGAGCAGCAGTGGTGGTGACAGCACAGTTCTTGTTGCTGGAGCTGCTGTTGTTGTTCTTCTTCTTGCGACGTGAGGGCTTTGATGATTGGGCGGCGGCGGTTTCGGCAGTTGGTGCGGCGGTGACTTGGTGCAGGCTCTTTGAAGTTTTATCCCAAAAAACCAGCTTTTACCCGCTTGTCGTTGATTTCCGCGGCAAGCAAGTAAGTTTCTTCGATCGTTGCTGGCTTTGCGGCATGCACAAAATCCGCAACACAGTCGGGTAGAGCTCGGATGTACTTCTTGATCGTCATGTCGGGCGTCTTTACTTGATCGGGACAGATGATGCTGAGCTGCTTAAAGCGAGCAGTCAGGGTAGCGTTGTCACCTTCCTTCTGCTTAATGTGCCAGAACTCGTCCTCTAGCTTCTGGCGCTCATGGGGAGGGCAGAACTCTTCGAGCATAACGTTCTTCAACTCGTCCCATGACAGACCGTAAGCTGCATCATTTCCGCGCTTGTTCCTTTCGGCCGTCCACCAGTCTAGTGCGCGGGACTGGAAGACGCCGGTCACGTTCAGTGTGCAGAGATTATCAGGACATCCGCTCTGTCGTAGAGTGATTTCGATCGAGTCAAACCATTGGAACAAAGCCGTAGGGCCTTCTTCTCCGGTGAACTCTTTCGGTCCACATGCCTTGAACTGTTTGAAGCTGAAAGCAGCTTTAGGAGTCTCGGTTCTGGATTCCTCAGACGATTTGCTCATGTTTTCGTATAGTTCACTGACGAATTGGGGTACAACCTTTGCCATTTGCTTAGTGATCATGGCAGCGAGGCGTTTGTCTGCTTGCTTTCGGCGAGCATCACGGGTAGCGCGAGATCCAGATGATGACATTGTCTGCAACAGACATCGTCACAGGACTCAACACAACATAATCGAATCTCACCTCACTCGTCTAATACTACTAAAGCTCAGGAACACAGCGAAACATGTATCACATAAACACATAGGCACATAATCACATATTCACATAAACACAGAAGCACAAAAGCACATAAAGCACAGAATTCACAGAAGCACATAAGCACGCAGGACACAAACACAGAAGCGTATAAGCGTGTAACTTGTCTAGATGCACACAGAGGCGGTCAGAATACAGAAACCTATCATTCAAAGTCTGCGTGCGTTCAAAGATAGTGTTCGCGATTAACATATCGGGTAGTATAGTATAAGCGTATAACATAGCATAAGGTCGTCCATAATTTAGCAATTTATCAGCGTTTTGAGATAGAAGTGCAGTGCGAGTCGTGCGTGTCGATCTAAGTGAAAGCAAAAATCGAATAAATCTCCAAAATTTAAACACATAAACAGGTAAATACACATACAACCACATAAAATTAACGAATCATCAGAGTCGGCAGTCGCGGGCTCAGAATCGAAGCATATAAAAATTCGAGAAATAGATAATCTGCGGTTATTAGACATTGACTATCCAAAGTGATTCGACTATTCACAGGGACTTGTTGCGCACAATTTGACTTTCAGGATTGTACTTTTGCCTCGAGTCTTGGGCTCGGCACGCATCCTTTTGGTCATGTCGTGACTTCAAGTCGTTGGAGTCCATCGATACTTTGGTGAGAGTTTTGTAAAAAAAAAGGCGGAACAAGTCGTCAAGGTTAGGGTTTCACCCATGGCTCAACAACTTTTGTTCCTGTTTTTTATAAAAATAAAGAGAACTATGCGTCAAAGTATGGGTTTCACTCCTCTTTCAACGCAATTTCTCGTGTTCTTAGATAAAAATGTGGGTTGAACAAGCAATTTAATCGAGAGTTTGCGGTTTTCAAACCTAATCTCGACTTAATCGCTCGTTCATATTTGAAAATTCAAGTGCAGTGATAGTGTAGCATAGGCGAGAACAGCGAGAAATAGAAGTAAGCTCATACATAATCCCTACTGGTCATGCACGAGTCGGTCTGTTGGTTCCTAACTATAGACTAGGTCTCTAAGACATCGACCCGGACTAGGTCGAGTCTTGCCTAATTCCCTATAGTTATGGCTCTGATACCAATCAGTCACACCCCAACCGATCGCGGAAACATCGGGGCATGGCACTGAGCGAAACAGATTGTCCAGAAGTTTCCATAACAACTATATTTACCAAATATTTTAAAGTAACACGTCCCATACCATGTCATAGATGATAATATAATTATTACAGAAAGATCTAGTCAAATTGTTCTGTTCCGACAACTCAGATTCTTATTACAGACAATTGTTTATTTATTGGTTTCTAGGACTCCGTCCCTAGCCTCAATTTCATCACCAGTGTTTTGGTCAAAAATTACCGAAGTAATTAAGTGATCAAATTAGTTAAGTGAGGTAGTGTGCTAGAAAGTGTGTTGGAAATATACTTGTTAAGTTATTTGGAAAAACAGTACTCAGGATACGGCTCAGGATATTGAGCTGTATCTATGATCAAACAATGAGCGAAAATAAAGTAAACAACACGAGATGTACGAGGAAAGCCCTTGATCAATCTAGATCGCCGGCATAAAACCTCGGGAGCTGACAATCGCAGCTGCCTTGTTCTTCAATTGCTTCAAAAATCAGGATACAGTGCGGGATGTGGTACGGATCGACTAAGTGTTACAATGAATATGAAATACAAGTGTGGTGTTTGCAATTAGCTAGAGAGTGAAAGTGTTCGAGAGTGTAAGTGTGAATTGTTGTGTTCTAAGCTGATCTGACCTCATCTATTTATAGTAAAGATAAAATAACTAACTATCCTAAACTTGCGGGATCCACCGAATATTCCTTCTTGGAACGTTGTAGACCTGGTCTTTCGGGCTCAACGTCTCTTTCTCAACAAATTCGTCCGAGTCTTGAGGAGAAGAAGTCCTCTTGACCGTTAGCAAGCCTCAACCCTTAACCTGCACGTGGTTAATTCAATAAGCCTCAGGATATCGCCCAAGATGTTAGCAATATCCTCTTCCAGCATCCTGATCACAAATAAACAAACAAAGGCAGGATATTGGTCAGGATACGTATGTTAAGAAAATGACCCCTAACAATTGTCCCCAAATATATCGGTTGGGATACCAATCCAACGGATATATTTCAAAAATCTTATCTCATAACTTAAGGTAATTAATATGACTAGACTCTTGAAATGACAGCGATGCAACTTCCAAGGCATTATTTACTTTTTACCCCCCTATATTCATCCTATATTAACCGAGGGACTCCTTGTCTCGGTTATTCTTATCTGCGAGCAAGCATCAGGTATCTTCGTTTCTAATCTCCTTTCTTTAATTTTTCTTAACTTGCTCAATGGCACCACGAACGAAATCCCGCTCAGATCGGTCAGCCTCAACCCTCATAAGTCAAAACTTTATCATCGATCCAGCAAAGGAGATTTGCTGCTTCAATAATGCTGATATTGCTGCTCTCAAAGACTCCGGTGCCTTTCCCACCGGAACGGTCTTTCGCCCCTTTGACAAGGAAGCCCGATCGGATGCATCATCCGACGAGTGGGTTTGTTTTTTGCTTATCCTTTCTCTCTTGGACTCCGGTATCCATTTCCACCCTTTATCTCCAGCTTTTTCGACCTCACCGGCCTTAGTTATGCCCAAGTTATGCCAATGGTCTGGCGAATCTTGATAGTGTTGGATCAAATTAAATCTCGTCATTTTCCTAACCTACTTGTTGAGGACCTTCCCGTAGCATACCAGTTGAGATCTCATGGCAATCACCGTTATCTTCTGTTCTCCATCAAGAACCCTTTGGTCCTTAAAGCCACCAAGAATGAGGATCGATGGCGACGAAAATTCTTTTTCGTCAAAAGAGACTCCATTGATAAGGGTTTCGATCTACAGGTTAAATGGTTAACCAAGGGTAGGATTTAGGGTTTTAGGAATATCCCCAATCATATCTTCAAACTGTATCCCGGACTTATATTCTGATGTTTTTATGCAGTGAATTTCAGAGATTTAGTGCCTCCTAGCGCAGAATCCGAATCCAAGATCAAGGAAATCTACCGTCTTCCTGCCAGTGAAAGAACTTTTTCCCTGTCTCTCACAGATCCTCATCAAAAATCAAGCTCAGAAATGTCTGGTAAGCACATCTTCATATGTTAATTATTTTTCAAAAATATGATGAGTTCTAAGAATATCTTCCCTTATGCAGTACCAGTCGTCAACCTTGAAGGTTTCGAACTTGATGAGTTAGATTGCTACTCCAGCCTTGAACCCATCAAACAAGAATCCAAGACAAAGCCATCTGCTACACCAAAGCCTACCTCCTCAAAGACTGTTTCAGCCCCCAAAGGTCCTCCGGCATCCAGGACCAGGGCATCCAGCTCTCGGAAGAGAAAGGAGACTGACTCCCCAGCTGTTTCTGAAACATTCTCCCTTGAGAATCATGGGTTTAACGAAGCCACCTCATTCCTCAAACAGGTAGAATTTTCTCTCCGATATCCTGTACAAGTATGTTAGTCTTTATCCTGCTTATTTTTCACATTAATACCTGTGTCTTTATCGACAGGGTCTGGATCGCCTCATGCATTTATACGAAGACGCTAGCGGTCTTAACAAGATGTTGCAGATTCAGCTGGAGAAAGCTCAAGCCACCATAGCTGATCAAGGAACCATTGCAGCTGCCAAATCCCAACACTATGAAGACAAATACAAGGCAATGACTCAGGAACATCAAGCCGCCCTCCACAAAGCTAATGAGGATGCTCAAGCCAAGCTAGACGCCGCTCTTCTCCAATATCAGCAGAATATGAGCTCATACCGGGATAGCCTAAAAGCTTCGGTGGTCGTCTCTCTTCTCCAAGCCAGGATAAGGATGGCTTATGAGGCCATGGATCTGGGTTTTGAATGCCCTTCCTGGAATGTAAAGGCTTGGGAGGAGAAACTACAGGGCCTCGGAGGTCATCCCGTTGCTCATCCTGCAAAACATACTGGTGAAGAGCCTTCTAAGGTGGCAGAGGAGGTTGCCAATGCCGGTGATGGTGCTGAGAAGAATCCCGAGGGTGATGCTGGGGCGAATGCTGGCAAGGAGGTTGCTGTTCAAGAGGGTGCTGCCCCTTAGGCAGCAGAGTGGGCGATGATGGATATACGTGCCAAGGCCGGAGCCCACTTTTTTAATTTCATGGTTGTGGTTGCATAAACAATTTACTTTTCCTGTCTTTGAACAATTTACATTTCCTGCACTAGAACAATGTGATGACCAAAGGTGGATGGGTCCTAGGTTTTAGGATGAAGCCCTTGGTCATCGATTAGTATAACTTGTTTTGAACATAGTAACGGTTATAGGTGGACGGGTCCTGTTTTGAGACAGATCCTGCAACCGTTACACAAATATGGTAAAAACTAATTGTGCTTTTGGCGGAAGGGCCTTAGTTTAAGGTGAAACCAAAAGCACAACTTTTGACTTGTTAATAATATAACTATCTTTTGACTTATTTTCTGTTACCTTGCATTGTTTAGTGTAAGTCTTGGCTTTGTAAAAATTTCATACTGTTATTTTACAAAATATCCTGACCAGTATGCTCAGAAACATACTGCAGAAGCCTTTTATTAAATAGATCTTCCAGACGTTCCTTTAACTTTATAAAAATTTCTTTAGAAAGTAAAAAATAGTTTATCTCTTCAAAACCAAGTTTTGATGATGATCAAAGTTCCAAGCTAATACTAGTTTCAAACATCCTAATCAAATATCCTTAAAAGGACTTTGAGGATATATGTCAAGATACTTAACATGATGTTACTAAAAATTTAAATGAGGCTCACAAAGGAAAGATCATACCAGACATAGGATATAAACCTATTACCGAACTTCAATCCCTTTGCAACTCTTCCAATGAAGATGTCCCCAGTGCAAGGTACTTAATGCATTAGTCGCAAACTTCATTCTTTTAGCTTTACACCACCATCTTGGCACGGATGTCCCCTGTGTACAATGTCTTCAAGTATCTTAGAAATCTACTTAATGTCAGTTTTCATGGCATAAGCGACTTTTCACGTCCCGAGGGTATAACCCAAGGATGTACTGGAGATAAATCCTTTGTATCCTGGGGAAAATCCCAATTTTTCATGCGCTACAGGCGGGAGTGTATAAACTCCAAGACTTAGAAAGGTGAAAACCTTTAAACCTTAGAGAGTATGAAAATACCCTTTCGTGAGAGAGGGTGATCAATCCTCATATACCGTTAGGATTCAGAATATAGCCAATAGTGACGAAATTGTCAGCCACTTTTACATGGACTGGTCCCGCCACCTTGAACTATCCCTGAATAACTTGCGCTCCAGGCGGGGTGTTTAAACCCAATTCGGAAGAAAGGTGAATACCTTTAAACCTGTGAAGGGATCAGTATCCCTTAAACGTGAGAGAGGGGGCCAATCCTCTAGTCTTTCGAGTTATCCTGAGCACATATCCTGGAGCTATATCCTGAAACATATCTTGCAAAACAAATGTAAACTAAGGTGGGTGTTAGCTTGGCTAACACCCCTCCGATGCTTAAGTCAGTATCAGGTTACAAAGAACAAATTAAACCAAACATATTTAAAAGAAGTAGAATTCATACCATCCTGAGTTAGAAATTAAATTCTAACTTACTTGAAATAGAGCTTAAGGTGTATAGCATTCCAAGATCTCGGTAGCATATCCCCCTCCATGTTCTTGAGTCTATATGCTCCTTTCCCTGCTTCGGATTCAACTTCATATGGCCCTTCCCATTTTGGGGCTAACTTGCCATCGGCAGGATTAGTAGTATTCTGAAAAGCCTTTCTTAACACCCAATCTCCAATCTTAAATCTTCTGGTTCTAATATTCTTGTTATATGCCGTGGATATTCTCTGTTGATATGCTGCCATCCTTAGCCTTGCCGCATCTCTCTTTTCATCTATAGTGTCTAAATCCTGACTCAAGGCTTCGGGATTCTGCTCAGGATCACTTAAGATAGATCTTGCAGTAGGTATTGTCATCTCCGTTGGAATCACTGCTTCTGCTCCAAACACCAACGAAAATGGGGTTTGACCTGTTGCATTCTTTACCGTTGTCCTATCAGCCCATAAAACAAAGGGTAATTCTTCTGCCCATCTTCCTTTTTTGGCTCCAAGCCTTTTCTTTAAGTTATTGACAATTATTTTGTTTGAGGATTCTGCTTGTCCATTTGCTTGAGGATGTACCGGAGTAGACGTAATCATTTTGATTCCCCAACTCTTGCAAAAGTCTGTAGTCCTCTTACTTATGAACTGAGAACCATTGTCGCAAATTATCTCGGCTGGTACTCCGAATCTGGTCAGGATATTTCTCTTGATGAAGGATACTACTTCTTGGTCTCTTACTTGAACGAATGCTTCTGCTTCAACCCACTTAGAGAAATAATCCGTCATTGCTAGCATAAAGACTTTTCCTCCCGGAGCTTTTGGTAGCTTTCCCACTATATCCATACCCCACTTCATAAATGGCCAAGGGGAAACAATAGGATATAATGGTTCAGCCGGTTGATGCAGTATGTTACTATGTCTTTGACATGAGTCACATCTTCGAGCATATTCTGCGGCATCTTTTCTCATTGTTGGCCAATAATATCCTGTTCTTAATACTTTTGAGAATAACGATCTACCCCCAGCATGGTTACCACAATCCCCTTCATGTATATCCTGAAGTACTTCTTTGGCTTCAAGATCCTCCAAGCATCTCAAATACGGTCCTGCAAGAGATTTCTTGTATAAAATATTATTTATAATAGTGAACCGTGATACCTTCATCCTAAATGCCTTAGGATTTTCATTTCCAGGGATGTGTCCTTCTTTGAGATATCTCATGATTGGAGCCGTCCAGGATTTAGGATCCTCCTCAGGATGTTCTGCTCCAGGATTCTGTATACTAGCTACTTCTTTATCCTGAGGATTCGTTGCAGGATATAAGACATGTAATATTGGTATTTGCGTCCCTTCAGGTATCCTGATCGATGATCCCAAATTTGCTAGGGCATCCGCTTCAGCATTATCCTCCCTTGGTACCTGTTCAAGTATAAAAACGTCGAAATATCCTGCTAATCTTTTGAGAATATCGAGATATTCGATTAATTTCTCACCCTTAACTGCATAGGATCCATTAAAATGGTTAGTAATTAACAAAGAGTCAACATACACTTGCAAATTTTTGATACTCATGCTCTTAGCCAACTCTAATCCTGCAATTAAAGCCTCATATTCTGCTTCATTATTAGTAGCAGGAAATTCACACCTAATAGCCTGGGGTAATATGTCCCCCTGTGGCGATTTTAGTAGTATTCCTAATCCTACTCCTCTTACATTAGATGCACCATCAGTATATAATATCCAGGATCCTGAGGATTCTCCTAACTGTTGAACTTCTAGGTCTACCTCGTCCTGAATGTCACTACTAAAGTCAGCCACAAAGTCAGCTAAAGCCTGAGATTTTATGGCACTTCTAGGTTCATATACTAAATCATAAGCACTCAACTTTACTGACCACTTGGCCATCCTGCCTGACATCTCTGGTTTCCTAAGCACATTTTTGACAGGATAATTTGTTTTAACATGTATCCTATGTGTCTCGAAATAATGCCTAAGTTTCGTTGATGCCATGACTAGAGCTAATATCAATTTTTCTAAATGAGAATACCTAGTTTCAGCATCTAACAAACTTTTACTAACATAATAAACAGGATACTGCTGACCTTCATGGTCTTTTATAAGAACGGCACTTACAGCATTCCCTGACACAGCAAGGTACAGGGATAGTGGTTCACCATTTTCGGGCTTCATCAATAGAGGTGCGGTTGAAAGATACCGTTTCAAATCCTGCAGGGCTGCTTCATGCTTTTCCCCCCATTCGAATCTTTTGTTCTTCTTTAGGATATCATAGAAGTCTTTGCATTTTTCTGAGGATCTTGAGATAAATCTGTTTAGAGCTGCTACCCGGCCTGTTAATCTTTGTACGTCCTTCATATTTGAGGGTGATTTTATGTCTAGGATAGCTTTGATCTGCTCCGGGCTTGCTTCTATCCCCCTTTTTGTCACCATATATCCAAGAAACTTCCCTGCCCCCACTCCGAAATGGCATTTAGCAGGATTTAGCTTCATGTTGTAGTGATCCAGGATATCAAATGCTCCCTTGATATCCTGGAGGTGATCCTCAGACTTTTTAGATTTCACCACCATGTCATCGATATATACCTCCATGGTGTCCCCCAGTTTGTCTTTGAACATCATGTTCACCAATCTTTGGTATGTTGCACCTGCATTTTTTAAACCAAAAGGCATAGCTGTATAACAATAAATACCTGTTGGTGTCATGAAGGCGGTATCCTCCTGGTCAGAAGGCTCCATTTGGATCTGTTGAAATCCTGAGGATGCGTCCATGAAGGTCAGCATTTCATGCCCGGCAGTGGCATCTACCATTGCATCAATATGGGGAAGAGGAAATGGGTCTTTAGGACAAGCTTTGTTCAAGTCTGTGTAGTCTACACAAACTCTCCATTTCCCATTCTTCTTCTGTACTACAACCACGTTTGCTAGCCACCTTGGGAACTTAACTTCTCTGATCATTCTTGACTTTAACAATCTTTCAACTTCCTCCTGGATAATCGTGTTCCGCTTAGGAGCAAACTTCCTTCTTTTTTGTTGCACAGGCTTGAATGACTTATCAATTCCAAGCTTGTGAGTGATAATATCTTTGGATATACCTGTCATATCCTCATGCTTCCATGCAAAGGTTGACATCCTGCATTTTAAAAAGTTAATTAACTGCTCTTCAATATCCTGAGGGATATTGGTCCCTACGAGCACCGAAATATCGGGGTTATCCTGGTCCAGGATAACTTTCTTCACATCCTGCTCTGGATCCTCCACAATATCCTGGGCCCGCGTCTTTAATTGCTATGCTGCACTAGGTTTGACTGAGGATTTCATCGAGGATGAGTAGCACTCTTTCGCCTCCTGCTGATCACTATCAACTTTGACCACTCCCCAAGGGGTAGGTATATTGATGCATTGGTGATATGTTGATGGCACGACCTTCATGTCGTGAATCCACGGTCTTCCCAATATGATGTTATAGCAGGATAGAGAATCCATCACACAGAAACGTTGTATCGAATTGACTCTTTCAACGTATACTGGCAACTTTATCTCTCCCACTGTGTTTCTAGCCTCTCCACTGAATCCAACAAGCACGGTAGACTTTGAAGTGATATCCATTGGAGATACATTCATTCTCTTCAGAGTTTCTAGTTGGATTATGTTGACGGAGCTGCCATTATCAACCAATATCCTGCGTACAAAATGGTTAGCCACATATAACGTTATTACCAGAGCATCATGGTGAGGATCCTGGACAGTATCCCTGTCATCTGCATCAAAAGTGATCACTTTGTCAGTCGTGAGGGTAGTCATCCTGACAGGTCTGTCTCCCCTTTCGGCCTTAGCTTCCTTTGCATGTCTCTTTGCTGCCGAATACGAGGTCCCACAAATGTCGGATCCTCCCGAAATGAAGTTGATTATCTTGGCATCCGAGGGAGGTGATGCTGCTCGTTCAGGATCCTTGTCAGTATCCTGACCCCTATTCTTCTTTTTTCCTAAGAGATCTTTCAGATATCCCTTGCTTAGAAGATAGCTTATTTCTTTCCTCAAAGCAATGCAATCCTCCGTCATATGTCCGAAATCTTCGTGGAAAGCACACCATTTTGACTTATCTTTCCAGTCAGCCTTTTGTTGATTCTTTCGAGGCCATCTAGCCTTGTCTCCTAGACCCTGCATAGCATACATCAATTCAGGAATATTAACAGAAAAGCAATATTCAGACAACTCAGGATACTCTTCAGGATCCTCATCTTCGACAGCATTCACTCTCTTGTTTTCATTTCTACCATATGGCTTAGGACGATATGACTTAAATGAGGATTCTGACTTCCTATTAGTCGATTCTTAAGTGTTGGATGAGTTCATCCTTTCTTGCATCTTCTTGTCATCTTCCAGACGGATATATCTCAAAGCCCTGTTACGAGCTTCATCGAGATTCCTGCAGGGATTCATTACAAGATCATGATAAAACTGAGAATCATTTTGTAATCCCATCTTAAAAGCTTGCACAGCTGTTGCAACATCAAGATGTGGGATATCCAAGGATTCTCGACTAAATTTGTTCACATAATCCCTCAAGGATTCCTGAGGCCCTTGAGTTATCCTGTAAAGATCACTGGTTAGTTTCTCAAAACTCCGACTACAAGAAAATTGACTGTTAAATAAATTAACCAAATGAGCAAATGAAGTAATTGAGTGAGGAGGAACGTTTAACAGCCATTTTAAGGCTGATCCTGTTAGAGTAGAACCAAATCCCTTGCACAAGCATGCTTCCTTGAGCTCCGGAGGGATAGGGTTAATCTCCATTCTTTCCCTATACTGGGCAATATGCTCCTCAGGATCCGTAGTCCCATCATAAAGCTTCATGTTGGGGGTTTGGAATCTCTTTGGGATCTCAGCATCACAGATAGGATACGCGAAACGAGATATCTTGTGGCTGTCTTGAGACACTTCCGGGATCGGTTGGACCACCCCAGGTACACTAGATATCATGTCCTTTAACTTCTGAAGTTCCCTGGTAAGTGCTGATGTCACACCTGTATCCTGCAAAGATCCACCACTGTTAGCAGCATGAGTATTATTATTATTAGACACGTTACCAGTTGGAGGATTCTGCCCATATCCTGAAGCATATCCTGAGCTCCTAATGGTTGACATCCTAATCGAGGAGGGTATTTCAGGAGTATGATTCTGAGGAAGACTGGGCACGATATTCTCCCTATTATCCTCGGTATATACAGCTGAACTAAAGTTCAACGCTCTGGGGTGTAACGGAGTGATATTGTCCTCGGCAGATCTGCTCGAGCCAGCCTTCAGGAGTTGTATTTCCCTCAAAAGCATTTGGTTTGTTTCCTGTTGCTGCCGCATTTGTTCCTGCACACTTCCAAATAAGGTTAAAATTTCATCATTAGAAGCTAAAACGGGAGCAGATCCCTGGACACTCCGTGTTGGGATAACATCTTGAGATTGTGTAGAGGCTGGCATCCTTAGAGGAGGTGGTGGAAGCACCGAACCGGTAGTAGCAGAAGTCATAGCAGACACAGTAGAGGAACTCATGTTTGATCTTGAGGCCATTATGGACAATGTGGCAAAAAGTTTTGAAAATAGAAAACCGATTAGCGATTTGACAAAAATTTTTAGTAAAGAGAGCACCACTTGCCCCACGGTGGGCGCCAAATTGTTTTGGTCAAAAATTACCGAAGTAATTAAGTGATCAAATTAGTTAAGTGAGGTAGTGTGCTAGAAAGTGTGTTGGAAATATACTTGTTAAGTTATTTGGAAAAACAGTACTCAGGATACGGCTCAGGATATTGAGCTGTATCTATGATCAAACAATGAGCGAAAATAAAGTAAACGACACGAGATGTACGAGGAAAGCCCTTGATCAATCTAGATCGCCGGCATAAAACCTCGGGAGCTGACAATCGCAGCTGCCTTGTTCTTCAATTGCTTCAAAAATCAGGATACAGTGCGGGATGTGGTACGGATCGACTAAGTGTTACAATGAATATGAAATACAAGTGTGGTGTTTGCAATTAGCTAGAGAGTGAAAGTGTTCGAGAGTGTAAGTGTGAATTGTTGTGTTCTAAGCTGATCCGACCTCATCTATTTATAGTAAAGATAAAATAACTAACTATCCTAAACTTACGGGATCCACCGAATATTCCTTCTTGGAACGTTGTAGACCTGGTCTTTCGGGCTCAACGTCTCTTTCTCAACAAATTCGTCCGAGTCTTGAGGAGAAGAAGTCCTCTTGACCGTTAGCAAGCCTCAACCCTTAACCTGCACGTGGTTAATTCAATAAGCCTCAGGATATCGCCCAAGATGTTAGCAATATCCTCTTCCAGCATCCTGATCAGAAATAAACAAACAAAGGCAGGATATTGGTCAGGATACGTATGTTAAGAAAATGACCCCTAACAACCAGCACACTAAGCATGTAAACATCCTAAGCACCTGTCACATACGTTAAAGTAAAAGTCAATACACATAGTGTAAAGGTGAGCATACAAGTGTGATAATAGCGTGTAGAGTTCGAAAGCGTTACGCATAACCAGCACGTACACAGAGTGAAATGAGGCATGTTAGTTATTGACATGAACCTATCGATACCAATGACTGCGGGTTGACTGCCCAAGGCAGTTCGCGATACATTCTCACCAGTGTGAGCCATCTAGGTAATTGTCCTTAACAACCCCCGAGTGAACGGGTGCTGAGTCCAAACTAATAGTACTATCGTTGCTAAGGCAGTTAGACAGCATTCCATGTGTAAACATAACAAACAAGCATTCATTAAGTCACGTATAACATGCGGTAACGGTTAGCGTTTAAAGTATTGCGTAGTGTGTTCGATGTGATTTTGTATAAGTAACGTATGCAACACCCAAAAGTGCGTAAAGCAAAAAGGGATCAAGTATACTCACAACGGTTGATGGATTGAATGGAGCGCTAGAGAGTAGGGTTAGCCTGAACAGATCGATAACAGAACGATAAGTGACGCGCAAAACGGTACAAAGTACAAGTGGTTCGGACAGTAGTTCGATCGGATGGTAGTCCGATCGGACAGCCAGTCGTGCGAATGGTAGTCCATTCGGACGGTCGTCCGGTCGGATGACTGTTCGAGTGGATTGTTTCTTCCTTTGGGAAGGATGTGTTTGTGTATGATGGCTTGTCTTTTGAAGTTTTCCTTGTAGCATTTTGAAAACATTGAAGTATCTCTACCTTTCAGGTCGGTCGATCGGACGACAACCCGTTCGGTTGGGCACTTCAGTGAGAACAAGTTCACTGCAGGTTGTCACTCGATCGGACGGTTGTTCGATCGGGTGGCATCCTTTGTGCATTTAACATGTTGAAAATTGTTAAGTGTTGAAGTTTAAATGTCTCATGATTCGATTGGCAGTTCGATTTGATGGTAGTCCGATCGGACAACAATTCGTTCAACATTCAGACTTCAAGTGTTGGCAAAAATGGTTAAGTGTGGGACCAAGGTGCAAGTCATACGAGTGGTCGGTCGTCCGGGTGGCTGTCCGTTCGGACAGCAGTCCGTTCGGACGGCACTCCGACCTGGTTGACCTGTTCGTCTTACACTTGGTTGTTTTGATAGTTTGTCGTTTTATCGAGATGCGTTGATATCGTACTAACCAACAGAACCCCATCCTAAGCCCTAGTGACCCGATTGAACAGGAATCACCCAAGTTCAGTCAGTCCACCGGTTCAGGATGATTGTTCTTGGTTAGTCCGGAATCGATAATCTCGCTGATAGAATACGGATCTTGGACCAACACAACCACACTAATGAGTAGTAAGTCGGCACAAGCCCGATTGTATCGGTTTTGAGTGCATTGAGTGTAAAAGAGTTGAAAGAAAGTTGGAAAACCATCTTTCACTCCTTTTCGTTGTGAATATGTTTAGATCTATTGAAGATCTTTATTAGTTTATGTGGAAATCGGTTAGATCTAAGTTGTTCTTGGTGGATTGAGGCCAAAACATGAAGCTCTTCAAGAACACATGATGACGTCATCCTAGAACACCTCGAATCTTGATGATTTCACAGTTAAAAGTTAAGATTCAGAAGATAGAAAGGTGTAGGTGTGCGTGTAGATTAAGGAAGTACAAGATTTAGGACGAGATCTTACCGGGATTGCGAGAAATCGAAGTAAAAGCGAGCAAGAGCACGGGTCGGACGTCAGTTTCCAAAAGTAGAAAGTATGAAAGTGACAAGGGGTATTTATAGGGTTACCCAAAGTGGAAAGGAGTGGAGAGGGGCTGGTGGATCGGTTAGGCAGTCCGGTCGGACAGCAGTCCGATCGGTCGGCTGGTCGATCGGCTGGTCGCCTGGTCGACCAGTCACCTCGTTCGAGTGTTCGGCGCGATGAGTTTTGATGTTTCGATTGCGATTGCGAGCGTTGCGATGCGATAGAGTTTCCTAGTCAAATTACTTTTAATCCCAACTACTATATCTACATACAAGCATCCTTATTTCGTATTCGTTTAGCGTTCGTGATTCGATTGCGATTGAGTTCGATTGCGTTTCGATTGATTACCAGACATAACATAAATAAACATGCACAAGTAACACATAAGGCACACACACGTATAACAATAGCTAAAATGCGTAATTCGAGTTGCGAGTGCGATTGCGATAGCGATAAAGCGACTAAACATGCGATAAATAGCAATTACCATGCGATTATTAATAGGTACTCCACATAATACAACTAAAGTGAAAATAAAATAGACTAATTACAAGTCAAAGAAGTCAAAACAGGATTTGAGCAAGGAGAGACAGATCGCAATTAGCAATCTTTCCTTCCTTTGACTTCAATATTGACTTTGACTTTGACTTCCGAAACACGGGGTGTTACATCAATACCAAAAAAAATTTGTGCGGGTTCGGCCGAACCCGTACGTCCCTTTCTACCTACGCCTATGCCGACTCGTTTCCGAACAAAATTTACGTCAAATCGTAGACCAGTTGAAAACGATCGTAAAAATAAACACGGAAACGTATTATATTTGACCTGACTTATTTGCGAAAGAAATTTACGTCGAAACGTAAACCAACCTGAATTTATACAGACACGTACATAAAAATAAGCGCGTAAGAAATAAATGTTTTTTTAATTAAAGAATGGCATGGCGTGTTGTGTTGTGTTGCGGCGACGTCAAAACGTAAAGTAACTCAAATTTACACCGTCAACGACAACATATTATATTTGACCCGACTCTTTTTCAAATAAAATTTATTTCAAAACGTATACCAACAAAAAACATATATAAAAAATAAGCACGGAAACGTAATATGTTTGACCCGACTCATTTCCAAAAAGAATTTACATCAAAACGTAAATCAGCTCAAATTTATACCGACACCTACAAAAAATGACCATGTAAAACTCGATTACAAAGTCTTAAGAAAGTTGAGGGGTTGTAAATGTCAATGGTGAAAGTTGAGAGATAAGAGTAAAAAAGACAAAAAAAAGTTCAACCAAACATTTGAAAGTCCTATAGACGTAACTTACTATTGTATGTATATTAGGTTTTGCCACGCCCGCGTTGCGGGGCACTAAAAAAACTAAAACAATGGAATAACTATAATTTTTAACTGGGGCAAAATTATAATTTTTGAGGACAAATGAGCGTGTGTCACGCAACGCCTGACACGAATAAAAATTACACCGAGTCAACAATTAAAACAAAACACTACCATAGATTTGTCAAAAAAAAAAAAACTAAAACGATAGCATGACTGTAATTTTACACTGGGGGCAAAATCGTAATTTGACAGAAAAAAACAAAAACAATGGCAAACCTATAAATTTGAAACCGAGGGAAAATCGTAATTAGAATGGACGGGAAAAAATAAAACAAATGGCAAAACTATAAATTTAAACGGGGGAAAATCGTAATTTCGCTGGACCAATGGGGAAGTGCCAGACAGCTGTGGGAACAAAATCGTAATTTTTGAAATGGGAACAAAATCATAATTTTGAACAGAGGGCAAAAGCGTAAATATATTTTGAACTGGGCGCGACATTATAATTTTAAACTAAGGGCAAAATCATAATTTTGAGCTAGGGGGGGAACATAATTTTATTTTGAACTGTGGGCAAAAACGTTATTTTAAACGGAGGGCGAAGCCATAATTTTAAACTTGGAATAAAATTAAAATGGTTTTTGAACTGAGGGCAAAAGCGTAATTTGAAGCTAGAGGGAAAAATATAATTTTATTTTAAGTTGGGGGCAAAAACGTAATTTTAAATGAAGGACGAAACCGTAATTTTAAAATGGGAATAAAATTAAATTAAAAATGTGTTGGTCCAATAGGGAAGTGCCAGGCAAGCTGCCTGACACTATTCCCTGAACTTGAGAATGTATATGTAGTAATATAATATACTATAATATAATTTTTGGTCATCTATGTAACGCCCACTTTTTCACATCCGAAAATAACAAAAATGACATACTAATTTTAACAAAAATTGGGCATGACCCGTTCGTACGATAAACAATTCCCTATTTTTAAAAGACAAAAGTAATAACCATACAATATTTAAAATCCTAACTTACTTAGGAAACGTCCTAGACATAAATTTAACATTTACATTATGAAAACGTTTTGACCCATTTACAAAAGACGACTTAACCGGAAGCGCATAAAGGGCTATGTAGTGTGTTCGGTCCGAGCTTGCATCGTCAAGAGCGAGATTTACCTAACATACATAACGAAAACATTCATTAGTTCAGATCTCAAAACAAATTTAATGGCTATCATTTACTTATTCTAATTCGACCCATTAGCGAAATAAAACATTTTATCAACATCCTTATTAAAATCATTCTTTTCGTTCTAGCATGAAATTTCTTCATGCTCATTTATTCTTGCCTTTCGAATACATTCAACATGTAAGTCTTTCGACCCATTCATAACGAATCAATTCATACCATACACTTTCAACGCTTTTTCCTCATTCCGACTCGTTATCTACAAGTATTTACTTAACCATTACATTATCCTTCCTTTTAATATTTCGACCCACTTGAAGCGGGTTAAAACGCATCCATAGCTAATACACTTCCTATCCATTACCAATACTCAACATAACACAATTCTACCATGAACAAGCGTAAAAATTCCACACTAGGATCTAATTACCCAAACTAACATTCGTAAGTCTACAAGTAGAGAAAATGAAGTTCATATGAACTTACCGTGATCTTGCGATGCTTGCGTCTTCAAGTGACTCGTGCCTTCTTCTTTCTTCGTGCCTATATGTTATAACTTCATACTTTTAGCTTTCATAAACATTACTTCACATATGCACTTTTGATTTATTCGTCATGACTTAACATAATTACACATATCCATTTTCATTTACATCACCATCAAATCAAGAATTCATGTCAAATTTCAACTAAATCTTTCTTAGGCATTTCATCGAACACATGGCGTGCGTGCTATCTATAAAGCATGATGTACAAGTATTTATAGCATATTCATCCTAAATTCATCAATGGGTTAACCTAATCTTTCACAATCAATACCATGACCATACTACATATGATTCATATCAAATTACACATCTAACACCTTCTAAAACATGAGTTTAACATCAACATTACACAATTCATCCATAAACTTTACTAATTTTCATTGTCTTACAATTTCAAGTGGGTTTTACCCCAAACTACCAATACAATCAAAATAGAACATAATATAACCCATATTTGTTCATATCATCTAACATTTAGGTTCGATTTCATACGAAGATAATAAATTTCACATAACCCACTTCATAAAATTTCATAAAAACAAGAAATTAAACTTACTTGGTAACAATTATAGTTAGGATATCTTAATTCCTAACTCATGCACCTAGAATTCAGCTTTCACCCCTTTCAATTTGATGGATTAGAATGATTTTTGGGTGAAGGGTTCTTCCCTGCCCCTTGTCTCTTGATCGCACAAAGCTAGACCAAACATACTGGCCATTTTTTTAATCAAATATTCATTCTATATTTGCACATCTAGTCCCTTGTCTTTTAGATCATATTCACTTTATAACTTCCCATTCTAACTTAGTCATCTTTCTTTTATTAACTTTGGTTAATAAGATGTGTTTTAAACTTAGTACCTGATGCGTTTTGAGTGGTTAAATAAAAACAACTAAAATTAACCCTAATCTAGACACTCTAAGCTTTAAATTTATAAACTTAGACTCGATCTAAAACTAAAACCACACAACCGGCAAGTGTACCGATCAATGTAGTAAAGCTAAAGTAAGTCCGAGTATCGAACCCACGAGACTCTAATGATTACGCTAAGACTCTAAATAGACTAAGACTGACACAACTTACTAAATGTTTATTTGATTGGGGGGGGGGGGGTTCTAAAAAATCCTAAATTTGCAATTAAATATTAAATTAATTAACTAAGTTAACAAGACACGAACTTGGATGTAGACTTGAACCAGTGGCGAATGAAGACTACCTAGGCTAGAAGCAAGTTTAACTTGGAATGGGTTTCTATTTGAAAGTAATGTGGTATGGAACCGGGATCTTTTAATGCTAAACCTATTAAGTTACCAACTAAGCCCCTCAACCCTTCTCGAGGTGAAACTTATGGCACTACCTAGGCTGTTACGACTACCGGTTGTTAGATTTCCTTACAGTCCTCTAACTTCTTGAAAAGTGCCTTAATATGACAATCTACCTTACAGCGCAAAAGTCTAAGGCAATTATGGATTCTAACTTGGTTTAATAGACAAGAGAATGGTTAGGGAACTAGACCGATTTCTTACAAAACCTAAACCTAGCTATAATACCAAACCAAGACCTATTAACAACCCCAAGCCTTACAGCGACAAGATTGGTAGAACACTTGATTTTATAAAATTACCGAATATTACTTCTAAGGTTTGATGGCCACTTAACCCTAAAGGATTAAAGATTTATTACGTGATATAGACACTCACCAAAATCTAAAACCCTAGCACGATTCTATTATGTGATAAAGATCGTCACCAAGACTCGTACGAAGCAATAATCAATGATCAAACAATATCAAGCATGCATATACACCAAATCACAATTCCATAATCGTTTACAATTCAAGAAAACCCAAGAACCACATTAAAACCGAATAAAAATCCAAATTTTATTAAACCATTGTCAAAAGCCTAGGTAGTAACGAAAGATTTGGCCGCTAAACATAATCAGTAACATGATAACAATCTCAAACAGATCTGAATTCATCGTATAACAATTAGAAACATAAGAAAATCAAAGAAACAGAAAGATTAAACCCGTAATCTTCACTCCCGAGCACTCCAAAGTGTTACCCGATGATTCCCTAGCAACCGAAAGCATCCGAACACTTCAAACAGCCTTTAATGATCGTCCAAGAAGTCCCAAATTCGCTGATGTGCGGCTTATTGATGAAGATGATGATTTATAACTTTTCAAACCCTATAGCCGTTGCTGTTTCAAAGTCGGTGCATAATTTTCATGCTCTAGCGGCCCGCGTAGCAAGTAAGCTTAAGCTTACGCGGCCGGTATAAATGCTTTAATTCAGAAATCATAATTTAAGTTCTGGCGGGGCGCGCAAGGATCTGCTGTGTTCTACGCGGCCCGCCTGGAAACTCCAGAAACAGTTTTTCACCTCGTTTCAACTCCCGAGCTTCTGATTTCCGATCCGACACTTTGCTTTTCCAGATTTTAACTCGTTTCTGCTTATTTCGGCTGAAAGGACCTGGAAAACATAATTATATCAATAGTATGTACAATCTACACTAAAACGGAACTAAAACGATTATTTAACGACTAAAACGGGCGCGTATAAAGATGTATTTTACAATACATCAAATATCCCCACACTTAACCTTTTTTCGTCCCCGAAAAAGAATTATGCAAACGGAATCATAGTCGGAATAATCATTCGGGATAAAAGCTTAAATTACTTATTAAAACCGAAACTTGTGTTAGCCGCGATTGCAAGTATTTTGATCCTCTTAAACCCAAACCCGGTTCCAAGCCCTTATCATGCAGTTTAGTTCAATTATGGTCAATCCACCTAGGGTCTCACACTAAGAATCGCAAGTCCACCTAATCCCCCCTCAAGCTTATTGGACAAAAAGAACAACCACTGGGTTATTTCCTAACTGCCTTATACCAAGATCTAGAGAGTTTAGAATCAAAACTATTTTTATTATTATTATTTTTTTCTCATTTTTTTATCACTTTTTCAATTTTTTTCCTTTTTCGAGCGTAGACGTTGCTTTTCCTAACCCAGAGGCATTCCGGCTGTAGAGTCGCTATCCCCAACTCGGATTACTTAGGCTTCGGTACTTTTTATTTGCAAGTTCGATTTCACACATCCTAGAGGTATTCCGGTTGTAGAGTTGCTATCCCCAACCTAGATTACATAGAAATGTGCCACTTTCATTTAGTTTCTAGCTCTTTTTTTTTCATTTTTTCTTTCTCAACGAGATATGACAAAAAACTCTAACGATCTTAACTTATAACGGCATCCCTTACACTATTATTGGCGGTTTCAATTTCCCCACTTTCCCTAGATGAGAACCCACTAGTAGACTGACAATTAGGTATATTTAAGATCAAAGGAACCTAGAACCGAATCAGGCCTACCCGCACATCCCAAACTAGACACAAGCTCAATTATTATCTCATATTATTATTATTTGAACCCGAACAAAAAATCCGACTTTTCTATCATTTTCCGTTTTTTATTTTGCAAACTTCTTATTTCAAAAGACCTTTTTATAATTTTTCAATTTTTTTGGAATTTTCAAAATTTTTAATTTTTTTTATTCGACTTTTATTGACTTAAACTAAACAAACTAACAACTAAGACCCAAGTGTCCCATCCCCACACTTAAAGTTTGCATTGTCCCTAATGCAAGGATGAAAAACACGACTCCTAAATACCTAAAAACAAACTAAATAAATAAATACGGAATATAAATAAATAAATATACAAAGTATACAAGTGGAACGACTTAGCTGAATAAATATGTGAGACTGTCAGTATGCCAGTCGATACCACATATGCCCTCCAATCCAAACGCGCTCAGCAAATTGTTCTCACTCGGACATGCCAATGGAAGCGGCAACAAATATACGACCTAACAATCAAATATACCAAACAGAACATAATATATACCATCAACATAAGTACCAACAAACTATCCAACAATGTATCAACCAATCCACAACCCAGCCAACCTGTTTAAGTATAATACAGACCAAAACGCGAGGATTAAAACAACATAAAAGAAAAAATAAACAAAAGATATAAGTGCCAATGCTGCATATCCTCGAACCACATCACCTACTCCTCATCCGAACCCTGCTCCACGTCAGCAGGCTCCTCCTGCTGTGGCTGCCAAGACGGCGGCAGCTGCAACTGTAAATGATCCATAATCACTCTCATACCATCCCGCATCTACTCACGCAGGATCTCTATCCTATCGTATACAACCTCCAATGTCAACGGGTCCGGCCGCGGCTCCCTGAATGGATACTCAATCGCTGGCAACTCATGCCTCTGACGTGGTATCTGATAGCGTGGAGGGATCGCGGCCTGCATCACAACATCTGCTCCTGACCCTGCTGGAGTTGGCACCTGCGAAGCCTGTAATACTGCCGACCATGCTGGTGGATCATCATATGTAATAATACATGCCTGCTGAAAACTATTCAGCTCCATCAACGAAGGAGCTGCACCTGTATGCATCCTATCCGCAGGGTAATCAGCAAAAACTCCTAACCTCTCTGCCAACCTCGTGATGTACGGCCCACTAAACAACCTAGAGTTACCTCCTCCTTTCTTCGGCCTCGTCATCGACCAAGCAAAAATACTCGCCAGATTGGCTGGTCGCTGCTCCACAATAAACATCAAACAAAAGAGACTGTGATGGTTTACTTTATTATCACCCTCGTGTCGGCCGATCAGTGTGGCTGCTACAATCTTGTGCACAAACCAATGCAGAGGATCTTTGATATCTGATGCAACCATATTGTTTGAAAATGGCGAAATAGCAATAGTAGCCCAGAATCTCGCTAAATCCTCCTTCAACACACAGTGCTCCTGCTGCTTCTTCACCACCCCTCTCAGCAAACTAACAAACTCATCCACCTCCACCTCCTGTCGAGTATAAAACCTGTCACTTCAGCAAACTGCGGCAGAGTCATGTTGAATATCTTCTTCCCTAACACAAACAACACTACATCTGGCTCAGCGAACCCCCCGTGATGCCTATACTGAAAGGTGGAATGGAGCTCCAAAGCAAGCTCATAATACTGAGGCGCATCACAATCTAACGCCAGCCTAAACTTCTCTCCTAACAACTGCTGAAGCCTCTCAACATGTCCTAAACTCCCCACTAGCTCCCAGTCGATCCTATCGAACTGTAGCAATGGGCTATCCCCTAAGACTGTACTCTGACCATGTGGCACCCCAAGGCCACTATAAGTAATCTTTCGAAGTGGTAAATCAGCCGGCTACTCCTCAGCCGCTCCCTGAGATCTCGTAGATGCACGCCTCTTCCGTTTAGTGCCAGAAGAAGAACCCTCACCTGACATCCTGTAAAACAATTCAATAACGAGCAAAAACAGGTGAACAGTCAGTAACACAAACTATTTTTGTTATTTTTAAGTTTTTTAATTTTTTTGGAATTTTTAAGAACTTTTCTGATTTTTTTATGATTTTTGATATTTTTTAATATTATTATATTATAGAAATATATAATATACATTCAAACGAAGGCCGTATAGCATTTCGTTCGCGGCCATTGTTTGAAAATAAGTGACTTAAATGCATCGTATTGTAAAGCAAATTAAGCATAAACCGAACCTCGCCCGAATGGAGATTGAGTACGGGCAAGGGGTTTAAATATTCAAATAAGCAACACGAGAAATAAGACACTAAACTAGACTTTAAAACGACACACATGACACTAAAGGACGCTAACTAGACACCGACTAGACTCGACCTTTTTTAGACGCAAAATACAAGTGACTCACACTCTTACCTCCTCCCGGCACTTTACTTGCCCTCAAGTAAACCCAAGTGCCGAAACATAACCAAGTACAAAGCCCAAGTGTGGAAGCAACGGAAACGGGTCGAAAAATTTTAGTGAAAACTCGTATTTTTATAGAAAAAAACGGCCCGTATCCCCACACTTGACTTTTACTAAGCCCAAACCAAATCAGCCGTAACAATCAAAGCAAACCAACCCTTCACAGCCCCAATAACCTGGTCGCAACCTAAAAGTTACTAAATTTTATGTCCGAAATACATTTTAACAGGTTTAGCTTGAAAACGGACCAAAAAACTCGCAACAATCACAGACCCGAAATACCCCGCAACAATCACTCTTTCGCAACAGTGACTAACAACCAACCCTGAAACTATACGGGTTAAACTTCTAAGCCAACAACCTCAACAAAGTCATAATACGAATGGTCAAATCCCAACCCCATCCGTCCGCAACCTGTAACAATCAAACAAAAGCCTAAATCTCATCCTTCAACACCCTAAAATAGTCCTGCTACGACTTAGACTCGACACAAAGACCTGACCCGTAAACACAAACCTACTGACTCGACCAACAGGACTCGACACAAAGACCAGACCCGTAAACACAAACCTACTGGGTCGACCAATAGGACTCGACACTGCAGACATAAACAAGACCAAAAACACCCACTTAACTGACTCGATACAAACCTGACCTAAACTGTCACGTGTAAACATAGACCTGACCAATACGACACGGACCAACACGAGACTGGACTTTCTACATAAATGACTCACAAGTAAATGCAGGATAACATACCTTGACGTCGACTTAAACGCATAAACGAATATGAAATCAGTGGATCGATATTGAAAGTGAGGTGAAACAATGGTGATAATGGTGGAGTAATGGGTAATCGGAGGTAAACGTTGGTAATCGGTTGGTGATAACAGGGGTGGAGGTGATCAGAAGTGATGGTGGGTGTTGATGGTGGTAATGGTTATAATCGGAGATGAGCAGTGGTGGTGATGAAGGTGAAATGGAGGTGGGGATTGATGGTAATCGATGGTGTATGGTGATGGAGGGTATCCGTGGTGGTTATGGTGATCAGAGGTGAGGAAAATGGTGGTTATTCAGGGTAATCGGAGGTGAAATAGTGGTGATAATGGTGAGAATTGATGGTCGCCGATGGGTATGGTGGTGAAAGTGGTGGTAATTGGGGTTTTGGTAGCCGGATGTAAGGAAGAAGAATAGTTAGGGTTTCAAATGCATTCAATTTGGGGGGTTTTACCTGCTGATGCCGACATATAACGTCTACGCGGCCCGCATAAGTTTAATTATTAGTTGAGGCGGGCTGCGAGGCTCAAAGATTCAAAATTTTTTGTTTAGTTCACACGGGCTGCGTAAGAGTTATGTCAGGGGCTACGAGCCCCGCGTAGACAGCAAACAGCAGCAGAAAACTTTGCAGCAGCAGCAGTTTAGGCTTAAAATTGATTTTTATTATTACCCAAAATACCCCCAGGCCTCATTTTTCCCGATTTTAACTTAAAACGTACCTGGAAAGTTGCTCCCTTGTCGATCTCGCTCACATTAAGGTGATGCTACCTGCAAAAATCTTCACGACGCAACATAGACGCAAAGATACGGAAAAACACAAAAACGACGCATTAAACACTAAACGACTAAGCAAATGACACGACGCAAACACGACTCAATGTACAAACTCTATACTTGAGTTTTCACTCAAGAACCTACGCGGCGGTGCTAGGCGGGTCCGCAAGTGGAACGTCTTCCGCTTCGGCGGTGTCGATGGGACCCCCTAAGTAGTGTTTCAAACGATGTCCATTTACTTTCCACGAATCCTTCGTATCCTCATTAAACAACTCCACGGTACCGTACGGGAAAACCTCCTTCACGACATACGGTCCAGACCATCTCGACTTCAATTTTCCGGCAATTAACTTCAATCGCGAATTAAACAAAAGCACTTGATCACCAACTCGAAATTCCTTCAATTTCCCCAACTTCCTATCATGTGAAGCCTTTGACTTTTCCTTAATACTCCAAGATCGGTCATATGCGGCATCACGTAAAGGTTCCAATTCATGAATTTGGAAAAATCTTTTTCTAGCGGCCTCGGTTAAATCTAAATTCACCGTTTTGAGTGCCCAAAGAGCCCGATGCTCTAATTCTACCGGCAAATGGCACGCTTTCCCATACACTATCATAAACGGCGTAGTACCTAATGGCGTCTTATAGGCGGTACAGAATGCCCATAACGCATCGTCTAACTTGTCCGACCAATCTTTTCGGCTTTTTCCTACCGTCTTCTCTAAAATCCTCTTAACTCCTCAATTTGCGTTCTCCACTTGACCGCTCGTTTGCGGATGATATGCGGTAGACAAGCGGTGCATAACTCCATATCTCTCCAACGCCTTTTCCATTACGGAATTGCAAAAGTGCATCCCGCGATCACTAATAATCGCCTTAGGAGTACCGAAACGCGTAAACAACTTCTTCAAAAACCTCACCACCACTCGTGCATCGTTCGTAGGCAAAGCTTGAGCTTCCACCCACTTTGAAACGTAGTCGATCGCAACGAGGATGTACCGATTCCCACTCGAAGTTGGAAACGGTCCCATGAAATCAATTCCCCAAACGTCGAAAACATCCAACACTTGAATAGGATTCTGGGGCATCTCATCCTTGGAGGAGATGTTGCCGGTCCATTGGCAACGATCACACTTTCTCACAAACTCAACCGCATCTTTCACTACAGTCGGCCAATAAAACCCACAATCGAAAACCTTCTGCGCGGTCACATGCGGACCATGATGTCCTCCTGTCAAACCCTCATGAACATACCGAATGATGTCTAAACCATCCTCTCTACTCACACATCTCCTCAAAATCCGATCACCTCCTATCTTGAAGAGGTAGGGCTCGTCCCAAATATACCTCCGTGCATCATTTACAAGTTTCTTCTTCTGTTGACGATTCATGCCATCCATCACATACCCTTCGGCGAGGTAGTTAGCTAAATCACTGAACCACAGTAAACCCTCAGTCTCTGCCTCAACATATTCAATAGATTCGTGAGGGAATCTGTCTCCTATCGCCTCCTCACGAATCTCTTCCCTACTCGGATCCTCCAAACGCGACAGGTGGTCTGCCGCAACTTTCACTGCCCCTTTCTTATCCTTAATTTCGATATCAAACTCGGACAGAAGCAAAATCCATCGAATCAGACGCGGCTTAGCGTCCTTCTTCTGAAACAGGTAACGCAAAGCGGAGTGATCGGTGAACACTATGGTTTTCGAAAGAACAAGGTAAGATCGGAACTTGTCAAATGCAAACACGACTGCTAACAGTTCCTTCTCAGTAGTGGTGTAATTTTCTTGGGCGTCATTCAATATTTTACTCACGTAGTAAATCGGGTGAAAGTGATTCTCCCGTCTCTGCTCTAACACCGCACCGACTACATAATCGCTAGCGTCGCACATGAGCTCGAATGGCAAGCTCTAGTCGGGTGATACAAGAATCGGTGCACTCACCAGTTTCTCTTTCAGAAACTTAAACGCTTTAATGCATTCTTTGTCAAAGACAAAAGGAACATCCTTTTCTAACAATTGAGTCATGGGGCGTGTGATTTTAGAAAAATCCTTAATAAAGCGCCGATAAAACCCCGCATGACTAAGAAAACTACGAATTGACTTAACACTAGTCGGCGGAGGAAGCCGACTGATCGTATCTATCTTCGCTCTATCCACTTCAATACCAGCCCTCGAAATCTTGTGCCCCAACACAATACCTTCAGTCACCATGAAGTGACACTTTTCCCAATTCAACATCAGCTTCGTTTCAACACATCTCCTCAACATCTTCTCAAGATTAGCTAAGCAATGATCGAAAGAATTACCGTACATCAAGAAATCGTCCATAAACACCTCCATCGAATTCTCTACCATATCTTGAAAAATCGCTATCATACATCACTGAAATGTAGCTGGAGCGTTACATAGACCAAATGGCATGCGGCGATACACATATGGACATGTAAAAGTGGTCTTTTCCTGATCCTCAGGTGCAATAGGGATCTGAAAATAACCCGAAAACCCGTCGAGAAAGCAGTAGAACAGCTGACCCGCGAGCCGCTCAAGCATCTGATGAATAAATGGGAGCGGAAAATGATCCTTACGAGTGGTGTCTTTCAACTTTCGATAGCCAATGCATACGCGCTAACCCGTAACTGTACGTGAAGGAATAAGCTCATTTTTCTCATTAAGAACAACCGTCATCCCCCCTTTCTTTGGGACGACCTGCGTAGGGCTCACCCAAGCTGAATAAAAAATAGGATAGATCAAACCAGACTCTAACAACTTCATAACTTCCTTCCTCACCACCTCCTGCATATTCGGGTTGAGACGACGCTGAGGCTGCACCACCAGCTTGTAAACATCCTCCATCAGAATGCGATGCGTGCAAAAAGTAGGACTAATGCCCTTGATATCAGATAGCCTCCAGGCAATCGCACCACTATACTTCCTCAACACTTCAATCAACTTCACTTTCTCTTCCTCTGTCAACTTCGAAGATATGATGACAGGCATGTCCGGCTTCTCTCCTAAGAACGCGTACTCAAGATGTGATGGAAGAACCTTAAGTTCTAAAGGCGGTGGAATATCCACAGGAGTACTCTTATCATTAACCTCATTAAGTTCCAATGTCTCTGGAACCCACAACTCATCGCTCTCATCAAACTGCTCCTCCTCAACCTCATCTAGATCAAGCTCGTCAACAACTCCCTCGCCTACTAAATCGACTCCACTGATGTACTCGAGACACGTGTCGACACAAGATATGAAAGAATTTAAAAAGTAAACGGAATGACACGGCCCGCTATCTTTATCTCCACCTCCAGGATGCTGCATCACTCTATCGATCTCGAATGTGACAATCTCGTCACCCGCACGAAGAGAAATCTTACTGTAAAAAACGTCGATGATCGCCTTTGATGTTCTAAGGAATGGATGGCCCAGAATAATAGGAACTCTCTCATCGGCCTCCATATCAAGAATGACGAAATCCACAGGAAACACGAACTTATCCACTTTAACCAACAAATTCTCCACTGTCCCACGAGGATACTTGACTGAACGGTCAGCCAAGGACAACGACATGCGCGTGGACGTAAGCTCTCCTAAACCTAACCTCTCATACAACGAGAATGGCATCAGATTGATGCTGGCGCCCAAATCGGCTAGAGCGTGAGCAGGGGTGACGGCTCACCCAAAAAGGCATGGAATATTGAATGTACCTGGATCGGTCAACTTCTCTGGTAGCTTATTCAAGACTACCGCGGAACAACCTCCTATCAAGGGAATATTCGATAGCTCACCAATTCTCTCCTTACGCTTCAAAAGATCTTTGAGAAATTTAGCATACTTAGGCATAGACTGAAGTGCCTCGATGAACGGAAGATTGATTTTCAACTGCTTGAACATCTCAAGAAATTGTCCATACTCCTTAGCATATTTCTGATGCTTAAGGCGGGCGGGATATGGGATACGAGAATGATCAACTACTGGTGACGGTCGAATCCTCGTTGGCTGCTTCTCCACATTCTTCTCGACTTGAGACTCCTCGGTGTGTGCGTACTTGCTGGGTCTAGCCTCATGTGCACCTTACCGGGAGCCTCCATCTCGATCTCCTCATCGACTTCATACTCTTCAACCTCCTCACTCTCTCAAACGACCTCCCCCAAACTCTTTCCACTGCGGGTCGTAATGGCTTTAGCTGAATGATTAGTAGGATTCGTGAAGGTATTTCCTGAAAACTGACCAGGTGGATGCTCTTTCAACTGTTTAGCTATTCCGCCTACTGTTCTTTGAAGGTCTAAAAGTGTGGATTGCTGACTTTTGAACTGAAGATCGTGACTTTTATTAATTTGCTCTTGATTTTTAACGAAATTTCCTAAATCAGATAAGGATTTCTGTGTCGTCTGATCTCGCTCCATCATCTGAGCGAACATCTCTTCCATCCTACTCAAACTACCCTCTAAACCCTTACCACTTTGACTCTCTTGATTCGACCCCCCACTCGCAAACTGACCACTCGAACTCGAACCACTAAACTGACCTCCCTGTCATGAACCACTACTAGCATAAAGACCAGGCCCCCTATTTTGATACTGACCAGATGGAAAACCAGGGGGATTACCAGAAGAACAAAAACCGCTATTGTTACCACTACCGCGCCAGTTGGAATTGTAATTTGAGTTATTATTATTACCAAACAGACCCTTAGACTGGCCGGCTATGTACTCAACCTGCTCGAGTGTAATTGTGGGACAATCTATCGTATCATGGCCTCCTCTACACACCTCACACCTATCAACTTTCTTCTTAATCTCACTCAGCTCTTGTTTCAGACCCTCTAAAACAGCAGCTACCGATGGATCCAAGCTAACTTGGTTTACCCCTCGACCGGCCGAGGAGGTATGCACAGGAATGGAAGTCCTGCTGGTAGTGCTGTAATCCATATCAGAATGGGCGAAACTCTCAAACAAATCATTACACTCATTCACTGTCTTTTTACCCATAAGCTGCCCTTCAGCTGAAGTATCGAAACGAGCTTTAATTTCAGGGGTGAGACCATTATAGAACTTTTCAACTAATGCCCAATCTGACAAACCATGCTGAGAACAACGAGAGATCAGAGTTTGGAAACGCTCCCATGCTAAGTGGTACGGCTCATCAGGCTCCATACGGAAGGAGTGAATCTGATCACGAAGGAGAGACGCCTTGGCTGGTGTAACACCTCGTAAAATCACGACCAATATTATAAAGACACGTGTCATGGAAGGTAAACGGGTTATAAACCCGGATCAAGTTGAAAGATATCCAAAGGAATTATAGGCGTCAACATGTTAAAATCATTACCTCTGAGTGACCTTTTTATAAATTCCAAACCTTAATATGTTTTATAAACATCTGATATAGATTCAAATTCCGGTTAACTAATGTGATAAATAATTCAAATTTGCAAAAAGTGGAATCTCATGTGCATTTACGACAAACTTCATTTAAAAAGCATTCTTCAAGATTCCAAGACCTCCATTTGCATGAAAACACTTCCAAGAGCATGCAAGTCTGATTATATGGTCCCCTCTCCTGGAAAATGATAAGAGATTCAAAGTATGATAGTTTGCATGGTCAAATGTTAAAAGTTCTAAAAAATTTTGTCTTCTGGCCAAGATTTACGGATGGCAAGGGGGGCACCTTACGGACCGTAAGGTGACAGAGCTGGGCGGATATAATGTTGGACCGTGTCTTGACCCTAAACGATCAGTTAAGCAAGTTCATCATTACGTGTAAAGGCGGAATCAATGCACGCAATGTTACAGCAGCTTTCCTATTCAAATCCTTCACTTTATTAGCTTTCTGGAACAATTTTGACAGAGTTTCGTCACAATGCTAATGATCAGGTCTCGCTTCAATGGTTACACAAATGAACACATGCTAGGGTATTTATACTATTGCTGATTTCGCTCATGTGTCAGTGACACTGAAGCGAAATCACCAATTGACACTGAAGCGAAATTAACCTAATGACCTTTAAAGCGAAATCAACAAGATAATCATGTACATTAAAGCGAAATTAACATTAAAACCCTAATCTTGACTTTTAAGCTCCAATCTTGATATATCTTGACTTAAGACTTGATGAAGATGCAGTCAACAGACATTCTCGTGCATCAACAGACTCCCCCTTGGATGTTGACGTAGTCTTCAGCTCCTGAGTCTTCAGTCTTAGTCTTTTCTTTAACTCTCTGTCTCATAAGCAATTTATCTTCACACTCCCATATGCTGTTGATCCAGACTCCCCCTTTCACAGACTCCCCCTCTCAATATGCTGAATCTGAGATATCTGGTTCAAGCTTTGACAAATAGCTTCCGTTGGGAATAATGAAGACAAAAACCTGTTACCCAACAATAAACATTACAATTCTATCTTTCAAACATAACACACAAACTTAATCAGTTTTAGAAATCCACTCAAGTATTCCTGTCCAAGTTAATGACCCTGATTACTCAATTAATCTACCAAGTTCAAATTAATGACCTTGGTTGATCTATTGACAAATCAAACTGATTTTGAAAACATCAATTTCAAACATTTTCTGAAAATAACAAGTATCAAGTTAATGAACTTGTTTTTGACTTTTCAAACAAAACAAACTTCAACAAAGATAAGCTCTCCTCATTCTTCAGTTCAGAATCTCCTGCATCTGCTTGAAACATCTTGAGAATCCAACAATCAACTCTCCACTTTGGTTTGTCAGAAAATAAAGCAGAAATAAAATCTTTTTGGATTTTATCAAAGTGTTCTAAACTAAGAAATAAAAAAAACTTAAATTGCAGAAAGTAAACAAAGTAAACTATTTACAAACATATTTTTGGTGAGTGTGTCAGGGAATCATATCAGCTTTTCAGACAAATCACAAGTACCGTTAAGCTACATTACATACTCAGATTTAAACAATTCACCTCGATTGTCGATATACTGATCCATCTTAAATTTCCACACAAATTTCAATTTACTCAGGATATGAGTTAGATGAATTATGAACTTAGATCATTCATGTGTCCCACCTCTTGAATATACTCCCGTATCCAGAATCTCAATAATCAGTCTTACAGGTGAGAATACTACAATGATATCTGTATATAATTTAGGTATGCGAGGGCCGAGGGATCTCAGATCGATACTTCCGTATACGCAGAGAGATATCAGCTTCGACTTTTCGGTGTGTCCCCTTTAGAGAATCTTTTTGCTTACAACAGCATCATTTATCAATTTTATTGTTTCAGCATGCTGAGGGTTTAATGCTGTGTTTCAAGCATTGCAGCAAGTATTAGCCAGGGACTAGGTCAGAACCACCGTTCAGCAGAAGTCCCGGAATAATACCCCAGACATCATTGAGTATAAAGACCTAGTATATCAGATTACGAGACCTTTCAAACGAGATTTCAGGGGTTACCTATATATCCAAGTAGTGTTCCCCACGAATTCACAAGTTTGAATTTTAGGTTTATATCCCGAATAAATCTACTAAATGTGTGAAAACCTATCGACACATCATCAGTAAGATTGTTTAACTCTTTTATACTTTTCAAATCTTTAGCATACTGTAATCGTCTAGCTGATGTACTATCATTTTCCCTATATACACAAGCTCTTTTTCATTTTATCATGTTTTTGTATTTTTACATTTTTTACTGTTTTTGTATTTTCTGAAAATAAACTATGTACAAACATCTACTCCCCCTAAATACCAAAACAAGTAAAAATTCGACAAACCATTGCAGATTGTTTCTCGTCTTCATCCGCAACAGTACTCTCATCAACGCCAATTATGCCATCCGACACCGACAGAAGCTTCATACCATTCAGTTTTAACAAATATTTAAGCCGATTTTTATCAAAAGCTTTGGTATGTAAATCAGCTTTCTGTTCATCAGTGTGGATTTTCTCAATTCGTATCAACTTTTTCTCAAAGCAATCACGAATAAAGTGATGACGAATTTCTATGTGTTTAGTTTTAGCGTGATGTACTGGATTTTTAGTTATATTTATCGCGGCCTCATTATCAACAAAAAGAGGTGTGTTAAGAAACTGCAAACCGTAGTCGCGCATCTGTTGCTGTATCCACAAGATCTGAGAGCAGCAACTGCTAGCAGAAACATACTCCGCTTCACATGTAGATAACGCCACAGACGTTTGTTTCTTACACTGCCAGGTAACCAATCTAGGACCAAAGAACTGGCATCCTGCAGTTGTTGATTTTGAATTGACTTTGCAGCATCCGAAATCCGAATCGGAATACCCTTCGAGCGTAAAATCACCTTTCCTAGGATACCACAACCCCAATGAAGGAGTTCCTTTCAGGTAGCGCAATATCCTCTTCACAATGATCATATGTGATGCTCTCGGGTTAGACTGAAATCTTGCTGCGAGGCACGTTGGGTACATTATATCAGGACGTGAAGCAGTTAGGTACATTAAAGAACCTATCATGGATCGGTAAAACGTCTCATCAGCCCTGTCTCCGGTGAGATCTGGGTGAATCCCATGATTTGTTGCAAGTGGGGTAGCAGCTGGAGTAGAACCTGACATTCCAAATTTCTCTAGAATATCATGAACATACTTTGACTGATGAATGAAAATTCCTTCAGGAAGTTGTTCAACTTGTAATCCCAGAAAGAATTTCATCTCCCCCATTGATGACATTTCAAACTTCTGCTTCATCACTGATTCAAAATCTTTGCATAGATTTTCATTTGTTGACCCAAAGATTATATCGTCCACATAAATCTGAACTATCAGAAGATGACCATCGACCTCCTTAGTGAAGAGAGTGGCATCCACTTTTCCACGATTGAACTTGTTGGCTAGTAAGTGTTGAGACAAAGTCTCATACCAAGCTCTCGGGGCCTGATGTAAACCATACAGCGCTTTGTCCAATAAGTAGACCTTGTTTTTGTGGATTGGATCGGTGAAGCCCGGCGGCTGACCGACATAAACCTCCTCTTTAACCTTCCCATAAAGAAACGCCGATTTAACATCCAACTGATAAACTTTGAAGTTCTTCCAAGACGCAAATGCTAGGAAAATTATGATTGCCTCTAGTCGAGCGACAGGAGCATAGACTTCGGTAAAATCAATTCCCTCCTGTTGACTAAATCCCTGAACAACGAGTCGAGCTTTGTTCCTTACGACAACTCCTCTATCGTCTCTCTTACACTTAAACACCCACTTAGTGTTAATTTTCCTATGACCATCCGACAAATCAACTAACTTCCACACTCCCAATTTCTCGAATTGACTAAGTTCCTCCTGCATTGCATTGACCCAAGAGTCTTCAGTAAGCGCCTCTTTGTAAGTTCTTGGCTCAACCTGCGAGATAAAACAACTCAATGAGAATTCAGTTTGCAAAGGAGCAACTTTTGTATAAAAACATGTAAGCCCTTTATCAATCTGATTTCGAGTGCGAACGCCTGTCTGCAATTCTCCTATGATCAACTCCTCTGGATGATATGAAAAAGTTCGCGGCATCACTTCACTCGGAACATCTACATTTCCCTCCAGATTAGTAACATTCTGCTCTGCATCTTGTTCACCAACTTGGTTTGTTTGACTTGAAATCTGAATTTGCTCCCCCTCAGAATCTGAATCACCATGATCAAAGACTGGCATGTTTTCAGCTTCTAGATTATCATTCTGAACCGACTGATTATCCTGAGCAACTTCATTCTGTTGGACATCATCATGTTCACCAGCATTACTTGGACCTGCTTCATCATCATTTGAAGTTTCCCGTGTTCTCCTCGAATACTCAGCTGGGAACCTTAACTGCGACTCATATTCACGTAAAATATCCAACTCATCAAAGAAATCTTCATCATCCTCTGATTCTTCTCTCATGTCAAACGAATCCCAAAGTTTGTCATAATGAAAACGCCATGAATCACCAGGATTCTGCGGCGGCATAGTATAACCTTGACATTCAACATTATATGCCTCAATAATCGTTTTCCAAATGGGAATGAAAACTCGTTTCAATGGATTTGCATAGCCCACGAATATTCCTTCTAAGCCTTTTTCACCAAATTTGCCTTGAAAATCGAGAACGGTACAGGGAGACCCAAACGGTTCAAGATACTTCAGATTTGGTTTACGATTATTGATCAGCTCAAAACATGTTTTGTTGAACTTCTTAACAGTGAGAACCCTGTTGAGCGTATAGCATGCGGCAGAAACAGCTTCAGCCCAAAAATTAATCGGTAACTTTGAATCTGCGAGCATAGTTCTAGCCGTCTCGATTAGTGTCCGGTTTTTGCGTTCTGCGACTCCATTCTGCTGCGGAGTGTACGGAGCACTAAACTCATGCAAAATACCTCTTTCATCACAAAATTCTTCCATCTTTCTGTTCTTGAATTCAGTACCATTATCACTTCGAATTCTTTTGATACGCCTTTGGTACAAATTCTCAATCTTTCTGAACAGACCCATCAAACTGTCAAATGTTTCATCTTTCGTCTTCAAGAAAGAAACCCACGAAAATCTGGAATAATCATCAGTAACGACCAAACAGTAGTAATCTCCTGTAATACTTTTGACATTCACAGGACCAAACAAATCCATGTGAAGCCTTTCCAAAGGACACAAAACTGAATTAACTCGTTTTATAAGGTGTGACTTTTTCTTCTGTTTGCCTTTGATACAACTGATGCACTCCCCTTCCAGATGAAAACCTTTGATATTTACACCCAAAACCAAATCATTATGCACCAAGTGATTCATCTTCCTTAGGTGAATATGCCCCATCTTGCGGTGCCACAATCTAGATTCTTTCTCAGTTGCTTTAGACACAAAACAATGTGCTTGACCAGTAGTTGTAGTTGCTACAGACATATCTAACACATATAAATCATTCACTCTAGGTGCCCTCATGATAATCCATTCTTCAGGGATAACAAAACCAGGTTTCAAAATCAAACACTCTTTATCAGTGAAGTGAGTAGAATACTGATTGTCACAAATCTGCGAGATACTAAGCAGATTGTTCTCCAGCTCAGTGATGTAGTTAACTCTCTCAAACGTCACAATCCCATTGGATAACGTTCCTTCACCTATAATTCTACCTCCTTCATGACCAGCAAATCCCACATAACCACCATTAATGTTTTTCACATCATACAGCAACGCGGTTTTTCCTGTCATATGTCGAGATGCTCCACTATCCATAATCCATCTGGATACCAGTTGTGGAAGATCCTGCACAAAACAAACTACGACTTAAACAACTTCAAGAAAGATGCCGATTCATGCTTCGCGAAACAGGAAGCTCCGGCAATTCAAATTGCTTATTCGAACATGGTGTCCACCCAGGCCTCATCAGCCTTAGGTGTAACCTTGACTCTAGCAATTTGAATTTTGAAATTTTCAGCCTTCAAAGGTGGAAAATTTGCATCATAATCAACCGAAATTGATTCTTCAGCCTTTTTCACTTCAGAAGTTGAAATTTTCATTTCAGTTTTTGGTTTCCAAACTTGTTGAGATAATGCAACCCGTTTGTAAAATTTGTCATTTTTAGTTACCACTTTCTTTACGGGTTCATTTTTCACTTTGATGTTGTCATTTTTCACACTCTTTTTCTCAACAACGATTGGTGCTTTACCCTTCACATCAACTTTCTTTTGTTGAATCTTCACCTTTTCAGTCTTAGGCTTCACATTGGTACACTTTCGTGCAATGTGACCAACTTGATTACATCTAAAACATGTTCGAGTATCAACACCTCGACTTGTGCCTTCAGACTGATAATGTGAAGCTCTTTTCTCAAAGAACTCTTTGTTTGATTTTGAAAAATTTTCATTTTCCTCATCAGAAAGTGAACTTGAACTGTTCACAAACACCTTCTTTTCAGCAAACCTTTTGTTTTGAAAACTCTTTTTCTGATAACTATTACCACCCCGATAACCACCCGACCAATTGTTTCGATTATTATTATAAAAACGTGGTGGAACAACAGGCTTTTTGTAATACGCTTTATCTTTCTCAAAATTCATTTGCCTTTTTGTTTGACACAAACTGTTCACTTCTGACAACTCTACTTCAACCAATTTGAAAACATTTGTCAACTTTTTCACATTAACATTCTCAATTGGAAACTCAGAATCCGAATACAACTTATCAGATCCAGCCATCTTGTACATCACAAGACCCGGTTCATCACTTAAGTTGTTTTTGGACTTTGATTTCTGAATGTATTTATCCAAGAAACACCCATCATCTTCAGCTGAATCACTATTCAGAACACTTTCAGCTGTGCTCTTAACAATCTCTGTCTGAACACTATCATCAGATGATGTAGAAAAAGTAACATCAATGTTCTCCGGAAGTTTAACTTCTTTTTCTTCCTCAATTTCAACCAACCCAGATTGCTTTTTAGTGTAATTATGAAGAACAGGTGGTGGAACTTGATGAAAACCCACCCCAGTTCCATCAGAATACACATCTTCGCCCGCTTTGTCTTTCCCTATGGGTTTGGGAATGATATGTTGCAAAACAAAGCTTGCGGAGCTGTAACTGTTAAGCTTCAACTGGATTCGCTCGTTTTCGATTACAGCCTCTTGAACTTTAAGTTTCAATTTAGCGATTTCATCCAGTTGTTTATTGATTGATTCTTCTTTAACTCTAAGCACTGCTTTTAAATGTTCATTTTCTTTAAAAGTTTTACCATTTCGATCATCACAATCTTTCATTGTGCTTTTGAGTTTTTCAAAATTTTCAGAAATCTGACGGTTTTCAAGAATCAACTTTTCATTTTCCTTTTTAATTTTGTCATGATCAATTTTATCATTTTCCATTTGTTTAGTTAATTCTTTTATCCGTTCAGTTGAAGCTTTAACCGTTTTGTCACGATCAAGAATCTGATTCTCAACATTTCTGACTTTTGCTGTCAGATCTTCAACTTTCTTAATGTTGAGATACGTGACTGTGCTACAAAATTTGCAATTTTTATTGCAATTTTTGCAATCAACATTTCCTTCAAACTTTTTACCTGACGCATTTGTTGACACATCTGGACTGACCTGGCTTTTTGACTCAGACACGGAGTTAGAGTCTACCTCAAGTGCTTTGGCAGCTAGCACTTTGTCAGCCATTTTTCCCAGATTCTCTGCATTCAACTCCTGCGTAGTATCGATAACTCCAGTATCAATCTTCTTGGATTCTTTTCCTTCTTTCTCTTCTTTCTCCTTTCTTTCTCTCTCTTCTTTCTCCTCTTCAATCATTTTCGAAGTTGGAGTTCCCCACCATTTGTGTTGCCAATACTCATCATTTTCTTTCATTTCCATGATTAAAACTTCTATATCGAGGGTTTTGTGATCAACTGCAATATTTCCATACTCATCAAGATAACACTCTCTGTCTGGATCCCATCTGTTGGCTCTCTTTGCATCCAAAAAGATTCTAGAAAGTCTAGTAATTTTGTTTTCCGAAATCATTTTTCTGTACTTATACTTCTGCTCTTCAGTTCTCTCATCTTTCCATGGAATAGGTTCATTTTTCGCCATGAATGCGTAACCAACCGCATCTTCTTCTGGTAGAACCTCTTGACTCCAATCATACCCCTCATCATCATAAATCACTGCAAAAGCTCTAGATTTCTCTTTGTTGTCTTCAACCTGCTTCAATCTAGGCGGCTCGTATTTATTCTGGTGATAAATTGCCTTCTTGTAGTAATCATCTCTGAAAGGATTCTCTGATTCATCAGCATAAGCGTTTCTGCATTCTCGCTTGAAATGACCCTTCTGCTTACACTTGAAGCAAGTCACCTTCGATTTATCGAATCCCAACTTAGTAGAAGCACCACCAATTGTTTTTCTCCCAGTGATTTCCATGAATCTTTGTGCACGACGAACAGCACTTGCCATAGCCCAACGAATATCGATCAGTTCCATTTCCTCCGGATCAATCTGATCGTAATCTTCTTTCGTCAGATTTGTATTGCCAATCTTCCCAGCTACCAATCCTTCATATGATTCCAACACCGATGCTAGAAAGATCATCTGCTGCTTGGCCGATTCCTCATCAAAGTTCTGAGCATTTTTCAAGTCTATTGCAATGTTGCATTGAAAACGATTCTTTGCATCAGAATGACTTCCAGAAGATGAAGATCCACTGTGATAACCACTGTGACTTCCACTGCTTTGACCACTTTGATTTTCTTTGCCGGCTGTCGACACATTTTCAGCAGAAAATGCAGTTTTTGGTGAAGTAGCTTTCGGCATCATGCTCTTTGGATAGTATAGATCCAGATTCTGTTGATAAGATGAATGATTAACTTTGTACGTCTTTTTCAACTCCAACTCGTGACTCTCGAGTTTTTCAATCAGCAAATCTAATGTCAGCTTTTCTGGTTCTTTGATGGTATTCTTCAGCATCAGCGCATAATATCTCCAATCCATCTTGTCAGGCAACGAATCGAACAATTTGTCAATAAGATCTTCTTCAGGAATGTCAATCTCATGTCTTACTAATTCTAGCTTCAGATGACCAAACCTTTCTATCATTTTACATACTGACTCGTTCTTTAAACATCCAAACAAATCAAATTCTTTTTTAAGAAGTTTCTTTTTGTTTTTCTTAATTTCTTGACTACCGACACATTTCTTTTCCAGCTTTGCCCAAAGATCTTTAGCATTTTTATAGTCTATCAATGAGATGATATCCTCCCGAACAGACTGAAATAATAACGCCACACACTTTTGTTCGGCTACGAATGATTCAATCTCATCAGATCCTGTTAAAACTTCCCCATTCTTGTTTCCTTGATCATAACCGTTCTTCAAACTTTTCCAACTTGGAAACGCGAATGCCATCATCCAATCTTCAAACTTTCTGGACCAACGACTGTACTCCTCGATAGCCATTAGCTTTGGGGGTTTATTGAACGTTCCGAATGCACTTTCCGATTCCCAAGCTTCTTTTTTCCTCTCTTTTGGTGGATTCTCGTTCACATTGCTTGACGAAGCATCATTGTTTCCAGAATCTCCAGCAAACGCATACATGTCGCTAAATGGGTTCATGAAAATATCATCCATCATGAATGTACCTGCAACAAACAATCAGCAAACGCTTAGACAAATTTTTCGAAATTTTTACAAACACTGACACTGAAGCGAAATCAGTCAGATTGACTGATAAGCGAAATCAACAACAATGTCCTCTCGAGTGAAATCACAATTGTTCACTCGAGTGAAATCACAAGTGTTCCTTGAAGCGAAATTAGACTCTGTCCGTTGAAGTGAAATCAGCTTTTGTACGTTGGAGCGAAATCAGACTTTGTACGTTGGAGCGAAATTAGATTTTGTCCTTATAAGCGAAATTAGAAATTGGACGTTGGAGCGAAATTAACTTTTGACCTTATGAGCGAAATTAGAAAATCCGTATGAGCGAAATTAACAAAGTCTGTATAAGCGAAATCAGACTTTGACCTTATGAGCGAAATCTACAAGTTCGTATGAGCGAAATTAGAACTTGTCCAGATGAGCGAAATCAACTAATTAACCCTCGAAGTACACTAAAGCGGAATCACAATTTTAATCATTTTTACACTGAATTTCAATCTGAAACTTTCAAGGGTTGTTATACTCTTAAAACCGATCACAATGATATGAATATTATCCAATTTTAACCGCTGATTCGTTCTAGATCTGAAGATGAAGTTCCGGTTCGAAAACAACTCGAAATTTTGGTGAAATTGATTGAGTTTTAGTAAGTTTTAAGGTCTGATATTGTTAAGGATTGATTAATAACTAGTTTCGCTCACAATACTAGACTTTCAGCTCATTTTGTCCGATCAAACTTGTTTAAACCGAAAATATAAAAGAGAAATATGAGTAGAAAAGAGATAAGAGTGTCGAATCGGCTGTTGTAGTATGAACTTCCTCGTCCTGAAGCTCTGATACCACTTGTTGGACCGTGTCTTGACCCTAAACGATCAGTTAAGCAAGTTCATCATTACGTGTAAAGGCGGAATCAATGCACGCAATGTTACAGCAGCTTTCCTATTCAAATCCTTCACTTTATTAGCTTTCTGGAACAATTTTGACAGAGTTTCGTCACAATGCTAATGATCAGGTCTCGCTTCAATGGTTACACAAATGAACACATGCTAGGGTATTTATACTATTGCTGATTTCGCTCATGTGTCAGTGACACTGAAGCGAAATCACCAATTGACACTGAAGCGAAAATAACCTAATGACCTTTAAAGCGAAATCAACAAGATAATCATGTACATTAAAGCGAAATTAACATTAAAACCCTAATCTTGACTTTTAAGCTCCAATCTTGATATATCTTGACTTAAGACTTGATGAAGATGCAGTCAACAGACATTCTCGTGCATCAACATATAATTAAAAAGCGGATACGGACCGCAAAGCCAAAGGCTTATGGTCCGTAAGACCTGTAACTGGGCAGAAAAATGGACAGTTGCCTGTTCAGCCGGTTCCACCGCCTTAGGAGCATTGTTTTCGAATTCAGGAGCTTGGCCAACAGTATTACATGCATAGGGACACTTGGAATTCATCAGGGATCAGTTTTAGACTTTGTTGGATTGATCTCATGCATTCTAAGTTCCTATATAAGGAGTTCTAAGTTGCAACATTTTCCTTGCTCATTCAAAATCATTTCTAAAATTTCTTTGGAGCTCTCTGGACTTCAAGAAACCTTCCATCAGCTCCTAATTCGTGCTAAGGACCATTGTGAGTGTTCTTAGCCTCCTTAGTTCATGTTTTATTAGCTTAATGACCAAAAGTCAAACTTATCGTAATTAAGCTTTGACTTAGTGATTAATCACTAATGGTCTAGTCATTTATCGAATTGAAAATGGCTATGAGTTGGTAATTATGTGGGTAATAAACCCTTAAAAGGGCACCCTCTGATTTCCACTATAACTAGGTCAATTGTCGGGTCAAACTTAATTATAAAAAGTCAACAGGAAGCTATTTTGCAAATAAATTCATAATTAGCAATGTAGAAGCTATGAAACCTGTTTTAACACTTATATAACTTGGTAATTAATGTAAGAACATGTCTAAGCATGTTCAACCCGACAATTTTGAGTATAGGCTCGGTTCGGAACCGAAAGTCGCAAAAGTAGACTTTTGCTTTGACTTTCAGTTCTGACCCGATTTAGCTTGGTTTAGACATACCTTATAGTTCCATTAGGACCAGGTTATAGGTTAGTATAACCCTCTGAGATTATACAATTTGGTTCCTAATTAATCCGATTCATTTGCATGTTTCCGTTAATTGCTTAAATGTTGACCATTATGCCCTTTTGACCTTAAAATGAGATTTTTGAAAATGTGAGAGGACAAAAACCTTTGTTACTAATTTATAAACATGTCCTAAAAATTTGACATCAGTTTGAGGTCTAAATTAGGAGTTATGCTCGATGTCGTAATTTGAAAGCTTTTTATTAATTAAACGGCATTATTAGCATAAAGCCTATCTAAACCCAAAGTTTGACACCAAACTTTTTACCCACTGAAGATTTTGAGATTTTTGAAGATTTTTAGTTGTAGCTGTTTTGGTCAAAAATTACCGAAGTAATTAAATGATCAAATTAGTTAAGTGAGGTAGTGTGCTAGAAAGGGTGTTGAAAATATACTTGTTAAGTTATTTGGAAAAACAGTATTCAGGATACGGCTCAGGATATTGAGCTGTATCTATGATCAAACAATGAGCGAAAATAAAGTAAATGACACGAGATGTACGAGGAAAGCCCTTGATCAATCTAGATCGCCGGCATAAAACCTCGGGAGCTGACAATCGCAGCTGCCTTGTTCTTCAATTGCTTCAAAAATAAGGATACAGTGCGGGATGTGGTACGGATCGACTAAGTGTTACAACGAATATGAAATACAAATGTGGTGTTTGCAATTAGCTAGAGAGTGAAAGTGTTCGAGAGTGTAAGTGTGAATTGTTGTGTTCTAAGCTGATCCGACCTCATCTATTTATAGTAAAGATAAAATAACTAACTACCCTAAACTTGCGGGATCCATCGAATATTCCTTCTTGGAACGTTGTAGACCTGGTCTTTCGGGCTCAACGTCTCTTTCTCAACAAATTCGTCCGAGTCTTGAGGAGAAGAAGTCCTCTTGACCGTTAGCAAGCCCCAACCCTTAACCTGCACGTGGTTAATTCAATAAGCTTCAGGATATCGCCCAAGATGTTAGCAATATCCTCTTCCAGCATCCTGATCACAAATAAACAAACAAAGGCAGGATATTGGTCAGGATACGTATGTTAAGAAAATGACCCCTAACAATTGTCCCCAAATATATCGGTTGGGATACCAATCCAACGGATATATTTCAAAAATCTTATCTCTTAACTTAAGGTAATTAATATGACTAGACTCTTGAAATGACAGCGATGCAACTTCCAAGGCATTATTTACTTTTTACCCCCCTATATTCATCCTATATTAACCGAGGGACTCCTTGTCTCGGTTATTCTTATATGCGAGCAAGCATCAGGTATCTTCTTTTCTAATCTCCTTTCTTTAATTTTTCTTAATTTGCTCAATGGCACCACGAACGAAATCCCGCTCAAACCGGTCAGCCTCAACCCTCATAAGTCAAAACTTTATCACCGATCCAGCAAAGGAGATTTGCTGCTTCAATAATGCTGATATTGCTGCTCTCAAAGACTCCGGTGCCTTTCCCACCGGAACGGTCTTTCGCCCCTTTGACAAGGAAGCCCGATCGGATGCATCATCCGACGAGTGGGTTTGTTTTTTTCGCTTATCCTTTCTCTCTTGGACTCCGGTATCCATTTCCACCCTTTATCTCCAGCTTTTTCGACCTCACCGGCCTTAGTTATGCCCAAGTTATGCCAATGGTCTGGCGAATCTTGATAGTGTTGGATCAAATCAAATCTCGTCATTTTCCTAACCTACTTGTTGAGGACCTTCCCGTAGCATACCGGTTGAGATCTCATGGCAATCACCGTTATCTTCTGTTCTCCATCAAGAACCCTTTGGTCCTTAAAGCCACCAAGAATGAGGATCGATGGCGACGAAAATTCTTTTTCGTCAAAAGAGACTCCATTGATAAGGGTTTCGATCTACCGGTTAAATGGTTAACCAAGGGTAGGATTTAGGGTTTTAGGAATATCCCCAATCATATCTTCAAACTGTATCCCGGACTTATATTCTGATGTTTTTATGCAGCGAATTTCAGAGATTTAGTGCCTCCTAGCGCAGAATCCGAATCCAAGATCAAGGAAATCTACCGTCTTCCTGCCAGTGAAAGAACTTTTTCCCTGTTTCTCACAGATCCTCATAAAAAATCAAGCTCAGAAATGTCTGGTAAGCACATCTTCATATGTTAATTATTTTTCAAAAATATGATGAGTTTTAAGAATATCTTCCCTTATGTAGTACCAGTCGTCAACCTTGAAGGTTTCGAACTTGATGAGTTAGATTGCTACTCCAGCCTTGAACCCATCAAACAAGAATCCAAGACAAAGCCATCTGCTACACCAAAGCCTACCTCCACAAAGACTGTTTCAGCCCCCAAAGGTCCTCCGGCATCCAGGACCAGGGCATCCAGCTCTCGGAAGAGAAAGGAGACTGACTCCCCCGCTGTTTCTGAAACATTCTCCCTTGAGAATCATGGGTTTAACGAAGCCACCTCATTCCTCAAACAGGTAGAATTTTCTTTCCGATATCCTGTACAAGTATGTTAGTCTTTATCCTGCTTATTTTTTACATTAATACCTGTGTCTTTATCGACAGGGTCTAGATCGCCTCATGCATTTATACGAAGACGCTAGCGGTCTTAACAAGATGTTGCAGATTCAGCTGGAGAAAGCTCAAGCCACCATAGCTGATCAAGGAACCATTGCAGCTGCCAAATCCCAGCACTATGAAGACAAATACAAGGCAATGACTCAGGAACATCAAGCCGCCCTCCACAAAGCTAATGAGGATGCTCAAGCCAAGCTAGACGCCGCTCTTCTCCAATATCAGCAGAATATGAGCTCATACCGGGATAGCCTAAAAGCTTCGGTGGTCGTCTCTCTTCTCCAAGCCAGGATAAGGATGGCTTATGAGGCCATGGATCTGGGTTTTGAATGCCCTTCCCGGAATGTAAAGGCTTGGGAGGAGAAACTACAGGGCCTCGGAGGTCATCCCGTTGCTCATCCTGCAAAACATACTGGTGAAGAGCCTTCTAAGGTGGCAGAGGAGGTTGCCAATGCCGGTGATGGTGCTGAGAAGAATCCCGAGGGTGATGCTGGGGCGAATGCTGGCAAGGAGGTTGCTGTTCAAGAGGGTGCTGCCCCTTAGGCAGCAGAGTGGGCGATGATGGATATAAGTGCCAAGGCCGGAGCCCACTTTTTTTAATTTCATGGTTGTGGTTGCATAAACAATTTACTTTTCCTGTCTTTGAACAATTTACATTTCCTGCACTAGAACAATGTGATGACCAAAGGTGGATGGGTCCTAGGTTTTAGGATGAAGCCCTTGGTCATCGATTAGTATAACTTGTTTTGAACATAGTAACGGTTGTAGGTGGACGGGGCCTGTTTTGAGACAGATCCTGCAACCGTTACACAAATATGGTAAAACTAATTGTGCTTTTGGCGGATGGACCTTAGTTTAAGGTGAAACCAAAAGCACAACTTTTAACTTGTTAATAATATAACTATCTTTTGACTTATTTTCCGTTACCTTGCATTGTTTAGTGTAAGTCTTGGCTTTGTAAAAATTTCATACTGTTATTTTACAAAATATCCTGACCAGTATGCTCAGAAACATACTGCAGAAGCCTTTTATTAAATAGATCTTCCAGACGTTCCTTTAACTTTATAAAAATTTCTTTAGAAAGTAAAAAATAGTTTATCTCTTCAAAACCAAGTTTTGATGATGATCAAAGTTCCAAGCTAATACTAGTTTCAAACATCCTAATCAAATATCCTTAAAAGGACTTTGAGGATATATGTCAAGATACTTAACATGATGTTACTAAAAATTTAAATGAGGCTCACAAAGGAAAGATCATACCAGACATAGGATATAAACCTATTACCGAACTTCAATCCCTTTGCAACTCTTCCAATGAAGATGTCCCCAGTGCAAGGTACTTAATGCATTAGTCACAAACTTCATTCTTTTAGCTTTACACCACCATCTTGGCAGGGATGTCCCCTGTGCACAATGTCTTCAAGTATCTTAGAAATCTACTTAATGTCAGTTCCCATTGCATAAGCATTTTTTTACGTCCCAAGGGTAAAACCCAAGGATGTACTGGAGATAAATCCTTTGTATCCTGGGGAAAATCCCAATTTTTCATGCGCTACAGGCGGGAGTGTATAAACTCCAAGACTTAGAAAGGTGAAAACCTTTAAACCTTAGAGAGTATGAAAATACCCTTTCGTGAGAGAGGGTGATCAATCCTCATATACCTTTAGGATTCAGGATATAGCCAATGGTAACGAAATTGTCAGCCACTTTTACATGGACTGGTCCCGCCACCTTGAACTATCCCTGAATAACTTGCGCTCCAGGCGGGGTGTTTAAACCCAATTCGGAAGAAAGGTGAATACCTTTAAACCTGTGAAGGGATCAGTATCCCTTAAACGTGAGAGAGGGGGCCAATCCTCTAATCTTCTGAGTTATCCTGAGTGCATATCCTGGAGCTATATCCTGAAACATATCTTGCAAAACAAATGTAAACTAAGGTGGGTGTTAGCTTGGCTAACACCCCTCCGATGCTTAAGTCAGTATCAGGTTACAAAGAACAAATTAAACCAAACATATTTAAAAGAAGTAGAATTCATACCATCCTGAGTTAGAAATTAAATTCTAACTTACTTGAAATAGAGCTTAAGGTGTATAGCATTCCAAGATCTCGGTAGCATATCCCCCTCCATGTTCTTGAGTCTATATGCTCCTTTCCCTGCTTCGGATTCAACTTCATATGGTCCTTCCCATTTTGGGGCTAACTTACCATCGGCAGGATTAGTAGTATTCTGAAAATCCTTTCTTAACACCCAATCTCCAATCTTAAATCTTCTGGTTCTAATATTCTTGTTATATGCCCTGGATATTCTCTGTTGATATGCTGCCATCCTTAGCCTTGCCGCATCTCTCTTTTCATCTATAGTGTCTAAATCCTGACTCAAGGCTTCGGGATTCTGCTCAGGATCACTTAAGATAGATCTTGCAGTAGGTATTGTCATCTTCGTTGGAATCACTGCTTCTGCTCCAAACACCAACGAAAATGGGGTTTGGCCTGTTGCATTCTTTACCGTTGTCCTATCAGCCCATAAAACAAAGGGTAATTCTTCTGCCCATCTTCCTTTTTTGGCTCCAAGCCTTTTCTTTAAGTTATTGACAATTATTTTGTTTGAGGATTCTGCTTGTCCATTTGCTTGAGGATGTACCGGAGTAGACGTAATCATTTTGATTCCCCAACTCTTGCAAAAGTCTGTAGTCCTCTTACTTATGAACTGAGAACCATTGTCGCAAATTATCTCGGCTGGTACTCCGAATCTGGTCAGGATATTTCTCTTGATGAAGGATACTACTTCTTGGTCTCTTACTTGAACGAATGCTTCTGCTTCAACCCACTTAGAGAAATAATCCGTCATTGCTAGCATAAAGACTTTTCCTCCCGGAGCTTTTGGTAGCTTTCCCACTATATCCATACCCTACTTCATAAATGGCCAAGGGGAAACAATAGGATATAATGGTTCAGCCGGTTGATGCAGTATGTTACTATGTCTTTGACATGACTCACATCTTCGAGCATATTCTGCGGCATCTTTTCTCATTGTTGGCCAATAATATCCTGTTCTTAATACTTTTGAGAATAACGATCTACCCCCAACATGGTTACCACAATCCCCTTCATGTATATCCTGAAGTACTTCTTTGGCTTCAAGATCCTCCAAGCATCTCAAATACGGTCCTGCAAGAGATTTCTTGTATAAAATATTATTTATAATAGTGAACCGTGATACCTTCATCCTAAATGCCTTAGGATTTTCATTTCCAGGGATGTGTCCTTCTTTGAGATATCTCATGATTGGAGCCGTCCAGGATTTAGGATCCTCCTCAGGATGTTCTGCTCCAGGATTCTGTATACTAGCTACTTCTTTATCCTGAGGATTCGTTGCAGGATATAAGACATGTAATATTGGTATTTGCGTCCCTTCAGGTATCCTGATCGATGATCCCAAATTTGCTAGGGCATCCGCTTCAGCATTATCCTCCCTTGGTACCTGTTCAAGTATAAAAACATCGAAATATCCTGCTAATCTTTTGAGAATATCAAGATATTCGATTAATTTCTCACCCTTAACTGCATAGGATCCATTAAAATGGTTAGTAATTAACAAAGAGTCAACATACACTTGCAAATTTTTGATACTCATGCTCTTAGCCAACTCTAATCCTGCAATTAAAGCCTCATACTCTGCTTCATTATTAGTAGCAGGAAATTCACACCTAATAGCCTGGGGTAATATGTCCCCCTGTGGCGATTTTAGTAGTATTCCTAATCCTACTCCTCTTACATTAGATGCACCATCAGTATATAATATCCAGGATCCTGAGGATTCTCCTAACTGTTGAACTTCTAGGTCTACCTCGTCCTGAATGTCACTACTAAAGTCAGCCACAAAGTCAGCTAAAGCCTGAGATTTTATGGCACTTCTAGGTTCATATACTAAATCATAAGCACTCAACTTTACTGACCACTTGGCCATCCTGCCTGACATCTCTGGTTTCCTAAGCACATTTTTGACAGGATAATTTGTTTTAACATGTATCCTATGTGTCTCGAAATAATGCCTAAGTTTCGTTGATGCCATGACTAGAGCTAATATCAATTTTTCTAAATGAGAATACCTAGTTTCAGTATCTAACAAACTTTTACTAACATAATAAACAGGATACTGCTGACCTTCATGGTCTTTTATAAGAACGGCACTTACAACATTCCCTGACACAGCAAGGTACAGGGATAGTGGTTCACCATTTTCGGGCTTCATCAATAGAGGTGCGGTTGAAAGATACCGTTTCAAATCCTGCAGGGCTGCTTCATGCTTTTCCCCCCATTCGAATCTTTTGTTCTTCTTTAGGATATCATAGAAGTCTTTGCATTTTTCTGAGGATCTTGAGATAAATCTGTTTAGAGCTGCTACCCGGCCTGTTAATCTTTGTACGTCCTTCATATTTGAGGGTGATTTTATGTCTAGGATAGCTTTGATCTGCTCCGGGCTTGCTTCTATCCCCCTTTTTGTCACCATATATCCAAGAAACTTCCCTGCCCCCACTCCGAAATGGCATTTAGCAGGATTTAGCTTCATGTTGTAGTGATCCAGGATATCAAATGCTCCCTTGATATCCTGGAGGTGATCCTCAGACTTTTTAGATTTCACCACCATGTCATCGATATATACCTCCATGGTGTCCCCCAGTTTGTCTTTGAACATCATGTTCACCAATCTTTGGTATGTTGCACCTGCATTTTTTAAACCAAAAGGCATAGCTGTATAACAATAAATACCTGTTGGTGTCATGAAGGCGGTATCCTCCTGGTCAGAAGGCTCCATTTGGATCTGTTGAAATCCTGAGGATGCGTCCATGAAGGTCAGCATTTCATGCCCGGCAGTGGCATCTACCATTGCATCAATATGGGGAAGAGGAAATGGGTCTTTAGGACAAGCTTTGTTCAAGTCTGTGTAGTCTACACAAACTCTCCATTTCCCATTCTTCTTCTTTACTACAACCACGTTTGCCAGCCACCTTGGGAACTTAACCTCTCTGATCATTCTTGACTTTAACAATCTTTCAACTTCCTCCTGGATAATCGTGTTCCGTTCAGGAGCAAACTTCCTTCTTTTTTGTTGCACAGGCTTGAATGACTTATCAATTCCAAGCTTGTGAGTGATAATATCTTTGGATATGCATGTCATATCCTCATGCTTCCATGCAAACGTTGACATCCTGCATTTTAAAAAGTTAATTAACTGCTCTTCAATATCCTGAGGGATATTGGTCCCTACGAGCACCGAAATATCGGGGTTATCCTGGTCCAGGATAACTTTCTTCACATCCTGCTCCGGATCCTCCACAATATCCTGGGCCCGCGTCTTTAATTGCTATGCTGCACTAGGTTTGGCTGAGGATTTCATCGAGGATGAGTAGCACTCTTTCGCCTCCTGCTGATCACTATCAACTTTGACCACTCCCCAAGGGGTAGGTATCTTGATGCATTGGTGATATGTTGATGGCACGGCCTTCATATCGTGAATCCACGGTCTTCCCAATATGATGTTATATCAGGATAGAGAATCCATCACACAGAAACGTTGTATCGAATTGACTCCTTCCACGTATACTGGCAACTTTATCTCTCCCACTGTGTTTCTAGCCTCTCCACTGAATCCAACAAGCACGGTAGACTTTGAACTGATATCCATTGGAGATACATTCATTCTCTTCAGAGTTTCTAGTTGGATTATGTTGACGGAGCTGCCATTATCAACCAATATCCTGCGTACAAAATGGTTAGCCACATATAACGTTATTACCAGAGCATCATGGTGAGGATCCTGGACAGTATCCCTGTCATCTGCATCAAAAGTGATCACTTTGTCAGTCGTGAGGGTAGTCATCCTGACAGGTCTGTCTCCCCTTTCGGCCTTAGCTTCCTTTGCATGTCTCTTTGCTGCCGAATACGAGGTCCCACAAATGTCGGATCCTCCCGAAATGAAGTTGATTATCTTGGCATCCGAGGGAGGTGATGCTGCTCGTTCAGGATCCTTGTCAGTATCCTGATCCTTATTCTTCTTTTTTCCTAAGAGATCTTTCAGATATCCCTTGCTTAGAAGATAGCTTATTTCTTTCCTCAAAGCAATGCAATCCTCAGTCATATGTCCGAAATCTTCGTGGAAAGCACACCATTTTGACTTATCTTTCCAGTCAGCCTTTTGTTGATTCTTTCGAGGCCATCTAGCCTTGTCTCCTAGACCCTGCATAGCATACATCAATTCAGGAATATTAACAGAAAAGCAATATTCAGACAACTCAGGATACTCTTCAGGATCCTCATCTTCGACAGCATTCACTCTCTTGTTTTCATTTCTACCATATGGCTTAGGCCGATATGACTTAAATGAGGATTCTGACTTCCTATTAGTCGATTCATAAGTGTTGGATGAGTTCATCCTTTCTTGCATCTTCTTGTCATCTTCCAGACGGATATATCTCAAAGCCCTGTTACGAGCTTCATCGAGATTCCTGCAGGGATTCATTACAAGATCATGATAAAACTGAGAATCCTTTTGTAATCCCATCTTAAAAGCTTGCACAGCTGTTGCAACATCAAGATGTGGGATATCCAAGGATTCTCGACTAAATTTGTTCACATAATCCCTCAAGGATTCCTGAGGCCCTTGAGTTATCCTGTAAAGATCACTGGTTAGTTTCTCAAAACTCCGACTACAAGAAAATTGACTGTTAAATAAATTAACCAAATGAGCAAATGACGTAATTGAGTGAGGAGGAACGTTTAACAGCCATTTTAAGGCTGATCCTGTTAGAGTAGAACCAAATCCCTTGCACAAGCACGCTTCCTTAAGCTCCGGAGGGATAGGGTTAATCTCCATTCTTTCCCTATACTGGGCAATATGCTCCTCGGGATCCGTAGTCCCATCATAAAGCTTCATGTTGGGGGTTTGGAATCTCTTTGGGATCTCAGCATCACAGATAGGATACGCGAAACGAGATATCTTGTGGCTGTCTTGAGATACTTCCGGGATCGGTTGGACCACCCCCTGTACACTAGATATCATGTCCTTTAACTTCTGAAGTTCCCTGGTAAGTGCTGATGTCACACCTGTATCCTGCAAAGATCCACCACTGTTAGCAGCATGAGTATTATTATTATTAGACACGTTACCAGTTAGAGGATTCTGCCCATATCCTGAAGCATATCCTGAGCTCCTTATGGTTGACATCCTAACCAAGGATGGTATTTCAGGAGTATGATTCTGAGGAAGACTGGGCACGACATTCCCCCTATTATCCTCGGTATATACAGCTGAACTAAAGTTCAACGCTCTGGGGTGTAACGGAGTGACATTGTCCTCCGCAGATCTGCTCGAGCCAGCCTTCAGGAGTTGTATTTCCCTCAAAAGCATTTGGTTTGTTTCCTGTTGCTGCCTCATTTGTTCCTGCACACTTCCAAATAAGGTTAAAATTTCATCATTAGAAGCTAAAACGGGAGCAGATCCCTGGACACTCCGAGTTGGGATAACATCTTGAGATTGTGTAGAGGCTGGCATCCTTGGAGGAGGTGGTGGAATCACCGAACCGGTAGTAGCAGAAGTCATAGCAGACACAGTAGAGGAACTCATGTTTGGTCTTGAGGCCATTATAGATAATGTGGCAAAAAGTTTTGAAAATAGAAAACCGATTAGCGATTTGACAAAAAGTTTTAGTAAAAAGAGCACCACTTGCCCCACGGTGGGTGCCAAATTGTTTTGGTCAAAAATTACCGAAGTAATTAAGTGATCAAATTAGTTAAGTGAGGTACTGTGCTAGAAAGGGTGTTGAAAATATACTTGTTAAGTTATTTGGAAAAACAGTATTCAGGATACGGCTCAGGATATTGAGCTGTATCTATGATCAAACAATGAGCGAAAATAAAGTAAATGACACGAGATGTACGAGGAAAGCCCTTGATCAATCTAGATCGCCGGCATAAAACCTCGGGAGCTGACAATCGCAGCTGCCTTGTTCTTCAATTGCTTCAAAAATAAGGATACAGTGCGGGATGTGGTACGGATCGACTAAGTGTTACAACGAATATGAAATACAAGTGTGGTGTTTGCAATTAGCTAGAGAGTGAAAGTGTTCGAGAGTGTAAGTGTGAATTGTTGTGTTCTAAGCTGATCCGACCTCATCTATTTATAGTAAAGATAAAATAACTAACTACCCTAAACTTGCGGGATCCACCGAATATTCCTTCTTGGAACGTTGTAGACCTGGTCTTTCGGGCTCAACGTCTCTTTCTCAACAAATTCGTCCGAGTCTTGAGGAGAAGAAGTCCTCTTGACCGTTAGCAAGCCTCAACCCTTAACCTGCACGTGGTTAATTCAATAAGCTTCAGGATATCGCCCAAGATGTTAGCAATATCCTCTTCCAGCATCCTGATCACAAATAAACAAACAAAGGCAGGATATTGGTCAGGATACGTATGTTAAGAAAATGACCCCTAACAGTAGCCTATAACTCCCTGTCAAGAAAGGTAATGAACAATGATTCAATGCCTTAATGCCTCGATCATATAAGATCATGGCTTGTGGTTTAAATTGTCCCTGTGACTTGGCCTTTTGTGCCATTATAATATATTAATAAATTATGACTAAGGATGATTATAATGAAAAAAATTTCCTGAATGAATATGCTTAATAAATTAACCAATATGGTTTATTAATACCATGGTTAATAAAATTATCAAGATAACAATTTTGATATAGACTTCTGAATAAATCATTGTCATTATCTTATTATAGCAATCAAGCTACATGGCTGGGTCAGACGAAGTCAACAGTCACCCGAGGGAGAATCATGACACTTCCAGAGTTAACGTAGCGGGAGCGGAATTGCAGACATTAATAGATAATGCTGTTACTCAAACTCTTAACAGACAATTTAATGAATCGAGTGAAACTCGCGTTAGAACTCAGTCAGTACCTCATTCAAAACCACCCTCCAAGACTCATACAGCTCGCAAGAGTGATTCTCATCACTCATCAATTCAGAGGAGTGTTCCATCTAGGAAAGTTGTGCTCAATCAAGAGCCGCGTGTTAAGGGCTGTTCTTATAAGTATTTTGTCTCCTGCAAGCCTAGAGACTTTACAGGGGAGAAGGGAGCCGTCGATTGCATGACCTGGCTCGATGAGATGGATACAGTGGTTGACATTAGTGGTTGTGCAGAGCAGGACGTTGTGAAGTTTGTGTCACAATCGTTTAAGGGAGAAGCTCTAGCTTGGTGGAGGTCACTGATTCAAGCTACAGGAAAGATCCACTTATATAGCATGTCTTGGGAGCAATTTGTTGCTCTAATCAAAGAAAATTTCTGTCCTCAACACGAAGTTGAGAAGATCGAGACCGACTTTCTGACATTGGTTATGAAGAATTTAGACTATCAGGCGTATCTCACGAGCTTTAATACCATGTCTCGATTGGTTCCATACTTGGTGACACCGGAACCAAAGCGTATAGCCCGTTTCATTGGAGGTTTAGCTCCGGAGATTAAGGTGAGTGTGAAAGCATCAAGACCTACTACTTTCATGTCAGTGGCTGATTTATCATTGTCTCTTACCCTCGACGCGGTCAGGCAGAGATCGCTTAAGAGTTCTGAAGAAGGAAAAAGGAAACGTGAGGATGATAACTCACGTCGTTCTGACAAGAAGCATAGGGGGAACTCAGACCACAAGAAGAATTCTAGGTCTAACAAGGGTAACCAGCAAATGGATGAGAAGCCTAAATGCAAAACCTGCCAGAAACGCCATTTCGGGAAATGCAGGTTTGAATCAAAGTCACAGTCACAATCGAAGTCGATTGGTTGTGGGATCTACAAGTCCAAAGAACACAAGACTTTGGATTGCAAGAAGTTGAAGGATGCGACATGTTATGGTTGCAACGAGAAGGGGCATATTAAGACAAAATGCCCGAAATATGTGAAGAAACCTGAAGAAGGTAAAAAGACCAATGCTAGGGTCTTTCAAATGAATGCACGGGAAGCAGTTCGGGATGACAACGTGATAACAGGTACCTTCCTTATAAATAATGTTTATGCAAGGGTATTGTTTGATTCGGGTGCAGATAAGTCGTTTGTAGATAATAAGTTTTGTAAGTTGTTAAATCTGCCTGTTAAAACCCTAAGCAAAAATTATGAAGTAGAACTGGCTGATGGTACCATAGAAACTGCTTCAACCGTGTTAGATGGATGTTTCATATCCATTAGGAACCACTCTTTTCCATTGTCTTTGTTCCTTTGAAACTAGCAGGATTCGACATAGTAATAGGCATGTATTGGTTATCTCATAACCAAGCTCAGATCGTTTGTGACAAGAAACAAGTGGTTATCAAGACTCCGTATGGTGAGCCACTTACCATACAAGGAGATACTCAGTACGGGTTGCCTGAGCAAGTGTCTATGCATAAGGCATCAAGGTGCATGAATAAAGGTTGTGTCATATATATGGCACAAGTGACAATTGAGGAACCAAAGCCCAAGATTGAAGACATCCCTATCATTTCCGAATACCCTGATGTATTCCCTAAAGAATTACCTTGTTTACCCCCATATAGGCAAGTGGAGTTCAGAATCGACATTATACCTGGAGCAGCACCTGTTGCAAGAGCACCTTACCAGTTGGCCCCAACTGAGATGAAAGAATTAAGAACTCAATTGGAGGATTTGTTGGAAAAAGGATTTATTAGGCCTAGCTCATCTCCTTGGGGAGCACCGATTCTGTTTGTGAAGAAGAAAGATGGATCGATGCGTCTATGCATCGATTATCGTGAGCTAAACAAGGTTACAATCAAGAACAGATATCCATTGCCCAGGATCGACGATCTGTTCGATCAACTTCAAGGAGCAAGTTACTTCTCTAAGATTGACTTGAGATCAGGTTATCATCAGGTAAAGGTTAAAGATGAAGATGTGCACAAGACTGCATTCAGAACTCGCTATGGTCACTACAAGTTCTTAGTGATGCCGTTCGGACTCACTAATGCACCAGCAGCGTTCATAGATCTCATGAATCGCGTTTGCAAACCCTATTTGGACAAGTTTGTCATTGTCTTTATTGATGACATTCTTATTTATTCAAAGAATCAGGCTGATCATGAGAAGCATCTTTGTTGTATTCTTAAGCTTCTTCAACAAGAAAAGCTCTACGCCAAGTTTTCAAAGTGTGAATTTTGGCTTCCTGAAGTCCAATTCCTTGGACATGTGGTTAGTGAGCGTGGTATCTAGGTGGATCCCACTAATATTGAAGCTATCATGAATTGGAAAGAGCCAAAGACGCCCATAGAGATTCGCAGCTTCTTGGGTCTGGCAGGATACTACAGGGGTTTTATTGAAAATTTCTCAAGGATTGCTGCACCTCTAACTTCGTTGACTAGGAAGAATATCAAGTTTGATTGGGGGCCTAAGCAACAAGAATCCTTTGAGATTCTTAAGCAGAAGTTGAGCAATGCTCCCGTGTTAACATTACCTGAGGGAATAGAAGAGTTTGCGGTATACTGCGACGCATCACACACAGGTATGGGATGTGTTCTCATGCAGAAAGGCAAAGTTATTGCCTATGCTTCCCGTCAATTAAAAGTGCATGAAAAGAATTACACAACCCACGATCTGGAATTGGGTGTCGTTGTATTTGCACTAAAACTTTGGAGGCATTATTTATATGGTACCAAGTGTGTGATCTATTTTGATCATAAAAGCCTTCAACACTTGTTCAACCAGAAGGCTCTGGACATGAGACAGTGTCGATGGATGGAGATACTGAACGACTATGATTGTGAAATCCGATATCATCCAGGCAAGGCGAATGTAGTCGTCGACGCTTTGAGCCGGAAGGAAAGAATTAAACCCATTAGAATCAATGCCAAGAGCATTGAATTGAAGAACAGCTTGAATAAAAGATTGCTAGCCGCTCAGAAGGAAGCTGTATTAGAAGCCAACTATCCGAACGAAAAATTGGGCGTAACTGCTGAGCAGTTATCATATGGCAAGGATGGAAACCTAAGATTGAATGGACGAATATGGGTTCCAATTTATGGAGGACTTAGGGACGTTATTCTTCAAGAAGCCCATAACTCCAAGTATTCTGTTCATCCTGGTTGTGATAAGATGTACCAAGATTTGAAGGCAAATTATTGGTGGATAGGCTTGAAGAAGTCTATAGCCACTTATGTGGCTAAATGTCTGACATGTGCTCAGGTTAAAGCCGAACACCAGAAACCGTCAGGTTTGCTGCAACAGCCCGAACTCCCACCTGGAAGTGGGAAATGGTAACTATGGATTTCATCACAAAGTTACCAAAGACAAAGCGAGGAAATGATACTATTTGGGTTATAGTCGACAGGCTGACCAAGTCAGCCCACTTCCTACCTATTAAGGAAACACACAGCTCAGATAAGTTAGCTCAGCTCTACGTGGATGAGATTGTATCTCTCCATCGAGTGCCAGTGTCTATCATCTCTGATAGGGATACAAGATATATGTCTCACTTTTGGAAAAGCTTTCAGCAATCATTGGGCACTCGATTAAACTTCAGCACCGCATATCATCCTCAGATGGATAGTCAAAGTGAGCGTACGATTCAAACACTGGAGGATATGCTAAGGGCTTGTGTTATTGATTTAGGTGGAAGTTGGGATGATCATCTTCCGTTAATTGAATTTTCATACAATAATAGTTATCATTCGAGTATTCAAGCTGCACCTTTCGAAGCTTTGTATGGAAGAAAGTGCAGGATGCCCGTTTGTTGGGCAGAAGTTGGAGATGTCCAACTAACAGGGACCGATATAGTCCTAGAGACAACAGACAAGATTGTACATATACGTGATCGTCTCAAAGCTGGCAGGGATAGGCAGAAGAGCTACGCAGATAAAAGACGTAAGCCTCTAAAATTTGAGGTAGGTGACAAAGTGTTACTTAAGGTATCACCCTGGAAAGGGGTAATGCGATTTGGACAGAAAGGCAAGTTGAGCCCAAGATACATAGGACCATTCGAGATCATCGAATGTGTCGGAACCATAGCTTACAAGTTAAACCTGCCTGAAGATCTCAGTGGGATTCATAATGTGTTTCACATCTACAATCTGAAGAAATGTCTAGCTGATGAATCACTAGTCATGCCACATACTGATGTGCATATAGACGAAAGCTTAAAGTTTGTGGAAAAACCTTTGTCAATTGAAGATCGACAGGTTAAGAAGCTTCGAAAGAAGCATGTACCGATCGTGAAGGTTAAATGGGATGCCCGAAGAGGTCCCGAATTTACGTGGGAGGTTGAGTCCACAATGAAACAAAAGTACCCTCATTTATTCCAGTAAATCTCGAGGTCGAGATTTCTTTTAAGGGGGTGAGGATGTAACACCTTGTAAAATCACGACCAATATTATAAAGACACGTGTCATGGAAGGTAAACGTGTTATAAACCCGGATCAAGTTGAAAGATATCCAAAGGAATTAAAGGCGTCAACATGTTAAAATCATTACCTCTGAGTGACCGTTTTATAAATTCCAAACCTTAATATGTTTTATAAACATCTGATATAGATTCAAATTCCGGTTAACTAATGTGATAAATAATTCAAATTTGCAAAAAGTGGAATCTCATGTGCATTTATGACAAACTTCATTTAAAAAGCATTCTTCAAGATTCCAAGACCTCCATTTACATGACAACACTTCCAAGAGCATGCAAGTCTGATTATATGGTCCCCTCTCCTGGAAAATGACATGAGATTCGAAGTATGATAGGTTGCATGGTCAAATGTTAAAAGTTCTCAAAAATTTTGTCTTCTGGCCAAGCTTTACGGACCGCAAGGGGGCCACCTTACGGACCGTAAGGTGACGGAGCTGGGCGGATATAATTAAAAAGCGGATACGGACCGCAAAGCCAAAGGCTTACGGTCCGTAAGGCCTGTAACTGGGCAGAAAAATGGACAGTTGCCTGTTCAGCCGGTTCCACCGTCCTAGGAGCACGGTTTTCAAATTCAGGAGCTTGGCCAACAGTATTACATGCATAGGGACACTTGGAATTCATCAGGGATCAGTTGTAGACTTTGTTGGATTGATCTCATGCATTCTAAGTTCCTATATAAGGAGTTCTAAGTCGCAACATTTTCCTTGCTCATTCAAAATCATTTCTAAAATTTCTTTGGAGCTCTCTGGACTTCAAGAAACCTTCCATCAGCTCCTAATTCGTGCTAAGGACCATTGTGAGTGTTCTTAGCCTCCTTAGTTCATGTTTTATTAGCTTAATGACCAAAAGTCAAACTTATCGTAATTAAGCTTTGACTTAGTGATTAATCACTAATGGTCCAGTCATTTATCGAATTGAAAATGGCTATGAGTTGGTAATTATGTGGGTAATAAACCCTTAAAAGGGCACCCTTTGATTTCCACTATAACTAGGTCAATTGTCGGGTCAAACTTAATTATAAAAAGTCAACAGGAAGCTATTTTGCAAATAAATTCATAATTAGCAATGTAGAAGCCATGAAACCTGTTTTAACACTTATATAACTTGGTAATTAATGTAAGAACATGTCTAAGCATGTTCAACCCGACAATTTTGAGTATAGGCTCGGTTCGGAACCGAAAGTCGCAAAAGTAGACTTTTGCTTTGACTTTCAGTTCTGACCCGATTTAGCTTGGTTTAGACATACCTTATAGTTCCATTAGGACCAGGTTATAGGTTAGTATAACCCTCTGAGATTATACAATTTGGTTCCTAATTAATCCGATTCATTTGCATGTTTCCGTTAATTGCTTAAATGTTGACCATTATGCCCTTTTGACCTTAAAATGAGATTTTTGAAAATGTGAGAGGACAAAAACCTTTGTTACTAATTTATAAACATGTCCTAAAAATTTGACATCAGTTTGAGGTCTAAATTAGGAGTTATGCTCGATGTCGTAATTTGAAAGCTTTTTATTAATTAACCGGCATTATTAGCATAAAGCCTATCTAAACCCAAATTTTGACACCAAACTTTTTACCCACTGAAGATTTTGAGATTTTTGAAGATTTTTAGTTGTAGCCTATAACTCCCTGTCAAGAAAGGTAATGAACAATGATTCAATGCCTTAATGCCTCGATCATATAAGATCATGGCTTGTGGTTTAAATTGTCCCTGTGACTTGGCCTTTTGTGCCATTATAATATATTAATAAATTATGACTAAGGATGATTATAATGAAAAAAATTTCCTGAATGAATATGCTTAATAAATTAACCAATATGGTTTATTAATACCATGGTTAATAAAATTATCAAGATGACAATTTTGATATAGACTTCTGAATAAATCATTGTCATTATCTTATTATAGCAATCAAGCTACATGGCTGGGTCAGACGAAGTCAACAGTCACCCGAGGGAGAATCATGACACTTCCAGAGTTAACGTAGCGGGAGCGGAATTGCAGACATTAATAGATAATGATGTTACTCAAGCTCTTAACAGACAATTTAATGAATCGAGTGAAACTCGCGTTAGAACTCAGTCAGTACCTCATTCAAAACCACCCTCCAAGACTCATACAGCTCGCAAGAGTGATTCTCATCACTCATCAATTCAGAGGAGTGTTCCATCTAGGAAAGTTGTGCTCAATCAAGAGCCGCGTGTTAAGGGTTGTTCTTATAAGTATTTTGTCTCCTGCAAGCCTAGAGACTTTACAGGGGAGAAGGGAGCCGTCGATTGTATGACCTGGCTCGATGAGATGGATACAGTGGTTGACATTAGTGGTTGTGCAGAGCAGGACGTTGTGAAGTTTGTGTCACAATCGTTTAAGGGAGAAGCTCTAGCTTGGTGGAGGTCACTGATTCAAGCTACAGGAAAGATCCACTTATATAGCATGTCTTGGGAGCAATTTGTTGCTCTAATCAAAGAAAATTTTTGTCCTCAACACGAAGTTGAGAAGATCGAGACCGACTTTCTGACATTGGTTATGAAGAATTTAGACTGTCAGGCGTATCTCACGAGCTTTAATACCATGTCTCGATTGGTTCCATACTTGGTGACACCGGAACCAAAGCGTATAGCCCGTTTCATTGGAGGTTTAGCTCCGGAGATTAAGGTGAGTGTGAAAGCATCAAGACCTACTACTTTCATGTCAGTGGCTGATTTATCATTGTCTCCTACCCTCGACGCGGTCAGGCAGAGATCGCTTAAGAGTTCTGAAGAAGGAAAAAGGAAACGTGAGGATGATAACTCACGTCGTTCTGACAAGAAGCATAGGGGGAACTCAGACCACAAGAAGAATTCTAGGTCTAACAAGGGTAACCAGCAAATGGATGAGAAGCCTAAATGCAAAACCTGCCAGAAACGCCATTTCGGGAAATGCAGGTTTGAATCAAAGTCACAGTCACAATCGAAGTCGATTGGTTGTGGGATCTGCAAGTCCAAAGAACACAAGACTTTGGATTGCAAGAAGTTGAAGGATGCGACCTGTTATGGTTGCAACGAGAAGGGGCATATTAAGACAAACTGCCCGAAATATGTGAAGAAACCTGAAGAAGGTAAAAAGACCAATGCTAGGGTCTTTCAAATGAATGCACGGGAAGCAGTTCGGGATGACAACGTGATAACAGGTACCTTCCTTATAAATAATGTTTATGCAAGGGTATTGTTTGATTCGGGTGCAGATAAGTCGTTTGTAGATAATAAGTTTTGTAAGTTGTTAAATCTGCCTGTTAAAACCCTAAGCAAAAATTATGAAGTAGAACTGGCTGATGGTACCATAGAAACTGCTTCAACCGTGTTAGATGGATGTTTCATATCCATTAGGAACCACTCTTTTCCATTTTCTTTGCTTCCTTTGAAACTAGCAGGATTCGACATAGTAATAGGCATGTATTGGTTATCTCATATTGTGACAAGAAACAAGTGGTTATCAAGACTCCGTATGGTGAGCCACTTACCATACAAGGAGATACTCAGTACGGGTTGCCTGAGCAAGTGTCTATGCATAAGGCATCAAGGTGCATGAATAAAGGTTGTGTCATATATATGGCACAAGTGACAATTGAGGAACCAAAGCCCAAGATTGAAGACATCCCTATCATTTCCGAATACCCTGATGTATTCCCTAAAGAATTACCTTGTTTACCCCCATATAGGCAAGTGGAGTTCAGAATCGACATTATACCTGGAGCAGCACCTGTTGCAAGAGCACCTTACCAGTTGGCCCCAACTGAGATGAAAGAATTAAGAACTCAGTTGGAGGATTTGTTGGAAAAAGGATTTATTAGGCCTAGCTCATCTCCTTGGGGAGCACCGATTCTGTTTGTGAAGAAGAAAGATGGATCGATGCGTCTATGCATCGATTATCGTGAGCTAAACAAGGTTACAATCAAGAACAGATATCCATTGCCCAGGATCGACGATCTGTTCGATCAACTTCAAGGAGCAAGTTACTTCTCTAAGATTGACTTGAGATCAGGTTATCATCAGGTAAAGGTTAAAGATGAAGATGTGCACAAGACTGCATTCAGAACTCGCTATGGTCACTACAAGTTCTTAGTGATGTCGTTCGGACTCACTAATGCACCAGCAGCGTTCATGGATCTCATGAATCGCGTTTGCAAACCCTATTTGGACAAGTTTGTCATTGTCTTTATTGATGACATTCTTATTTATTCAAAGAATCAGGCTGATCATGAGAAGCATCTTCGTTGTATTCTTAAGCTTCTTCAACAAGAAAAGCTCTACGCCAAGTTTTCAAAGTGTGAATTTTGGCTTCCTGAAGTCCAATTCCTTGGACATGTGGTTAGTGAGCGTGGTATCTAGGTGGATCCCACTAATATTGAAGCTATCATGAATTGGAAAGAGCCGAAGACGCCCATAGAGATTCGCAGCTTCTTGGGTCTGGCAGGATACTACAGGGGTTTTATTGAAAATTTCTCAAGGATTGCTGCACCTCTAACTTCGTTGACTAGGAAGAATATCAAGTTTGATTGGGGTCCTAAGCAACAAGAATCCTTTGAGATTCTTAAGCAGAAGTTGAGCAATGCTCCCGTGTTAACATTACCTGAGGGAATAGAAGAGTTTGCGGTATACTGCGACGCATCACACACAGGTATGGGATGTGTTCTCATGCAGAAAGGCAAAGTTATTGCCTATGCTTCCCGTCAATTAAAAGTGCATGAAAAGAATTACAAAACCCACGATCTGGAATTGGGTGTCGTTGTATTTGCACTAAAACTTTGGAGGCATTATTTATATGGTACCAAGTGTGTGATCTATTCTGATCATAAAAGCCTTCAACACTTGTTCAACCAGAAGGCTCTGGACATGAGACAGTGTCGATGGATGGAGATACTGAACGACTATGATTGTGAAATCCGATATCATCCAGGCAAGGCGAATGTAGTCGTCGACGCTTTGAGCCGGAAGGAAAGAATTAAACCCATTAGAATCAATGCCAAGAGCATTGAATTGAAGAACAGCTTGAATAAAAGATTGCTAGCCGCTCAGAAGGAAGCTGTATTAGAAGCCAACTATCCGAACGAAAAATTAGGCGTAACTGCTGAGCAGTTATCATATGGCAAGGATGGAAACCTAAGATTGAATGGACGAATATGGGTTCCAATTTATGGAGGACTTAGGGACGTTATTCTTCAAGAAGCCCATAACTCCAAGTATTCTGTTCATCCTGGTTGTGATAAGATGTACCAAGATTTGAAGGCAAATTATTGGTGGATAGGCTTGAAGAAGTCTATAGCCACTTATGTGGCTAAATGTCTGACATGTGCTCAGGTTAAAGCCGAACACCAGAAACAGTCAGGTTTGCTGCAACAGCCCGAACTCCCACCTGGAAGTGGGAAATGGTAACTATGGATTTCATCACAAAGTTACCAAAGATAAAGCGAGGAAATGATACTATTTGGGTTATAGTCGACAGGCTGACCAAGTCAGCCCACTTCCTACCTATTAAGGAAACACACAGCTCAGATAAGTTAGCTCAGCTCTACGTGGATGAGATTGTATCTCTCCATGGAGTGCCAGTGTCTATCATCTCTGATAGGGATACGAGATATATGTCTCACTTTTGGAAAAGCTTTCAGCAATCATTGGGCACTCGATTAAACTTCAGCACTGCATATCATCCTCAGATGGATGGTCAAAGTGAGCGTACGATTCAAACACTGGAGGATATGCTAAGGGCTTGTGTTATTGATTTAGGTGGAAGTTGGGATGATCATCTTCCGTTAATTGAATTTTCATACAATAATAGTTATCATTCAAGTATTCAAGCTGCACCTTTCGAAGCTTTGTATGGAAGAAAGTGCAGGATGCCCGTTTGTTGGGCAGAAGTTGGAGATGTCCAACTAACAGGGACCGATATAGTCCTAGAGACAACAGACAAGATTGTACATATACGTGATCGTCTCAAAGCTGGCAGGGATAGGCAGAAGAGCTACGCAGATAAAAGACGTAAGCCTCTAAAATTTGAGGTAGGTGACAAAGTGTTACTTAAGGTATCACCCTGGAAAGGGGTAATGCGATTTGGACAGAAAGGCAAGTTGAGCCCAAGATACATAGGACCATTCGAGATCATCGAATGTGTCGGAACCATAGCTTACAAGTTAAACCTGCCTGAAGATCTCAGTGGGATTCATAATGTGTTTCACATCTACAATCTGAAGAAATGTCTAGCTGATGAATCACTAGTCATGCCACATACTGATGTGCATATAGACGAAAGCTTAAAGTTTGTGGAAAAACCTTTGTCAATTGAAGATCGACAGGTTAAGAAGCTTCGAAAGAAGCATGTACCGATCGTGAAGGTTAAATGGGATGCCCGAAGAGGTCCCGAATTTACGTGGGAGGTTGAGTCCACAATGAAACAAAAGTACCCTCATTTATTCCAGTAAATCTCGAGGTCGAGATTTCTTTTAAGGGGGTGAGGATGTAACACCTTTTTAAATCACGACCAATATTATAAAGACACGTGTCATGGAAGGTAAACGTGTTATAAACCCGGATCAAGTTGAAAGATATCCAAAGGAATTAAAGGCGTCAACATGTTAAAATCATTACCTCTGAGTGACCGTTTTATAAATTCCAAACCTTAATATGTTTTATAAACATCTGATATAGATTCAAATTCCGGTTAACTAATGTGATAAATAATTCAAATTTGCAAAAAGTGGAATCTCATGTGCATTTATGACAAACTTCATTTAAAAAGCATTCTTCAAGATTCCAAGACCTCCATTTACATGATAACACTTCCAAGAGCATGCAAGTCTGATTATATGGTCCCCTCTCCTGGAAAATGACATGAGATTCGAAGTATGATAGGTTGCATGGTCAAATGTTAAAAGTTCTCAAAAATTTTGTCTTCTGGCCAAGCTTTACGGACCGCAAGGGGGCCACCTTACGGACCGTAAGGTGACGGAGCTGGGCGGATATAATTAAAAAGCGGATACGGACCGCAAAGCCAAAGGCTTACGGTCCGTAAGGCCTGTAACTGGGCAGAAAAATGGACAGTTGCCTGTTCAGCCGGTTCCACCGTCCTAGGAGCACGGTTTTCAAATTCAGGAGCTTGGCCAACAGTATTACATGCATAGGGACACTTGGAATTCATCAGGGATCAGTTGTAGACTTTGTTGGATTGATCTCATGCATTCTAAGTTCCTATATAAGGAGTTCTAAGTCGCAACATTTTCCTTGCTCATTCAAAATCATTTCTAAAATTTCTTTGGAGCTCTCTGGACTTCAAGAAACCTTCCATCAGCTCCTAATTCGTGCTAAGGACCATTGTGAGTGTTCTTAGCCTCCTTAGTTCATGTTTTATTAGCTTAATGACCAAAAGTCAAACTTATCGTAATTAAGCTTTGACTTAGTGATTAATCACTAATGGTCCAGTCATTTATCGAATTGAAAATGGCTATGAGTTGGTAATTATGTGGGTAATAAACCCTTAAAAGGGCACCCTTTGATTTCCACTATAACTAGGTCAATTGTCGGGTCAAACTTAATTATAAAAAGTCAACAGGAAGCTATTTTGGAAATAAATTCATAATTAGCAATGTAGAAGCCATGAAACCTGTTTTAACACTTATATAACTTGGTAATTAATGTAAGAACATGTCTAAGCATGTTCAACCCGACAATTTTGAGTATAGGCTCGGTTCGGAACCGAAAGTCGCAAAAGTAGACTTTTGCTTTGACTTTCAGTTCTGACCCGATTTAGCTTGGTTTAGACATACCTTATAGTTCCATTAGGACCAGGTTATAGGTTAGTATAACCCTCTGAGATTATACAATTTGGTTCCTAATTAATCCGATTCATTTGCATGTTTCCGTTAATTGCTTAAATGTTGACCATTATTCGCCTTTTGACCTTAAAATGAGATTTTTGAAAATGTGAGAGGACAAAAACCTTTGTTACTAATTTATAAACTTTTCCTAAAAATTTGACATCAGTTTGAGGTCTAAATTAGGAGTTATGCTCGATGTCGTAATTTGAAAGCTTTTTATTAATTAAACGGCATTATTAGCATAAAGCCTATCTAAACCCAAATTTTGACACCAAACTTTTTACCCACTGATGTAATATAATATTTTGGGATTTTTGACGATTTTTTATTTATTTTTAAACTGATCATGGCATAGAGTTCGTGCTTTGATTCGGTAATTGTCGGTTATACCCTTTTGCTAATAAAATGAGTTTTACATAACATTTTGATACCAATCATTTTGCCACTGATTTTATATGATAAATAAAATATTTTGAACTTTATAAACTGATCAAAAAACTCAGACTTCCTATTATAACCCGAAAATTGCTTAAAACTGACTTTCACGCGTTTTAAACGCATAGTATGGGTTAAGACTATTTTTGGCATATAAAACTTAATACCTACTGATTTTTTAAGTAAAGTTTTATATTTTGACAGTAAGATAAAGTTTTAAACTCAGATTTCTCATTTTGACCTTTAAAGCTTATGTGAAATGACCAAAATGCCCCTACGGTGCATAGTTTGGTTATAAATGATAAATTTCACATATATGCAATACCTTACTAATATGACCTGCAAAAATAAATATTTTTACTGATCAATTAAGACCAGGACCTCAGATTTATATTTAACCTCTTTTATAATCCTTAAAATGACCAAAATACCCCTACGTGGCTTAAATTGAGTTTAAATTCGTTTTGGGCATAATGGAAGGTATCCTACTGATATCACAACATATTTAAAGCATATTAACTTAGGAAACCTGTTCATGACTCAATTGGTTACCCGTTATGCATTTATCGCGTTCGTTACAGTTTATGTAACTTATTGCATAAATTAACCGAAACGGGTCAAACCTTATCATTTTCACTTCAAATTCCAGAATGTGTTTAGTTTACCCACATTATACAAGTCTTCATACTTGTCGGGTCTAAACCACATTCTAATCTGGTCTTCGCTTAATCATGCGTTTTGAACCGTGTACCTTTCTTTAAAACTAACCGGTCTAAGTTTAAACTTAAGTAAGACCCAATAGGAATCTAATAGGTTATTAAAACCTTCGTTCCAGATTTAGGAGCCCAGTAAAAGATAGTTTCACTTGCTGATTTGTACGTCTGGGACAAATTTGTACAATTTGCTCAGGTAAATACTTTTAACTTATTTTCCGTTATACGGGCTTGGGATACGGTATTATAATAATACCGCTTGGTTGGGTATGTAGTTATTTAAATCGGATTGTGATTAATATATTTACATAACCCGTTTTAATCTGTCTTGTTTGATATATGGCCTTTGGGGGGTTAATGACCATGTCCTGGATATCATCGGCTCATTCATTGAAATGGCCATGACTTAAGCACGGGGTGTAGGCATACACCTGAAACTTGCGTATGTATAAATGGTAATCCATAATAAGGAGTTCTCCTTGTGGGCATTATACCTATGGCGTGTCAGTTAATCTTGTCCGGCTCTTCTAACCGGCCCTGACGGACGGCAAACATATAAATCTGTATACAAAATGAGTCAGTTAATTGTATTTACCAGTGTAAACTGACGTATTTTCCAAAAAGGCTAAGTGTAGGTACTAGGCGGAATAGGCTGGCTACTCCTAGCATCAATAAAGAGTCTTGCATGCTTAGATGTTTACAAATCTGTTGAACAATGTTCCTTTTAACTTTGATCCGCGTGTGGATTCCTTACAACCGTTTTTGTAATAATTGATATTACTTTCATTCGGTTTGTAATGTTATTATCTTTAGCTTCCGCTGTGCATTAAACTGTGATAATTTGACTATGATGATATTAACTACGTCACGATACTCCCCACCGGGCCCACCGGTAATACGTGGAAATATCGGGGTGTGACAGCTGGTGGGAAGTACTTGGCTATGAAGGCATCATGAAGACCTGCCCAAGTGGTGAAAGTGCCTGCGGGCTGAGAATCGAACCAGACGGCTGCGCGTCCAGTGAAAGAGAATGGGAAAACCTGAAGGTACCTGGTCTCTAAATTAACACCCTCAATGGAGAAGGTGCTACAAAAGCGAGTGATGCGGTTTATATGAGCGGGAGCATCCTCATCATCACGGCCGTGGAACTGGCAAGAATTGGCGACGGCCGTCATGATGTAGGATGGAATCTGCCAGGACCTATCATTAGCGATGTTTGGAAGGGTGATGGGTGAATTAGCGCCGGTGAAACCAGTGGTAGCCTGCTCGTAAACGGTACGGTTCGCCATTTGAACAACGGGTGGAGGACTAGGTGTACGAGAACGGGAGGGTGGAGGGGTGTTGTATGGTGACGGCTTCGGTGTGAAGTCGAAATCGGGGGTGGAATGCGAAAACTAAGGTGAGCTAGAAGAACTTACCTCAGGTGCAGAAGATGAGAATGAAGACTTGATATAACAACCCTCCTGAAATTAAACTGACACCCTCATAAATTTTCCGACGCCCTAATATATTTTAAAATATCCCAATATGTCCTAAAATACACCCCATATGCGAAAACGGACCCCGAATACCTTTAATATTATTAAAAATAATTAAGAATAAAATTTTTGGGTTTGTCGCGGGGTGCGTAGACCCCTTAGGGATCTTACGCGGGCCGCTAGAAATCGAAAACACAACGAACCCTTGAGCCGACACGTGTCATCAACGTGTTGAACCTACTAAGTGACCCGGATCACCTACAGCCCTATTACTCTACTACGCGGGCCGCGTAGCTCCTTTGCTACCTTTTACGCGGGCCGCGTAAAACCCGAAGTGAGGCCCTATAAGTAGAGGGCATTGGATCTTCATTCTGCTCGTTCATTTCCTTTCTCAATCTCGAATTTCTGAAGTATAGGCATAATATCGGGTATAATACCCCCTTAATTAACGAAGTTCTGCTCCGTTGTAAGTATCATAACCCCTGGATACGTATTAGATACTCTGCCCGATTGATCTAGGGTTCCGTAACGGCTGTTGTGGTTCTGCCCGACGTAGTCGTTGGAATGCCGTCTCGGGGACGGTATTACTAATGTTAAAATGGGTTATTATACTAACACGTGTGCAATTGTGTAAATTATAGATTATTCCCAGGAAATCCTTACTAAAAACCTAAGACAGCAATGTGAGTAATCTCCTTTTTGTAAATTGTTTTACAAAACCTTTATTTATTTTAAATTATAATTAGCAGTGATTGAGTCTTTGTAATTCTACAATTACTGCCGGTATGTTGGGGTTTTGTATACAAAATATGAGACACGTTACCATTGGACGAAGAGTTAGCCAATGTGTAATATGACCCACCAGTCAGGATTGACAGTACTGAATGAGTAATTGGGCAGATGTAAACATTGCAATCGCTCTTAATACTGTTTAAATTAAATTAACCTTTCTTGATTAAACTGGGATTCACTCACCAGTATTTCCCACTGACAAAATGTTTTCAAAACGCGTTTCAGGTAACCCAATGTGAAAGCCAATTAGAAGCCAGCTGGACAGCATTGAAGGCTTGGAAAAGTGGCTATAAAAGTTACCTAAATAAAATAAGGCGTGTATTTCAATAAAATGGGATTTATCCCTATAAATCAGTTTGTAATAAAAACTTGGGTTTTATCCCAATGTGTTTATTTATATAAAATGTGGTATTTTACTCGGATAAAATATTTCCTAACTACGGTCCTGATGAAAATTCCGCTGCCAAAATTAGACAATACCAGATACCACCGAAACTGACCGCGGCCGTCCGTTCCTGTAATTGAATAGGGGGACGGGGGTTGCGACAGAAGGTGGTATCAGAGCTAAGCCATTGATTCAGCCACAGAAGTGTTCTGCTGACACCAAAATTCAAATTGTTAGGAAATAAATTACGGGAATACGTGCATAATTGTATTTTCTTGTTATGTGTTATTTGACTATTTGTTAGTTTACAGTATGAGCGACCAAGGACCATCTGACGCGTACCGTCAATTGTCTGGTTCGCCTAGAAGCGAAGGTGCCTCTTCTCAGCATGCCCTTTCGGGGTACTCTGCTGATACGGAAGAAGGAATATTCGTATTTAAGGCTCAATCTGAAGAGCCATTTCCTCAGAAAAAGAGGGGATGGTTCAGTAGGGGAGCACATGAGCGTAGAAAGCATATGAAAAAGTTACAAGACCAGAGAGCACTAGCAGCAGCCAAAAGTGAAACCGATGCCTATGCCCAGGAAATGATTAATAGTGGTATAGCCAACATCCACATCCTAGCAACCACTGCAGCTGACCCTAACCTGGAACAAATAATAGCACCCCAACCACAACCACCAATTCCTAACCAACTGATGGAGATAGAAAACCCTGAAAATCAAGTAGAAATGCATGACTTTAACCTGGAGGAGATACCTAGGGTACCAGTACCTAACCTCTTAAACCCAAATTATGACCCGTGGTGGGATGGCAATAGGGACTACGTGCAACGTTACCCGATACACGAAGACATACCCATGCCGAACTTAGGAGCCTACCCAGGGTTAGATCCTCTAGATCCCTATTACGATAATGATGTATTCATTAGGGAGATTCTAGAAAATCCTTACCCATACCAGACACCTACACCTCCGTACCAGGAACCCGCACCCCAGTTTCCGAACCCAGTCCTAGAACCTGCACCCCCAATGAGTGCAGAAAACGTACAAGAACTTAGGACATTTGGATAGGAAATTTTAAAGAATAGTGAAAGGATGAGACAGGTAGGAGAGCGACTCATCTGGAAGTACGACGAGCGCAATATGGATTTCTGGATGAATCCATATCCGTAGAAGTGATAGTGGAGAAGGTTATAATAATAATAATATAATATAATAATAAAATATGTGTGTATGTGTATGAAAAAAAACAACAACTACGGATGCCTACTACTAGTAGGGTAGTTTTAAATTTCGGTCGGTATTGTAATTTTAATTTCAGTACTGGTGTGTAATAGATGCATATTATATGAATAGAGTAAAGTCGCAATGATTGACGCTTTTGACCAAAATGCGTGTCATGTGATTGGCTATATTAAATATTATTTTGTGATATTAATACATGGTAAATGTTTAAAATTCAGATGGCCGACGAAGGGAATCAGGAAAATCTGAATAACGATAACCAGAGTAACATTAACTTGGTTAATGAGAATCCGAACAACAACAATAACAATGGAAACCAAGTGGATAATAGTGCCATCCAACACATAATAGCACAAGGAATTATAGATGCAATTCCATATATTCTTCAAACTGTTAAGGATGCGGAAAATAAAAGTAAACATAGCAGTAAGCGACCCTCTGAACCTGCAAACAGCGTGAACAATGGACCCGTACCTCAAGTGCCCATTCCCAAAAGAAGAAGAACCATGCCTTATGGTTGTTCTTACAAAGAATCTGGTCCTACAAACCAACAGAATTCTAGGGCAATGAAGGAACCATTGCAACTCTACGCTGGATAGAAAAGACTGAGGCTGTTTTAAAAATAAGCAAGTGTGCTGAAAAAGACAAGATAATGTTTGCTTCTAATCTGTTTAAAAAGCGATAGGGTTTACAACATGGAATGGGAGGAATTTAAGAATATGGTAGAAAGGAAATTCTGCCCTCCCAATGAAAAGGAACAGATAGCGAATAAGTTTCTGAACCTTAGGATGACCGGGGTAGATAGTAAGGGGTATACTACCACATTCTTTGAATATGCTAGAATAGTACCAACCCTTGCATCACCTAAACCGGTATTAATCTCCCGTTATATCTGGGGATTAATTGGAGAGATTAGACATGTAGTCAAGGCAGCTAGACCCCAAACTATAGAAGAAGCTGTAAAACTAGCAAATAACTTGACAGATGAGTTAATCCGTACTAGAGAAGAAGACCAGAGGAGAAACCTAGCTCAAAGGCTTACCCATGAATTCCGATCTGGAAATTCCAACCGTGGGAAAATGTAGGTTCTACATCTACAACTTATTGCAAAAGGAAGCATTCTGGAAGATGCTCCATATATTGCAATTTTTGCAAAATATCAGGACACAAGGAAGAAGACTGCAGGAAGAAAGCCAACAACAGGATATGCTACAATTGCGGAGAACAAGGACACATTAAGCCCAATTTTCCGAAATTAGCTCCAGCTGCCAACAACAAGAACACTAAAAATGCTAGAGAATTTGTTCAGACTGCAGATGAAGCCAAAATGATTCCGGATGTAATAGCCGGTACGTTTTTAGTTAATGATGTTTTTGCTAAAGTATTATTTGACTCTGGTGCAAACCAAAGTTTTATTAATACTTCATTTTGCAAACTTCTCAATCAACCATTAAATAAACTCTCACAAGAATGTCTAGTCGAGACAGCGAATGGAGAAACGGTTAGGATTTCTGAAATCTTGCAGGGAGCAAGAATAGAATTTTTAAACCAAAAGTATATTGCAAATCTTTACCCAATGAATTTAGCAGGATTTGATATCGTATTAGGAATGGATTGGTTAATAGCCAATAAAGCTAATATTTTATGTGATCAAAAGTCAATTCAAGTAAATTCACCAATGGGTGAAAAGATCACAATTAAAGGAGATAAACCATCTAGATCCACTAAATTCATCTCTGTGATGAAAACTGCAAGTTATATAAGAAAAGGATCTATAGTGTATTTGATTTCCGTAATCACTAACACTAAAGGAAAAGAACTAAAAGACATTCCAGTAGTGTCTCAGTTTTCAGATATATTTCCAGAAGAATTACCAGGACTACCGCCAGACAGAGAAGTTGAATTCAGAATCCATCTGCTACCCGGAATAGCACCAATTGCCAAAGCACCCTACCGTTTGGCACCCGCCGAAATGCAGGAACTGAAGAAACAGTTAGATGAATTATTAGAGAAGGGATTCATACAGCCAAGCTCATCGCCTTGGGGAGCACCTATTTTATTCATTAAAAAGAAGGACGAATCAATGCGTATGTGCATTGACTACCGTGAATTAAACAAGGTCACAATTAAGAACCGGTACCCATTACCGAGAATCGATGATCTGTTCGATCAATTGCAAGGAGCTCGATTCTTCTCTAAAATCGATTTAAGGTCAGGATATAATCAATTAAAGGTACAGGATGAGGATATTCCTAAAACCGCATTCAGAACAAGGTATGGCCATTATGAATTTACTGTCATGCCATTTGGTTTAACCAATGCCCCAGCCGCATTTATGGACATGATGAACCGAATATGTAAACCATATTTGGATAAATTCTTAATTGTCTTTATAGATGATATTCTTATCTATTCTAAAAGTAAAGAGGAGCATGCAAAGTATTTTGTCGCAACCCCCGATCCCTGATCCCCGGGAACGGGCGGCCGCGAGCCAGTTTCGGTGGTATCTCGTATTGTCTAATTTGGCAGCGGAATTTTTCATCAGGACCATAGTTATGAAATATTTATCAGAGTAAAATACCACATTTTCATAACATTAAACAAATGGGTTAAAACCCAAGTTTTTATTACAAACTAATTTATAGGGATAAATCCCGTTTTATTTGAATTAAAACGCCTTCTTTATTTAGGTAACTTTTATAGCCACTTTTCCAAGCCTTCAGTGCTGTCCAGCTGGCTTCTAATTGGCTTTCACATTTTGTTACCTGAAACGCGTTTTAAAAACATTTGTCAGTGGGAAATACTGGTGAGTGAATCCCAGTTTAATCAAGAAACATTAATTTAATTTAAACAATATTGAGAGCGATGACAATGTTTATATCTACACAATTACTCCATTAATACTGTCAATCCTGACTTGTGGGTCATATTACACATTGGCTAACTCATTGTCCAATGGTAACGTATTGTCATCCCGACTTACTACTCAAAGTGTAGTAAATTTTGTATACAAAACCCCAACATACCGACAGTAATTGAAGAATTACAAAGACTCAATCACTGCTAAATTTCATTGTAAAATAGTTAAGGTTTTGTAAAAACTGTTAACAAAAAGGAGATTACTTACATTGCTGTCTTAGATTTTTCGTATGGGTTTCCTGGTGACAATCTATAATTTACACAAAAGCACACGTGTTAGTATAATAACCCATTTTAACATTAGTAATACCCTCCCCGAGACGGCATTCCAACGACTACGTCGGGCAGAACCACGACAGCCGTTACGGAACCCTAGATCAATCGGGCAGCGTATCTAATACGTATCCATGGGTTATAATACTTACAACGGAGCAGAACTTCGCTAATTAGGGGGTATAATAGTCACGTATAAAGCCTAATATTCAGAAATTGAGATTGAGAAAGGATTTTTGAACGATTTCGACTGAGATCCGATGGCTCCTTTATATAGTTGCTGAGTCTGGTTCTCTCGCGGCCCGCGTAACACAAGGTCAGGGCCTACGCAGCCTGCGTTGACTCCAGGTCAACGTGTAGCCCATCCGGATCATCACATAGAATCGACATGTGTTGGGCCACGTGGCGGCCCAGGGCCGTGCCTAGTTTTAAGTTGACGCGGCCCGCGTCAAGGTTGGGGTGGGGCTTACGCGGCCCGCCTCAGCCCAAAGTTTCAATTTTTAATTATTTTTAATACTATTTAATGTATTTGAGGCCCGTTTTTGCGTATGGGGTGTATTTTGGGACATATTGGGATATTTTAAAAATATATTAGGGTGTCGGAAAATATTCGAGGGTGTCGGTTTATTGAAGGTTGTTACATCCTCCCTACCTTGTTTTAGAGCTCATCCTCGAGATCTACTGGATCAAGTGTGGATATTTTCTTTGCATTTCAGATTCCAGCTCCCATGTGTACTCAGGTCCTCTTTTGGAGTCCCATTTCACTTTGACCAGAACTAGTCTCTTATGCTTGAGGTTCTTGACTTTCCTGTCTTCAATTTGTAGAGGTCTCTCTACAAACTTAAGTTGTTCATTTACCTCTATATCCTTTAGAAGCACTACTAATGATTCATCAGCTAAACACTTTTTGAGATTAGATACATGAAATACATCATGTATTCCTGCCATTTCCTCTGGCAGGTGTAGCTGATAGGCTACAGGTCCTATTCTTCTAATAATCTCAAAAGGTCCAATATACCTGGGACTTAACTTCCCTCGTTTGATGAATCTTACCACTCCTTTCCAAGGAGAAACTTTTAACAATACTTTATCTCCTACTTGAAATTCCAATGGCTTACGTCGGTTATCGGCATAGCTTTTCTGTCGATCACGTGTTGCTTTTAGTCGTTCCTTGACTTGAATAATCTTGTCGGTTGTTTCTTGCACTATCTCAGGTCCAGATAGTTGCTTTTCCCCAATTTCTGCCCAACAGACTGGGGTTCGGCACTTTCGTCCATAAAGTGCTTCGAATGGTGCAGCATTGATACTTGTGTGATAACTATTATTATATGAAAATTCTATTAAAGGTAAGTGATCGTCCCAATTTCCTCCGAAATCAATTACACAAGCTCTAAGCATATCTTCTATTGTCTGAATTGTCCTTTCGCTTTGTCCGTCCGTTTGAGGATGGTAAGCTGTGCTCAGATTTAACTTGGTTCCCATGGCTTTTTGGAAACTTGACAAAAAATGAGAGGTAAATCGACTATCTCTATCAGAAACAATTGATAAAGGAATTCCATGTAAAGAGACGATTTCCTTTACATACAATTTAGCTAATTGTTCCATACTGAAAGTTTCCTTCATTGGTAGGAAATGAACTGACTTAGTTAGCCTATCTACAATCACCCAGATTGTATCATTACCTTTCCTTGTTTTGGGTAATTTAGTAACAAAATCCATTGTTATTAATTCCTATTTCCATACTGGCATTTCTAACTGTTGTAACAAACCTGAGGGTTTCTGGTGTTCAGCTTTAACTTGTGAACAAGTTAAACATTTAGAAACATAGGCTGCTATGTCCTTCTTCATTCCTATCCACCAGAAATTTTTCCTTAAATCCTGGTACATTTTATCACTTACTGGGTGCATCGTATACTTAGACTTATGGGCTTCTTCTAATATACGATGACGTAGGTTTCCTAATTTAGGTATCCACATTCTCTTTTTATGGAATCTCCAAATTCCATCTGTTCCTTGTTCTTATTCCTTAATCATACCTTTTAATTTTTCAGTATCTTCCTTGATTACTGATTCTTGTGCTTCTCTTATTTGATCATTTAAATCTACTTGTAGATTTAATTTAAGAGAACGTACCCTTTTTGGCTTTTCAAGATACTTTCGACTTAAAGCATCTACCACTACGTTTGCTTTTCCTTCATGATACTGGATATCACAATCATAATCACTAAGCATCTCCATCCAGCGTCTTTGTCTCATATTTAATTCCTTTTGCCCGAAAACATACCTTAAACTCTTATGATCTGTAAATATGGTAAACTTACTACCATACAGATAATGTCTCCAAATCTTGAGGGCAAAAATTATAGCTCCTAATTCTAGATCATGAGTTGAGTAATTCTCTTCATGATTCTTAAGTTGCCTAGACGCATAACCTATAACCTTTTGATGTTGCATTAATACACATCCATAACCTAACTTAGAAGCGTCACAATAGACTACAAAGTCTTCAGTTCCTTCTGGTAACGCTAATATGGGTGCATGGGTTAATCTTTGCTTAAGAATTCTAAATGCTTCTTCTTGTTTTGGTCCCCATTCAAACTTAATGGATTTACAGGTTAACTTAGTTAAAGGAATGGCTATTCTAGAAAAATCTCGAATAAACCTTCTATAATAACCAGCCAATCCTAAGAAACTTCTAACCTCGGTTGGTGATTCAGGGGTTTTCCATTTAGTAATCGCCTCGATCTTTATGGGATCCACATGAATTCCTTCATGGTTCACCAAGTGTCCAAGAAATTGTACATGTTCTAACCAAAACTCGCACATTGAAAATTTAGCATCAAGCTTTTCCTTTCTTAATATGCTTAAAAGTGCGTGCAAATGCTTTGCATGATCCTCTTTACTCTTTGAGTAAATTAGAATATCATCTATGAAGGCGATTATGAATTTATCCAAATATGGCTTACATATTCGGTTCATCATGTCCATAAATGCGGATGGGGCATTGGTTAAACCAAATGGCATGACAGTAAATTCATAATGTCCATACCTTGTTCTGAATGCGGTCTTAGGAATGTCCTCTTCCTGTACTTTTAATTGATGATATCCTGATCTTAAATCGATTTTAGAGAAAAATCGAGCTCCTTGCAGTTGATCGAACAGATCATCGATTCTCAGTAATGGGTACCGATTCTTAATCGTGACCTTGTTTAATTCACGATAATCAATGCACATACGCATTGATCTGTCCTTCTTTTTAACAAATAAAATCAGTGCTCCCCATGGCGACGAACTTGGTTGTATAAATCCTTTCTCCAGCAACTCATCTAATTGTTTCTTCAGTTCCTACATTTCTGCGGGTGCCAAAAGGTAAGGTGCTTTGGCAATTGGTGCTGTTCCAGGTAGCAGGTGAATTCTGAATTCAACTTCTCTGTCTGGCGGTAGTCCGGGCAATTCTTCTGGAAATACATCTGAAAACTGAGACACTACTGGAATGTATTTTAGTTCTTTTCCTTTAGTGTTAGTGATTATAGAAATCAAATACACTATAAATCCTTTTCTCATGTAACTTGCAGTTTTCATCACAGAGATGAATTTTGTGGACCTAGAGGGCTTATCTTCTTTAATTGTGATCGTTTTACCTTTTGGTGAATTTACTTGGATTGACTTTTGATCACATAAAATACTGGCTTTATTGGCTATTAACTAATCCATTCCTAATACGATATCAAATCCTAACAGTTTCTCCATTAGCTGTCTCTACTAGACATTCTTGTGGTAGTTAAGTTAATGACTGGTTTAGAAGTTTGCAAAATGAAGTATTAATAAAACTTTGGTTTGCACCAGAGTCAAATAATACTTTAGCAAAAACATCATTAACTAAAAACGTACCAGCTATCACGTCTGGAATCATCTTGGCTTCATCTGCAGTCAGAACGAATGCTCTAGCATTTTTAGTGTTCTTGTTGTTCGCAGCTGGGGCTAGTTTTGGACAGTTTGGCCTGATATGACCTTTTTCTCCACAGTTGTAGCATAGTCCATTACTGGATTTCTTCCTGCAATCTTCTTCCTTGTGTCCTGGCATCTTGATTGCAAAGAGTGGAGCATTTTCCCGAATACTTTTTCTTGCAGACCTTGCAGAATGGTGCAGAGGTAGAACCCATATTCCTATGATTGTAATTCCCAGAACGGAATTCTTGAGTAAGCCTTTGGGTTAGGTTTCTCCTCTGGTCTTCTTCTCTAGTATGGATTAATTCATCTGTCAATGTATTTGCTAGTTCTGCAGCTTCTTCTATAGTTTGAGGTCTAGCTGCCTTGACTACATGTCTAATCTCTCCGATTAATCCCCAGATGTAACGGGAGATTAATACTGGTTCAGGTGATGCAAGGGTTGGTACTATTCTAGCATATTCAAAGAATGTGGTAGTATAACCCTTGCTATCTACCCCGGTCATCCTAAGGTTCAGAAACTTATTAGCTATCTGTTCCTTTTCATTGGGAGGGCAGAATTTCCTTTCTACCATATTTTTAAATTCCTCCCATTCCATGTTGTAAACCCTATCACTTCCTCTTGACTAGAGGATAGTGTTCTACCATTCTAAGGCTGAGTTCTTAAACAGATTAGAAGCAAACATTATTTTGTCTTCTTCAGCACACTTGCTTTTTTTTAAAACAGCCTCAGTCTTCTCTATCCATCGTAGAGCTGCAATGGGTCCTTCATTGCCCGAGAATTCTATTGGTTTGCAGGACCAGAATTCCTTGTAAGAACAACCGTAAGACACGGTCCTTCTTCTTTTGGGAATGGGCACTTGAAGTACGGGTCCATTGTTCACGCTGTTTTCTGGTTCAATTGGTCGCTTACTGCTATGCTTACTTTTATTATTCGCTTCTTGAATCGTTTGAATAATAAATGGCATTGCATCTATGATTCCTTGTGCCACTATGTGTTGAACTGCACTATTATCCATTTGGTTTCCATTGTTATTGATGCTCGAATTCTCATTAACCACGTTAATGTTACTCTGGTTATCGTTATTCAGATTTCCTTGATTTTCTTCGTCGGCCATCTGAATTTTAAACATTTACCCCGTATTAATATCACAAAATAATATTTAATATAGTCAATCACATGACACGCATTTTTGCCAAAAGCGTCGATCATTGCGACTTTACTCTATTTATCTATTATGCATCTATTACATATCAGTACTGAAATAAAGATTACAATACCAACTGAAATAAAATTACACTAATAGTAGTAGGCATCCGTACACACATATTTTATTTTTATTTTATTATTTTACTATTAATACTACTATCATTTTACCATCACATTCACGGATATGGATTCATCCAGAAATCCATATTGCACTCATCGTATTTCCATACGAGTCGCTCTCCCACCTGTCTCATCCGTTCACTACTTTCTAAAATTTCCTCACCAAAAGTCCTAAGTTCTTGTACGTTTTCTGCACTCATTGGGGGTGCAGGTTCTAGGACTAGGTTTGGAATCTTGGGTGCGGGTTCCTGATATGGGGGTGTCGGTGCCTGGAATTGGTAAGGATCTTCTAAAATCTCCCTAATGTATTCATCGTGGAAATAGGGATCTAAAGGGTCTAAACCTAGGTAGGCTCCTACGTTCTGCATGGGTGTGTCTTCATGTATTGGGTAGCGTTGCACATAGTCCCTAACATCATCCCACCAGGGATCGTAATTTGGGTCTAGGGGATTTGGTGTTGGTACCCTAGGTATTTCTTCCGGATTGAAGTCATGCATCTCTACTTGGTTTTCAGGGTTTTCTATCTCCATAGGTTGGTCAGGGATAGGTGGCTGTGGTTGGGGTGGTATTATTTGCTCCAGATTTGGGTCAGCTGCAGTGGTTGCTAGGATGTGGATGTTGGCTATACCCCTATTTATCATATCATGGGCATAGGCATCTGCCTCTCTCTTGGCGGCTGCTAATGCTCTCTGGTCTTGTAACTTTTTCATACGCTTCCTACGCTCGTGTGCCCCTCTACTGAACCATCCCCTCTTTTTCTGAGGAAATGTCTCTTCTGAATGAGCCTTAAACACAAAGATTCCTTCTTTCGTATCAGCAGAGTACCCTGAGAGGGCAGGCTGAGAAGAGGAGATGCCTTCGCTTCTAGGCGAACCAGACAATTGACGATACGCGTCAGATGGTTCTTGGTCGCTCATACTGTAAACTAACAAAGAGTCAAATAACACATAACAATAAATACAATTATGCACGTATTTCCGTAATTTATTTCCTAACACTTTACATTTTGATGTCAGCAGAACACCTCTGTGGCTGAATTAGTGGCTTAGCTCTGATACCACCTTCTGTCGCAACCCCCGATCCCTGATCCCCGGGAACGGGCGGCCGCGAGCCAGTTTCGGTGGTATCTCGTATTGTCTAATTTGGCAGCGGAATTTTTCATCAGGACCGTAGTTAGGAAATATTTATCAAAGTAAAATACCACATTTTCATAACATTAAACAAATGGGTTAAAACCCAAGTTTTTATTACAAACTAATTTATAGGGATAAATCCCGTAGTCTTGGTGACAGTCTTTATCACATAATAGAATCGTGCTAGGGTTTTAGATTTTGGTGAGTGTCTATATCACATAATAAATCTTTAATCCTTTAGGGTTAAGTGGCCATCAAACCTTAGAAGTAATATTCAGTAATTTTATAAAATCAAGTGTTCTAACAATCTTGTCGCTGTAAGGCTCGGGGTTGTTAATAGGTCTTGGTTTGGTATTATAGCTAGGTTTAGGTTTTGTAAGAAATCGGTCTAGTTTCCTAACCATTCTCTTGTCTATTAAACCAAGTTAGAATCCATAATTGCCTTAGACTTTCGCGCTGTAAGGTAGATTGTCATATTAAGGCACTTTTCAAGAAGTTAGAGGACTGTAAGGAAATCTAACAACCGGTAGTCGTAACAACCTAGGTAGTGCCATAAGTTTCACCTCGAGAAGGGTTGAGGGGCTTAGTTGGTAAGTTAATAGGTTTAGCATTAAAATATCCCGGTTCCATACCACATTACTTTCGAATAGAAACCCATTCCAAGTTAAACTTGCGTCTAGCCTAGGTAGTCTTCATTCGCCACTAGTTCAAGTCTACATCCAAGTTCGTGTCTTGTTAACTTAGTTAATTTAATTTAATATTTAATTGCAAATTTAGGATTTTTTAGAAACCCCCCCCCCCAATTAAATAAACATTTAGTAAGTTGTGTCAGTCTTTGTCTATTTAGAGTCTTAGCGTAATCATTAGAGTCTCGTGGGTTCGATACTCGAACTTACTTTAGCTTTACTACATTGATCGGTACACTTGCCGGTTGTGTGGTTTTACTTTTAGATCGAGTCTAAGTTTATAAATTTAAAGCTTAGAGTGTCTATATTAGGGTTAATTTTAGTTGTATTTATTTAACCACTCAAAACGCATCAAGTTTTTGGCGCCGTTTCCGGGGACTCTTTGGTGATTGCGTTAATTACTTTGTTGGACTTTGTTTGATTATTACGTGCTATTTGTTTGTTCGTTTGAGTCATAGGAGTCTAATTATAAAATAAAAAATAAAAAAAATATATTTATTTTAGTTTGTCGAGTCGTTTGTTAGAGTCTTCTTACTTGTTTGTATTCGGTTTTGCAGTTGATTCCCCATACGCGTTCGTAGGGACCTCCGCCGAATCCGCTTACGATCAAGTGTCGCAACCCCCATCCCCCTATTCAATTACAGGAACGGACGGCCGCGGCCAGTTTCGGTGGTATCTGGTATTGTCTAATTTTGGCAGCGGAATTTTCATCAGGACCGTAGTTAGGAAATATTTTATCAGAGTAAAATACCACATTTTATATAAATAAACACATTGGGATAAAACCCAAGTTTTTATTACAAACTGATTTATAGGGATAAATCCCATTTTATTGAAATACACGCCTTCTTTTATTTAGGTAACTTTTATAGCCACTTTTCCAAGCATTCAGTGCTGTCCAGCTGGCTTCTAATTGGCTTTCACATTGTGTTACCTGAAACGCGTTTTGAAAACATTTTGTCAGTGGGAAATACTGGTGAGTGAATCCCAGATTAATCAAGAAAGGTTAATTTAATTTAAACAGTATTGAGAGCGATTACAATGTTTACATCTACCCAATTACTCATTCAGTACTGTCAATCCTGACTGGTGGGTCATATTACACATTGGCTAACTCTTCGTCCAATGGTAACGTGTCTCACATTTTGTATACAAAACCCCAACATACCGGCAGTAATTGTAGAATTACAAAGACTCAATCACTGCTAATTATAATTTAAAATAAATAAAGGTTTTGTAAAACAATTTACAAAAAGGAGATTACTCACATTGCTGTCTTAGGTTTTTAGTAAGGATTTCCTGGGAATAATCTATAATTTACACAATTGCACACGTGTTAGTATAATAACCCATTTTAACATTAGTAATACCGTCCCCGAGACGGCATTCCAACGACTACGTCGGGCAGAATAACGACAGCCGTTACGGAACCCTAGATCAATCGGGCAGAGTATCTAATACGTATCCAGGGGTTATGATACTTACAACGGAGCAGAACTTTGTTATTTAGGGGGGGGGTATTATACCCGATATTATGCCTATACTTCAGAAATTCGAGATTGAGAAAGGAAATGAACGAGCAGACTGAAGATCCGATGCCCTCTACTTATAGGGCCTCACTTCGGGTTTTAACCGGCCCGCGTAAAACGTAGCAAAGGAGTTACGCAGCCCGCGTAGTAGAGTAATAGGGCTGTAGGTGATCCGGGTCACTTAGTAGGTTCAACTCGTTGATGACACGTGTCGGCTCAAGGGTTCGCTGCATTTTCGATTTCTAGCGGCCCGTGTAAGATCCCTAAGGGGTCTACGCGCCCCACGACAAACCCAAAAATTTGATTTGTAATTATTTTTAATAATATTAAAGGTATTCGGGGTCCGTTTTCGCGTATGTGGTGTATTTTAGGACATATTGGGATATTTTAAAATATATTAGGGCGTCAGAAAATTTATGAGGGTGTCGGTTTAATTTCAGGAGGGTTGTTATATCCTCCCCACCTTGTTTTAGAGCTCGTCCTCGAGATCTACTGGAACAGGTGTGGATATTTCCTTTGCATTTCTGATTCAAGCTCCCATGTGTATTCTGGTCCTCTTTTGGAGTCCCATTTTACTTTGACCAGAACTAATCTCTTGTGCTTAAGATTCTTAACCTTCCTGTCTTCAATTTGTAGAGGCCTTTCTACAAATTTGAGTTGTTTATTTACCTCTATATCCTTAAGAGGCACTACAAGTGATTCATCAGCTAGGCATTTCTTGAGATTAGATACATGAAATGCATCATGTATTCCTGCCATTTCCTCTGGCAGTTGTAGCTGATAGGCTACATGTCCTATTCTTCTAATAATCTCAAACGGTCCAACATACCTGGGACTTAGCTTTCCTCGTTTGATGAATCTCACCACTCCTTTCCAAGGAGAGACTTTTAAAAATACTTTATCTCCTACTTGAAATTCCAATGGTTTGCGTCGGTTATCAGCATAGCTCTTCTGTCGATCACGTGCTGCTTTCAGTCGTTCCTTGACTTGAATAATCTTGTCGGTTGTCTCTTGCACTATCTCAGGTCCAGATAGTTGCTTTTCCCCAATTTCTGCCCAACAGACTGGGGTTCGACACTATCGTCCGTAAAGTGCTTCAAATGGAGCAGCATGGATACTTGGGTGATAACCGTTATTATAAGAAAATTCTATTAAAGGTAAGCGGTCGTCCCAATTAACTCCGAAATCAATTACACAAGCTCTAAGCATGTCTTCCATTGTCTGAATTGTCCTTTCGCTTTGTCCGTCTGTTTGAGGATGATAAGCTGTGCTTAGATTTAGCTTGGTTCCCATGGCCTTTTGGAAACTTGCCCAAAAATGACGACTGTCCCTATCAGAAACAATTGATAAAGGTATTCCATGTTATGAAACGATTTCATTTACATATAATTTAGCTAATTGTTCCATACTAAATGTTTCTTTCATTGGTAGAAAACGAGCTGACTTGGTTAGTCTATCTACAATCACCCAGATTGTATCATTACCTTTTCTTGTTTTGGGTAATTTGGTAACAAAATCCATTGTTATCAATTCCCATTTCCAAACTGGCATCTCTAGTTGTTGCAGCAATCCGGAGGGTTTCTGGTGTTCAACTTTAACTTGTGAGCAAGTTAAACATTTGGAAACATAGGCTGCTATATCCTTTTTCATTCCTATCCACCATAAATTCTTTCTTAAATCCTGATACATTTTATCACTTCTTGGATGCATCGTATATTTAGACTTATGGGCTTCTTCTAATATATGATGGCGTAGGTTTCCTAATTTAGGTATCCACATTCTCTTTTTATGGAATCTCTAAATTCCATCTGTTCCTTGTTCTAATTCCTTAATCATTCCTTTTAATTTTTTAGTATCATCCTGGATTACTGATTCTTGTGCTTTTCTAATTTGATCATTTAAATCCACTTGTAGATTTAATTTAAGAGAACGTACCCTTTTTGGCTTTTCATGATACTTTCGGCTTAGAGCATCAGCCACTACATTTGCCTTTCCTGCATGATACTGGATATTACAATCATAATCACTAAGAATTTCCATCCAGCGTCTCTGTCTCATATTTAACTCTTTTTGCCCGAAAACATACCTTAAACTTTTATGATAAGTGAATATGGTAAACTTACTACCATAAAGGTAATGTCTCCAAATCTTAAGGGCAAAAATTATAGCTCCTAATTCCAAATCATGGGTTGAATAATTCTCTTCATGATTCTTAAGCTGTCTAGATGCGTAAGTTATAACCTTTTGACGTTGCATTAATACACATCCATAACCTAATTTAGAGGCGTCACAATATACTACAAAATCTTCAGTTCCCTATGGTAATGCTAGTATTGGTGTGTGGGTTAATCTTTGCTTAAGAATTCTAAATGCTTCTTCTTGTTCTGGTCCCCATTCAAACTTAATGGATTTACAGGTTAACTTAGTTAAGGGAATGGCTATTCTAGAAAAATCTCGAATAAATTTCCTATAATATCCGGCCAATCCTAAGAAACTTCTAACCTCGGTTGGTGACTCAGGGGTTTTCCATTTGGTAATCGCCTCGATCTTTGTTGGATCCACATGAATTCCTTCATGGTTGACTAAATGTCCAAGAAACTGTACCTGTTCTAACCAAAACTCGCACTTTGAAAACTTAGCATAAAGCTTTTCCTTTCTTAGTAAGCTTACAAGTGTGTGCAAATGTGTACCAACCTTCAATAAACCGACACCCTCGAATATTTTCCGACACCCTAATATATTTTTAAAATATCCCAATATGTCCCAAAATACACCCCATACGCGAAAAACGAGCCTCAAATACATTAAATAGTATTAAAAATAATTAAAAATTGAAACTTTGGGCTGAGGCGGGCCGCGTAAGCCCCACCCCAACCTTGACGCGGGCCGCGTCAACTTAAAACTAGACACGGCCCTGGGCCGCCACGTGGCCCAACACATGTCGAGTCTATGTGATGATCCGGATGGGCTACACGTTGACCTGGAGTCAACGCGGGCCGCGTAGGCCCTGCCCTTGTGTTACGCGGGCCGTGAGAGAACCAGACTCAGCAACTATATAAAGGAGCCATCGGATCTCAGTCGAAATCGTTCAAAAATCACTTCTCAATCTCAATTTCTGAATATTAGGCTTTATACTCGGGTATTATACCCCCCTAATTAGCGAAGTTCTGCTCCGTTGTAAGTATTATAACCCCTGGATACGTATTAGATACGCTGCCCGATTGATCTAGGGTTCCGTAACGGCTGTCGTGGTTCTGCCCGATGTAGTCGTTGGAATGCCGTCTCGGGGAGGGTATTACTAATGTTAAAATGGGTTATTATACTAACACGTGTGCTTTTGTGTAAATTATAGATTGTCACCAGGAAACCCTTACGAAAAATCTAAGACAGCAATGTGAGTAATCTCCTTTTTGTTAACAATTTTTACAAAACCTTAACTATTTTACAATGAAATTTAGCAGTGATTGAGTCTTTGTAATTCTTCAATTACTGCCGGTATGTTGGGGTTTTGTATACAAAATTTACTACACTGTGAGTAGTAAGTCGGGATGACAATACGTTACCATTGGACAACGAGTTAGCCAATGTGTAATATGACCCACAAGTCAGGATTGACAGTACTAATGGAGTAATTGTGTAGATATAAACATTGTAATCGCTCTCAATACTGTTTAAATTAAATTAATGTTTCTTGATTAAACTGGGATTCACTCACCAGTATTTCCCACTGACAAATGTTTTTAAAACGCGTTTCAGGTAACAAAATGTGAAAGCAAATTAGAAGCCAGCTGGACAGCACTGAAGGCTTGGAAAAGCGGCTATAAAAGTTACCTAAATAAAGAAGGCGTTTGATCAAACAATATTAAGCATGCATATACACCAAATCACAATTCCATAATCGTTTACAATTCAAGAAAACCCAAAAACCACATTAAAACCGAATAAAATTCCAAACTTTATTAAACCATTGTCAAAAGCCTAGGTAGTAACGAAAGATTTAGCCGCTAAACATAATCAGTAACATGATAACAATCTCAAACAGATCTGAATTCATCGTATAACAATTAGAAACACAAGAAAAACAAAGAAACAGGAAGATTAAACCCGTAATATTCACTCCCGAGCGCTCCAAAATGTAACCCGATGATTCCCTTGCAACCGAAAGCTTCCGAACACTTCAAACAGCCTCTAATGATCGTCCAAGAAGTCCCAAATTCGCTGATGTACGGCTGATTGATGAAGATGATGATTTATAACTTTTCAAACCCTATAGCCGTTGCTGTTTCGAAGTCGGTGCATAATTTTCATGCTCTAGCGGCCCGCGTAGCAAGTAAGCTTAAGCTTACGCGGCCGGTATAAATGCTTTAATTCAGAAATCATAATTTAAGTTATGGCGGGGCACGTAAGGATCTGTTGTGTTCTACGCGGCCCGCCTGGAAACTCCAGAAACAGTTTTTCGCCTTGTTTCAACTCCCGAGCTTCCGATTTCCAATCCGACACTTTGCTTTTCCAGATTTTAACTCGTTTCTGCTTATTTCGGCTGAAAGGACCTGGAAAACATAATTATATTAATAGTATGTACAATCTACACTAAAACGATTATTTAACGACTAAAACGGACGCGAATAAAGATGTATTTTACAATACATCAGTACCATTTTTAATTTTTATTATGACATAGTTCTATATATTTCCATTTTCCAGTATTTGAACATTACTACATATTATTATTATATGACATACGAAAATTTGGGGTGTTACAATCTATGTTATATTAACTCGTTTTATGTTGATTTTCTACATTTGATGTTTTGTTTGACCAACTATTTATCTACTCAATCTACCTTTATTAGACCCGTGTTTGAAGCCACCTTTCCCCCCTCAACGTAAAATATCAGATCTGTCACCACGTACTGTCGGAAAGTGAATGATGTATCGTAGTGTAGGGGCTAAATATGTAACTTGCTGTTATATATAAACACCATTTCTTTGTAACCCTAATCTTGTACAATACAATTCTTGATCAATACAATTCAAACCCCAGTTCATTCCCTACACCAAACAACATGGTATTAGAGCAGAGTTTCTGATCCGTGAATGCTCTGTTCATCAATTTCAAACTAGTAAGACCAAAAACAAACTTTGGAATATCAAATATCCAACAAACCAAAACCAAAACCCACAAATCGTTCGACCAAATCAATCGTTCAACAAACCGTTCGACCAAACCTTTCAAATCTGTGATTTCCGTCGTATCTCCGTCCTGTTTCCACTTGAAGGGCGATTGATTTTTAGTTGTTTAATGCAATCGGAGAACCTTATTTGATCTCTGCCGGATCTTAGCCTTTCTTCGACGAAACCCTACCTTCAACCCCTCGACGAACCTCCAACCCAACGAACCTCGACGAACCTCCAAACCCAACAAACCTTCAATCTTCCAAAACCAAAACCAATGTTTCCGCTCAAAAAAAAAATCAAAGCTAAAAAACATAGCTCAAAAAAATCATAGCTGAAAAAAAAAAACAAAGCTAAAAAAAATCAAAACCCATTCTTCAACCTTCCACGAACCTTCCATTCTTCGTGGTTATATATATCCAACAACAACCCCTCTCTTCAACCCTTTTCCCAACGAACCCTTGGTGTGCGTGTGCCACGTATGTTATTTATACAGTTGATTTTACGCACTATTTTAAGTTTATTATTTATAAAAATGGTTTTATACCTTAACATTAAAACACACACAACAAAGGACAAGTGTATCCCGTCACATATGCAGTAAAGTATTGGTAAGAGCCAGATATCGTCCCAAGGAACACGAAAGATGAGATAAGATATTATAAGTACTGAATCTTTGTCATTATTTTACCAAAGGAAGAAATAATTGAATTGTTGTTTAACTAAATTAACTGAAAATATAAATATAACAAATATCTTATTTCACAAATAACCTAAACATGTTATCTATCATGTATTTCACCAAAGCACTTTAATCAATTTTCCAATTGCAAGACAGTTAGTCACCGTTAGGAATTTTCTAACATAATGATTCTTTGGATAGTTAACACGAAGGTCCCATCTTAACTTTCCTAAAACCATGCATTAGCGAGCTATTGATTTTATGTGAATCTTTAAAGATAGATTAGTCATCCGTTAAGAGTTTTCTAATCTCACTTATCAAAGAAAGCAATACCGATGGTCACAATACAGCCACAAAGATAAGCATTTATGTAGATCATATAACAAATAATTTCACCTTTACAAGTCTTGAATACAAATCTACCAAGTTAGCAATTTCAGACCAAAACTACTGAACAAGGTTCATAAACCGCATGCAAGAACATGTAATCAACACCATATAATTCATTAGAACCCTTACGTATAGGAAAGTACTCTTAATCAAAATAAGACATATATTGTGTAATACCAATCTCCGGGTTGGGTCTCATGGTGTAAACAGAATTTACAAATAAGTGAATAATCAAGAAGTAGTTAACATCCAAATCACCACATATTCATTACCCAATATAATCAAATATAATCAAGAACACAACATCAATGAAACATTCATTATACAATCATGAAGATTCAAACATAAACAAGTACTTGAGTTTCATACAAACTAGATTACAATACAAAGATTATTCAAGAAACAAGTTCACAATTACTATATACATACAAACTATACATCAGCCCAATAACATGCACAATGATTAGACTACATGTTCAAGAACAAGGAATCGAACCATAAACATGCACTGAATTGACGGGGTGGATTGACTAGGCTTTCACACGAACTCGAGGCATCGAAGTGGCTTGATCAGAACTGGTTCGGACCTGGAAATTCGCCAGAAAACTTGGAGAAAAACCCCACCATTTGCTCTGATTCGAATGGGCTATTTATAGGGAAGATTTCTTGTATCGCACAGGCATGCGACGTATTGCACGGTCGTGCAATACCGATGACGTCATTGATTACGTGGATCGCACTTGGTTCCGACAATGGAGTGGTTGGGTTAGTTGGACGGTTCGTTATAAAGGGAACGGGCGTTCAATGGTCCGCACGATCGTTCAATTCCGGCAATTAATTGAAACGGCTGGTCGCACGGATGTGCATCTCCGGATGGTTTGCATATTGTCGGTCTCGCACGTCCGTTCGGATGGCGCATGTCCGTGCGATCTCGGTGTCTTGATGATTGTCGTAATTGCACCGGTCGTACATCCGGATGTGCAGCAATTGCACGATCGTTCTTCGGATGGCACGGTCGTGCCATTCCGGACAGTTTCTTAATTTTGGCCCGTTTGATCAGAAATGCTTCGGAAGTTGTCCGTTTTCATCAGATTTTCATTTTATGCTCCGTTTAAGACCTGAAATTGTATAAATACAGATTTTAGTCCTTAACATTGCGATTTCGGTCAAAAACGCTTAAAACGGAAGTGTTTTGGGGAATAAAAACATGTATATTTTAACGTATATCAAACCTCCCCACACTTGAACTTTTGCTTGTCCCTAAGCAAAACAACTGTACAAACGATTAATTTAAAACAGAAAGATTAAACACACAATAATGTACATAAGCGTTTTAAAATTAACAAATAATGATAGCAATAAGAAAACTTAATGCAATTTTTCAAAAATAAATAGCGTTTTTAACATCAATTATTCACTTACTTGCATCTTTAATGTAATTCCCTTAGCTCACTGGTGCAAACTAGTGAATTGTACACTAGTAATTTTCTGTGATAATTCAAAAGCCAGGTCATATAGTAACATTAACAAAGGCTTGTAATGAAATCTCATTTTTATCATTTAACACATAAAAATCAAGAGGACTTTTTATTGTGGGTTGTAACTTGGCTAAGGTTTATGGGTAGGAATGGATATTTACTGGGTGAAGTGTTTCAATCCGGTCTAGCAAATTATCCTAACAAACCTCACACAAAAGTAAATTCACTCTATTTTTTTTTTTACCCAATATATTCACAAACCAAGTGACTCTTTTAAGGTCAGATTGTCAAGACCTGTTTTATCTTTGATGTGTCGTATGTCTTCCTTTATCCTATAGTGAACATTACTTCCAACTCTAATGGACCGTTCGGCATTGAGCCTAATAGCCCCCACCCTCATTAGAAGTGTATATTCATGTTGGGATTCAGTTTGACTTTTTCTACATCTTCCTTTGTGAGACCAATTTCCACATCCATTGCATTTGTCGTATCGTTTTGCTCTTCTTTTCATTGCACTTTTGGATATCCCACAAAATGGTGGCGTTTGTTCTTGTTGTCGCCATTTTTTTCTAACTTCTTCACTTTGGTGAAATATTTTCTCCCAAAGTTCCGAAGGTAAGCTTGGTTTCGCGAATTGTAAGTAGCAAAGCAAATTTAAATCGAATGAATGCATGTCCAGTTCTTTATAGGTCTGCCGGTAAAAGACCAAACTAAATTCCTAAAATAGGAAAATTATACTAAACCGGAATTCACACTAAATAGGTTAACACAAATGAAAGGAAAAGGCTCAACATGGTTTACTATTGGATAATATTTTTGGTTTTTCAAGGTTTTTTAACAAGAAAGGTAAACACATGGTTGTATCCTATTGCCTCTATCATTTTTATATAATTTTTACAGTTAGTGATTTAAATAAGTATATTCAAGACAAGTTCTGAAATGTATACTATTATGCGGCACATTCAACAAAATGAAGTTTAAAGCATATTATTATTGCTTTTAGAACGGCTCAAAACTCACTAATTGGGTGTGTATTTTAGATGCAAATTTATGAATAATTGTAAAAAAAAATTATTTCTAAAAATTACTTTAACATTTTCTCATTTATATACTTATTAGTTAAGAATAAATCAAATATGTACAAAACTAATTATAAACATTCTAATTTTTTTTAAAAAAAAATTTTTGTTTAGATTTGTACAAAATTTAAAGCAATTAAGGACAAACAAAGTTTAAGAATCTTTTAAACCCCTCCTCACACTTAAACTTCACATTGTCCCCAATGTGAAATACATATTAGTTAAGTAATTATGAGGAACTAAACTAATAATGTGAAAAGGGAAAGATGTACTCCCTTTGAGTTGACTCGTTTGAGTAGACTTTGATTTGTAGTTATCTCATTTCTGTGTGCATTTCTTGAACCTGCCAATGATCTCACTTTCTAAAATAGCCAATATCAACCAAAACAATTATTCACACATAACATATATCAAAACAAACATAAATTTAAAAAGTTTCAAACTAAATACTAAATAAAACAAACCAAATGTTCAGAAATTAAAATTGTTTCACACCAAACATAAGTACTGAAATGTAAAACAATCCATCCATCAAACAAACAAAGTGTCCATAAATCAAACAAACACATCACCTACTCGTCAGCGTCATCACCACCACCACCATATCCTCCAGTACCTGAAGGGCCAGCACCACCATGACCAGATGGATCCCAGAATGGGAACTGCGGAGGCTCTCCGAAATAGTTTGGGTAGGCGTTCTGAAGCCCCCCAAAGAGATATGTAAAACCATCCTGTACTCCCTTGTACAGGTTCTGCTGGCTAGCCCGTATCTGGTCCTGCTGTGCTCTAATAGCAGTCTGATCAGCCCTAATAAGATCCTACGAAGCGCGTAGAGCCTCCTGCTCGGCTCTGATGGCGTGCTGATCTGCTCCCATCGCCTCCTGGATACCTGCATATTCTGAAACTGCTGGTAGAACTCTGGGTATGGCGGTAATCCCTCAGGCCATTGTTGGAATGCCTGGTGCTGTGGCGAGTGTGGCGGTGTCTGTGGTTGATGCTGGTCATGTCCTTCATTTCCTTCACCCATCTCTTCATCTTCATCATCTGCTGGTACATGAGGCAATGGATTCCAAATCTCATTGTTTAGACCTTTCAGTCTATCCCCTGCATCCGTTTCTACAATCATTCTCATAGCTTTCAGTGACTGGATATCAACATACTCCCCCTCAGTCACAAGATGAAGACCATTCACCACATCATCAGTCAGTAAATTTTCATTGAAAGCAATTTGGGTGACATACTCACCTCCATAAATCTGACAGTTGTGTACCCTGCCTGAGCAATTGACTAAGTACTCTGCCATTCGCGCCGCTAGGTTGAGGTTTGGTCTTTGAACCAACTCCCAAAGATATAGCAAATCTGGTGTTGGACAGTTACCTTGACTGTCCTTGCGACCGCAAATGGTGTGGCTGAAAATATGGTGCATAACTCGCACGAGTGGATCTCTCAATCTCGAGGCTTTTGACATTCTCGGGTCATAAGGAGGTCCCTCTGCAATCTCAGCCCAAAAAGCATTCTTCACAGCGTTGTTTGGAAAATCGAATGTGTTGGTGAATAATTCCTCATCATCCATATCCGCTCGGGTATAAATCCCGAGTCTCCTTCCCAAGCGCCCAACTGACCATGTGTTCCACCTCCCTGCCAACCTAAATGTGATCCTTTGCTTGTGTCTGAATTTTGGATTTCGAGTAGCAACCGGTTTTTCATATTGATAAGTTGAGAAAAATTCGATAGCTACCTCAAGGTAGATTGGTTGGTCAATATTGACTAGACGGGCCAACGATACAGAAAGCATGTCTTGTAAACGGTCCCTCTGATTTAAATCAGTCATTACTTCCCAATCTAGTCTTCGTGGAATCCCAAATCTGCATCGCCTTGCCCACAAGGCGTCACTCCTAGGAATACAAAGGGCCTCTCGTGCGTTATTCGCGTCAAATTGTAGGAACGGGTGATTCATCTGTATGAGGAACAATGTTAGAAACAGGAAAACAGCAAAAAATTGACCCGAAAACTGCCGAAAACTAAGATACGAAGGTTCTGTCCATTCTGATCTGCATGTATGGCACGAGCGTGCCAAGGGACGCACGACCGTGCGTCGCCGAGATCAGGCACATGTTTCTGAAAATTGTCGAGAACGCACGGCGTGCGATGATCAAAACAACCGTGCAGTTCCGAGTATAAAGCAGATTATCGAGAGCAACCGACGTCGCACGAGCGTTAGATCCAGGGAACGACCGTGCGTCACCAAATCTGCAGAATCCGACCCCTGAATTTTGATTTTTCAGATTTTGTCTAAATCAACAAGTTTTTCACACACACAGGGGTCTGATTTGCCTACGGTTGTTCACGATTTGTTCGATTCTAACAAAGACTAGGGTTTTATGTGAGATTTAAGAAGAAAACCCTAGAACACTATGAAGATATGGATAAATCTGATTAAAACTAAGATAGAACAAGAAATCGACAAGAATTAACATACCGTGCGAAGATTAGGTCGAAACCGTGCGAATAGATCGTGCGAAAATTGGTGAAAATCGATCTGGAACGGGTTGGGCAGGTCCGTGTCGCGAATGAGGGGGTTAGGTGCAGGTTTGGGGTTTTTATAGGGTGAAAATGACCAAAATGCCCTTGGGCCTCGCACGGGCGTGCCACATGTCGCACGGGCGTGCGTCGCCTGCATTTTTCATATCCTGACCAATAATGTCGGCATCGCACCGAGGTGCAACTGCTCGTTCCATGTGTTTGTCGAAAACGCACGGGCGTTCCATAGGTGGAACGACTGTTCCTTTTGCTGCAGATCAGTTTTTTTCTGCAGAATTTCGTTTCAGCACTCGTTTTCATCGGTTTTCGCCATTTTTTCGATACGCAAACAATTTTAACGTTTTCTATACATAGAATCTTCATGCGGTATATCTAAGACTTGTTCAAATTATCGTGATCTATCAAACACATCTAAATTACACTAGAACTACAAAAACACAAAAATTACGAAATTACCCCTAAAATGTCAAAAGACATTCTTGCTACAGATTTAATCTTCGAGTCAGTAGCGTAGACTCTCTCCTCCCCACACTTATGAAGTATGCGGGGTTTGGAGTTCAAAAACCTCCAATACCGACTTAATCGGTCCGGCAACGTACAACTTCAATCTATGACCATTCACCTTGAATATATTTCCATTCTTCTCCTCAATTGAAACAGCTCCATATGGATATACCTTTTTCACAGTGTATGGGCCTGTCCAACGTGAATGAAGCTTACCTGGAAATAAACGCAATCGTGAATTGTACAGAAGAACTAGATCGCCCGCTTGGAATTCTTTTTGGTCCTTCAAGCGTCTATCGTGCAATCTTTTGGTTCGTTCTTTGTACAAGATGGAACTCTCATAAGCTTGTTGGCGTAATTCTTCCAATTCATGAATCTGGAGAAACCGGGCTTCACCTCCAGTTTTTAAGTCCAGATTTGCTGTTTTAAGTGCCCACATCGCTTTATGCTACAATTCCACTGGTAAATGGCATGTCTTTCCGTATACAAGTCTAAAGGGAGTAGTCCCAATAGGAGTCTTGTAAGCTGTACGAAAAGCCCACAGTGCTTCGTCTAGTTTGTCTGACCATTCTTTACGGTTTATACCTACAGACCGTTCAAGAATTCGTTTTAGCCCACGGTTTGTGACTTCCACTTGCCCGCTTGTCTGTGGATGATAGGGCGTGGAAATACGGTGATGAACACCATAACGGGACAAAGCTTTTTCAAGCTAACTGTTGCAAAAATGAGTCCCTCTGTCACTGATAAGTGCCTTTGGGGCACCAAACCTGGCAAACAAACTTTTCAGAAATCTCACGACTGACCTGGCATCATTGGTGGGTAAAGCTTGTGCCTCCGCCCATTTTGATACGTAATCAACTGCAACCAGGATATATTTATTACCTCATGAGGGGGGAAATGGTCCCATGAAGTCTATCCCCCAGATGTCGAAGACTTCACACACTTGAATCCAATGTTGAGGCATCTCATTGCGTGCCGAGATATTCGTTGCTCTCTGACAAGCATCACATGCTCTAACACATTCATACGCATCACGAAAAATTGTGGGCCAGTAGAATCCAGAGTCTAACACTTTCTTTGCAGTGTAGTTTGCTCCATGATGACCTCCGGTTGGTCCCTCATGACAGTGACGCAGAATGCTAGCTGCCTCCTCTCCAAATACACACCTTCGGATAACCTGATCGGCTCCGATCCTAAACAAGTATGGTTCGTCCGAGATGTAATACTTCAAATCTGCAAAGAACTTCCTCTTTTGTTGATATGATAATCCTTTGATAAGGATTCCACATGCGAGGTAGTTTGCATAATCGGCGAACCATGGTGACTCGTTATTCATCTCGATATTCAAAAGAAATTCATGAGGGAAATTGTCGTTTATTTGCTCCTCCACTGAATTATCTGAATTGCCATGTTCAAGTCTCGAGAGATGATCGGCTGCAACATTTAAAGCTCCCTTTTTATCTTGGATCTCTATGTCAAATTCTTGTAATAACAAGATCCATCGAATAAGACGCGGTTTTGCATCTTTTTTGCTAAAAAGGTATTTAATTGCCGCATGATCCGTGTACACAATTGTTTTAGACAACACAAGGTACGATCTGAATTTATCGAACGCATATACTACAGCCAAAAGCTATTTCTCTGTAGTCGTATAATTTTCCTGAGCATCATGTAGAGTTTTGCTGGCATAATATATTGGGTGAAAATGCTTCTCCCTTCGTTGTCCTAACACTGCTCCTATTGAATAATCGCTTGCATCGCACATTATCTCGAATGGCAATGTCCAATCTGGTGCAACTAAAATTGGGGCTTCGATAAGCTTTTGTTTCAGCTGCTTGAAAGCTTTCATACAATCGTCTGAAAAGACAAACGGAGCATCTTTCTCTAACAAACGGGTCATAGGTCTTGCGATTTTTGAAAAGTCTTTAATGAATCGCCTGTAGAATCCTGCATGACCTAGGAAACTTCTTATTGCTCTAACCGAGGTAGGTGGAGGAAGTTTAGAAATGATATCCACTTTTGCTGGATCAACTTCCAACCCGGCTTCAGAGATTTTGTGCCCAAGAACTACCCCTTCTTTCACCATGAAGTGGCATTTCTCCCAGTTAAGCACAAGATTAGTTTCCTCACACCTCATCAACATTCTTTTCAAATTTCCTAGACATTGATCAAAAGAACTCCCGAATACAGAAAAATCATCCATGACTACTTCCATGGAGTCCTCAATCATGTCATGGAAAATGGCAATCATACAACGTTGGAATGTGGCTGGTGCATTACACAGTCCAAAAGGCATACGCCTGTAGGCAAATGTGACAAAAGGACATGTGAAAGTAGTCTTCTCCTGATCTTCAGGAGCAATAGGAATTTGAAAGTATCCTGAAAACCCATCCAAGAAACAGAAAAATGACTTCCCCGACAGACGTTCCAACATCTGGTCGATGAATGGAAACGGGAAGTGGTCCTTACGGGTGGCATCGTTGAGTTTGCAATAATCAATGCAAACTCGCCATCCTGTGACGGTACGTGTAGGAATAAGTTCATCTCTATCATTTGAAACTACAGTAATACCACCTTTCTTAGGTACTACTTGCACTGGACTTACCCAAACTGAATCAGATATGGGGTAAATCAGACCAGCGTCTAGCAACTTGATTACCTCCTTCTTCACCACGTCTTGCATGTTTGGATTCAGGCGCCTTTGATGCTGCGCTCTAGGCTTGTAATTGTCTTCCATGAGAATCTTATGAGTACAAAAGGACGGATTAATACCTTTTATATCCATAATTTTCCATGCCATGGCTTTCTTGTGGAGCGTTAGAACTTCAAGAATCTGTCTCTTCTCTTCTTTCGCTAAAGATGCTGAAATGATGACTGGCAAGCGACACTCCTTGTCTAAAAATGCATATTCAAGATGCGGAGGGAGTTCTTTTAACTCCAAAGACGGTGGTTCTTCAACTGATGGTTTTGATTTTTCTTCAACTTCACGGTTTAGTTCCACAAATTGATTTGGACTTTGAGAATCATTTTCATCAAATGGTTGCTCACTTTTGAGATATATGTCCGTATCAATTTCTTCAACAGTGCTTTGAAAATGAGAGCTTACACATGTATCAACAATGTCAACACAGTATAATACATCATCGTGACTTTGCGGATGTTGCATTGATCGTTTAATATCAAAAGTCACGTGCTCGTCATCTACTCGGAGCATGATTTGGCCTGCTGCCACATCAACAATTGTCCTCGCAGTGTTGAGGAATGGGCGTCCGAGTATTAATGGCACTTTTGAATCTTTGTCCATATCAAGAATTACAAAATCCACGGGAAAAACAAATTTATCAATTTTAACAAGCATGTTTTCTACGAATCCGCGAGGATATTTGATTGACCGATCTGCAAGTCGAATGCTCATTTTAGTGGGTGTAGGTTCTCCCAGATCTAACTTAGCAAAAACTTTATAAGGCATAAGGTTTATGCTTGCTCCTAGATCTGCTAATGCGTTACTAACTGACATGTTTCCAATGAGACATGGAAGTGTAAAACTGCCCGGATCTCCCATCTTTTCAGGTAGACGGTTTTGGAGAACGGCTGAACAGTTTTCATTCATCACCACACAAGACAAACTTTCGAGTTTCTATTTGTTTGTGAGGATGTCTTTCAAGAACTTTGCATATTTAGGCATTTGAGCCAATGCTTCAACAAATGGTATGTTTATGTGCAATTGTTTAAACATTTCTAAAAACTTACCATGTTGTTCATCGTTCTTTTGCTTCTTCAATATGCTTGGATATGGAATAGGAGGGACGAATTCTTTAACTGGCTCCTGAAACTGTGCTGTACTTGCTGGGTCTAGCCTAGCGTGCACCTCGTCTGAAGCGTCAGTTTGGACAGGATCAGTAATCGGCGGCGAGTCCGATTTTTCAGGTCCTGTTGTTCTTCCACTCCTCGTCATAATTGCATTAACAACATGTCCTCTCGGGTTTGGTTCTGTGTTGCTTGGGAGACCACCTTGTGGTCTTTCAGATAACATCTTGGCCAATTGGCCGACTTGATTCTCAATGGTTTGTAATGAAGCTTTCTGGCTCCTTAATTCTCCTTCTTGTGCCATAAACCGCTCCTCATGCAGCTGATATCGCTTTTCAAACAATTGATTAGCATTATTGGAGTTATTTAATAGCTGTGCCATCATTTCCTCTAATTTTGAATTGGTTTGAGAGGTTTGAGGCTGTTGATACTGGGAAGTGCTTCCTAAACCTGAATTGTTAAAACGTGGTTGAAAGGTTTGCCCTAATGGCTGAAAAGATTGATTTTGGGACTGATAGAATTGACTTTGAGGCTGAAAGGATTGCCCCTGAGACTGTTGTGGTGCGGGAGCACGTTGAGCGAATCCGAGTGGATTTTGGTTATTAGGATTGTCTTTCCAACCAAAGTTTGGATGATTTCTCCAACCCGGATTGTACGTGTTGCTGTAGGGGTTATTTTGGGGCCTGATTGGATTGCCCAAGTAGTCCACCTCTTCGTGGCCTGTAAACATAACACCCTGCTCACATGTACCTGGCTCGTGTGACACTCCACATAGCTCACATGATGGTTGTAATTTTGAAGCGTTCTGAGCTTGGTCAAACCTTGCAGCCAAAGCTCCAATCTGTGCTGCAAGAGCCGTATATGTATCTACTTGATGAACTCCAGGAATGGATACAGCTTTACTTCGTGATCCACTGTGACGCGAACTTGACATCAAGGCAGCTTTCTCTATGATTGCATAGGCTTCATTGGGTGTTTTTGTTCCCAGGTCACCTCCTGCATAAACATCTAAACGTTCTTGTGAGTCGTAATTGAGTCCTTGGTAAAAGTTCAACACAAGTTGTCTTTTGGAAAACCCGTGATGTGGAACATCGATCAGAAGATCTTTGAACCTTTCCCAAGCTGCGTGTAGAGATTCTCCTTCATCCTGTTTGAATGTCAAAATACGATTCTTCAGCTTAACTGTCTTTTCTGGCGGGAAATATTTTTGCATAAAAAGTTCCGCCATCTCGTTCCAAGTTGTGATGGACCCTGCTGGAAGCGACAAAAGCCAAGATCGGGCTTTGCCTCGCAAAGAGAATGGAAAAAAGCGCAAACGAATTGCGTCTTCAGAAACATCAGTAATTTTGAAAGTTGAACAGACTTCGAGAAATGAAGCAATGTGTCGACCTGGATCTACATGATCCAGCCCGTCAACATGCACAGAATTTTGCAACATGTTAATTATACTAGATTTAATTTCAAAACTCTGTGCTTCTATCTGAGGTCGGGCAATGCTCGGTAGCAAGCCCTCTCCTCCTGGACGGCCCGTCTCATTCAAAGGCTGGTCGTCGTCCGCCATAATACCTCCTTTGTTGTCCTCTGAACTCTCGCTGTCCGACAGTGTTACTGGTACGTCGATTGCGTCTGCAATCCTTTGTGCAACAACAAGTGCTCTTTCGTGTAGCCGCCTACTTCTTCTAAGGTTAATTTCTGGTTCGTTGGCTAGCTCAGTTTTAACGGGAACAGAGGGCGTGGACATTAGCCTGCATTTAAAAAAAATAAAAGTATCATACAAATAAAAGAAATATTTTAATAATATATTACAGAATATAAAAACTAAAATTATTATTTAATATACAAATATATATATATATATATATATGCAAGATATTATATAGTTCTAATTAATATTTACTATATATATATAATTGTTTAAGTCCATAGTCCTTTCTTTTTCGGTTTTTTTTAGGTTAATAATTAAAGAATTTAATTAATTATTAAATAAATCGAATGAATAATAATTAAGTACAATAATTAAATAAATACAAAATTGAATAAATAAATAAATGAATAAATAAAATAGGAATTTTTTTATATGTTAAACGTTGCTAAAAAGTCGTACATGGTCGTGTATCAACCTATGTACAGCGGTTCGCAACGTTGTGGTTTTGTGCACGGTAGTGTAATCGGTTCCCACGGTATTGCGTGCCCGACAACTACCTTATGCATGTTGTTATTAAACAAGTATTAATAAGTGAATGAAAAACAATTAACTGAGTAAATAAATAAATAAATACAAGAATAAATAAATAAATGAAATAAATAAATAAAATACGTATGTAAGCGGTTCGATTCCGAACACGGCTATCAACGTACTGTACAGAAATAAGTAAATAAATAAAATGAAATTTAATGGTTTGAACCCGAACGCATTAATTGAATAAAAAAATACTGAATTAAAAATTGCATAAATTAAATGTTAGTTGACAATAAATAAAAAGTTAGATTGTTATTAAGTTAGAAAGTCAGTAAATCAGTATAATTAGATGGTTAATTGGTTAGAATAGTCAGAATAAATAAATAAATAAGACAATAAATAAATAGTTAGCGGTTAGAATGAATAAATAAATAAATGGTTAGATGAACAATAAATAAAAGGTTAGTCGTTAGTGGTTAATAATAAAAAGAAATAAATAATTACAAAAATGTACAAATATTAACAGTTATTTACAGTTTATACATTGGTAAAATAATGACTCGGATTGTTCCATTATTTACACCTTACCGTTTCTTTTATTAAAGTCCCCGGCAACGGCGCCAAAAACTTGGTGTGCGTGTGCCACGTATGTTATTTATACAGTTGATTTTACGCACTATTTTAAGTTTATTATTTATAAAAATGGTTTTATACCTTAACATTAAAACACACACAACAAAGGACAAGTGTATCCCGTCACATATGCAGTAAAGTATTGGTAAGAGCCAGATATCGTCCCAAGGAACACGAAAGATGAGATAAGATATTATAAGTACTGAATCTTTGTCATTATTTTACCAAAGGAAGAAATAATTGAATTGTTGTTTAACTAAATTAACTGAAAATAAAAATATAAATATAACAAATATCTTATTTCACAAATAACCTAAACATGTTATCTATCATGTATTTCACCAAAGCACTTTAATCAATTTTCCAATTGCAAGACAGTTAGTCACCGTTAGGAATTTTCTAACATAATGATTCTTTGGATAGTTAACACGAAGGTCCCATCTTAACTTTCCTAAAACCATGCATTAGCGAGCTATTGATTTTATGTGAATCTTTAAAGATAGATTAGTCATCCGTTAAGAGTTTTCTAATCTCACTTATCAAAGAAAGCAATACCGATGGTCACAATACAGCCACAAAGATAAGCATTTATGTAGATCATATAACAAATAATTTCACCTTTACAAGTCTTGAATACAAATCTACCAAGTTAGCAATTTCAGACCAAAACTACTGAACAAGGTTCATAAACCGCATGCAAGAACATGTAATCAACACCATATAATTCATTAGAACCCTTACGTATAGGAAAGTACTCTTAATCAAAATAAGACATATATTGTGTATTACCAATCTCCGGGTTGGGTCTCATGGTGTAAACAAAATTTACAAATAAGTGAATAATCAAGAAGTAGTTAACATCCAAATCACCACATATTCATTACCCAATATAATCAAATATAATCAAGAACACAACATCAATGAAACATTCATTATACAATCATGAAGATTCAAACATAAACAAGTACTTGAGTTTCATACAAACTAGATTACAATACAAAGATTATTCAAGAAACAAGTTCACAATTACTATATACATGCAAACTATACATCAGCCCAATAACATGCACAATGATTAGACTACATGTTCAAGAACAAGGAATCGAACCATAAACATGCACTGAATTGACGGGGTGGATTGACTAGGCTTTCGCACGAACTCGAGGCATCGAAGTGGCTTGATCAGAACTGGTTCGGGCCTGGAAATTCGCCAGAAAACTTGGAGAAAAACCCCACCATTTGCTCTGATTCGAATGGGCTATTTATAGGGAAGATTTCTTGTATCGCACGGGCGTGCGACGTATTGCACGGTCGTGCAATACCGATGATGTCATTGATTACGTGGATCGCACTTGGTTCCGACAATGGAGTGGTTGGGTTAGTTGGACGGTTCGTCATAAAGGGAACGGGCGTCCAATGGTCCGCACGATCGTTCAATTCCGGCAATTAACTAAAACGGCTGGTCGCACGGATGTGCATCTCCGGATGGTTTGCATATTGTCGGTCTCGCACGTCCGTTCGGATGGCGCATGTCCATGCGATCTCGGTGTCTTGATGATTGTCGTGATTGCACCGGTCGTTCATCCGGATGTGCAGCAATTGCACGATCGTTCTTCGGATGGCACGGTCGTGCCATTCCGGACAGTTTCTTAATTTTGGCCCGTTTGATCAGAAATGCTTCGGAAGTTGTCCGTTTTCATCAGATTTTCATTTTATGCTCCGTTTAAGACCTGAAATTGTATAAATACAGATTTTAGTCCTTAACATTGCGATTTCGGTCAAAAACGCTTAAAACGGAAGTGTTTTGGGGAATAAAAACATGTATATTTTAACGTATATCAACCCTCTTTCCAACGAACCCTCTTTCCCAACGAACCCTCAACGAACCTTTTGATTCTTCGTCCTTTTCAACCCCCAACAAACCTTTTGTCACCCCACGAACCCTTCACCTCAACGAACCCTCATCCCACGAACATTCTATAACGAACCATTCAATCTTCAACGAACATTACCACCACCAACATTCATTCCCTTTCCTCGGTCGCCGGTGGCTGGACGAAGAGGAGAAGACAGGCTTAGTGTGTGAGGTCGCTATCTCTCCCGGCTTGACCTATCGCCCTAAGTTGATCTTTCGATCCTTCCATTCGCTTCCGGGATTCGGTTCTGTTCGGCCCTTTAGATCTGTTGCTAGCTGGTTCCTCTTCTCGATTGCTTAGTAGGTCTGATATTGGTCGCAACTATCGTTATAGTGCAGCTTGACTGATTTGAATCCTATTAACCTTTCATAGATTTGGTTCCTCGGCTCCTTTCTTCGTCAATTCCTAAAAAAATGGAAATCAATCATGGGAAAACAGTTCTTGGATATTCGATTCTGGTGCCACTGACACTATGACATTTGACATACAGTCAATGTCCATTCCTCAAAAAACTCAAATCCATATCGCAAACAATGGAATGATGCATGTAAAAAGAGGAGAACTATTGAAATTTCACCAACTATGAAATTATCAAACTGTCTCTATGTTCCATCATTATCACACAAAATGCTCTCCATTAGCCATATTACCAAAGAGTTGAATTGCACGGTACTAATGCACCCTACTTTTTGCCTTCTACAGGATATCAGGACGGGTGCAATTATTGGACGTGGTACTGAGCGATAAGGATTATACTATGTTGATGAAGTGGCTCAGCAAGGTACTATGATGTTGGCACATGGAACCGAAAACTGGGAAGCCTGGCTATGGCATAGACGTTTGGGACACCCATCCATTGGCTATTTGCACCGTTTGTTTCCAAAACTCTTCCCTTCAAATGGGAAAATAGACTGTGAAACCTGCTTTCGTGCTAAAAGCAATCGACAACCATTCAAACCTAGCAATACGAAAGTTGCTTCGCCCTTTTCACTAATCCACTCTGATGTGTGGGGTTCTGCTCCTGTGATGGGGGGCAGGGTCTTCGGTACTTTATACTATTCGTGGATGATTGCACTCGCATGACATGGGTATATTTTTTTAAAAACAAAGCTGAAGTTTACGAGAAATTTATCACATTTTATGCTATGATTCAAACTCAATTCCAAACTCAAATCCAAATCCTTCGATCCGATAATGGGGGGGGGGGGATTTGTCAATACATCCATGAAACAATTCTTTAAAACCAAAGGATTAATTCATCAAACCTCTTGTTGAAATGACTCGAGATCTTTTAATTGAATCTCAGGTACCTAAAACTTTCTGGCCGGAGGCGGTTGCAACCTCTGTGTATCTCCTAAATCGGCTCCCCACAAAAGCTCTTAAATTTATGACTCCCTTAGATTGTCTATCTAAGTCTGCCAGTATTCCCCATCCTCTTACACTTGAACCTCGAATCTTCGGGTGTACAACATTTGTTCACATACCCAAAACCAACCGAAACAAGCTTGGCCCATGTGCTGAGAAATGTGTATTTGTCGGCTATGGGATCGATCAAATAGGTTACCGGTGTTATAATCCAAAAACTCATCAAATGTTCACCACAATGAATGTTGACTTTCTTGAAACAAAATACTTTTATAACACCCAACTCAGTGGTCAGGGGGAGAATGAATGTATAGACACTTTCAGTTGGCTAACCCAATTTCCCTCATCTGAAGAAGTAACAACCGGAAACCATCACAGTACTCTGAATCAGTCACCTTCAAACACAGCCACACAATCTGCAGAGCGCAGTACCACTGAAGAAAGTCCATCCAACATGATACAAGAGGTAAGAAATAATGAGAACCCTGAATGTACTACGTCTTATAACTATGAGATAGCATGGGAACACACAGAACCGACAACAACCGAACCTACAGAACATGTTGAACCAGATGTTGAACACATTGAACAGGTTGAACCAGTTGTTGAAGAGGTGGAACCAGTTATTGGAAGTGTTGAACCAGGTGCAGCAGAGACAACAGGAAGGTATTCCCTCCCTCCAAGAGAAAATAGAGGAGTTCCTCCTAAGAGATACTCTCCAGAAAAGGTGACTCCAAGGTCTAGGTACCCTGTGGCAAACATTGCTACTTGAAACTTGTCTAAGGAAGCTAAAGCTTTTTCCGTTTCCTTGTGCTCTGAACAAATGCCATCTACAACACAGGAAGCCTTGAAATCTGAAGAATGGAAAAAGGCCATGGAGACCGAAATGGAAGCACTCAAGAAGAATAACACGTGGGAGAAATGCACCCATCCACCAGGAAAGAAACCGGTAGGATGTCGGTGGGTTTTTTCAGTCAAACACAGACCTGATGGCACGATTGAAAGATACAAAGCACGGCTGGTTGCAAAGGGTTATACTTAGACTTATGGAATTGACTACTCTGCAACCTTTGTTGATCAGTTTTGTTTGAACATAATGGAAAACATGAATAACATACCTGATTGCAGCAGTACAGGCCAGCAGAGAATCCAGATGGAGACGCAGCAATAGTGTTTGACATGATTGTCAGCTTGGTCGGGTTCCTCCTTATGGTGCAATCTAATGATGGTGATGATGAAACCAAATAGGGTGTTCGGTTATGGAGAGAGGGGGCGATTTCATAATGATGTTATTGTGATTATAGTCTAACCCTTTAACCCTCTAATTATCTCCTTATATATGCACCCAAGAGGAAACCCTAATTAGTTAATAATGGTAATAAGGCCCATCAATAATTACCAACTAATTATTTAATAGGTTGTTATATATTTTGATCTATTATTATATAAATGATTATAATGGCCATATATAAATAAATACATTATTTTAATAGGATATTAAAATTAGCAGACTTAGATATCATTAGTAAGTGACTACCTAATTAACTTATCCAACTGTACTTTTGAATAATGGATAGTCTCGTTGCTTATGCATACTCTAATAGAATAATTATGCAGTGAGATTTTCCCTTGAAGAACCTTAGAGTTGGGATGTTGTACTTGTATTTTGACTATGGACCTTAAAACTATCCTCTTTTAAGGTTTCAGTGGTTGTAAGGTGAATAACATCTTATTTTCCAGCTTCAAACATTTATTTCTTTGTACATATGTTGCTTATGAACACACTCATTATACTTTGGTACTTTTGAGTGTTGTAGTTGATTTATAAGGCATCAAATTGTACAAGTGAAAAACTTAGTATGTTATGTACTGGAAAATGTGCTTATTTCCATGCGTAAGCCCTTAATTTCATGGGTCATGGTACTACACATTATGATGTATTCATGAATGCCACTTAACCTTATAATTTAGAATTTTAAATGAAAACATGCATCTTAGGAGTTCTAGTGATTATTCCACAAATGATAGATTTGTCTTAGGAAAGACTTAATTTGGAATAACCTTTTAGTGATAGCATTTATGTTAGATAGATCTTGATTATCATAAGAGACATCATGTTCGATTAGTCCTATTCATCATGCTCTACTTTTCTTCTGTAGTACCTTTATCAGAAGAGAGAAGTAGGATTATCGTGTCTTAAGAGATAATCAAGGATTTAATTTAAGAGCTAATGCTTATAGAAACTTTACATAAGGCAAAACATATTAGGTTTAGGAATTAGAGTGGATGAGATATATAGAAGAAAATTATAGTGAGTAAAGTTATGGGTACTTAAAAATAAGGCAGATGAAATGATCATAAGATTAATGAAGGATCATTAATATAAGGATCATTATGTGAAGAGGTTGTGATATGTCTATTACTAACATCAAAATAATAGACTTAGTTAAAATTCTACTTAAACGAAGACAAATCAGCTTTGGCCAGAAGTGTAATCATCTAAGCATGTGTGCAAAGTAGTCGTGACAAATCAGCTTTGGCCAGAAATGAGACAATCACTTTAGTTATGCACTTGTTAAGAATGCTATACATGAATGAATTAAATCAGCTTTGGCCAGAAATTAAGACATTCACGTTTGTAATACATACTCAACATGGCTTTTATTATACTTGAGCAATAAATAGATGTATCAAATCAGCTTTGGCCAGAAGTGATACATCAGAAGCTCACCCAAGTTAAGCCATTTTGGTTTTGTAAAACATTATTTGATTCTGATTAATTATCTAATTACAAAACCAATTATTTAATAGCTAAATTTTCGTTCACATTAATCAGCCTAATAAAGTAATGAGGTTGAGATTCCGAGTTAGTCTTAGGTTTCAAGTGAGATCTCGACTCAGTTATGAGTATCGACTCAGTTATGAGATCTCGAGTGAGATCTCGAGTAAGGTCTCGACTCATCTTGAATCATTATGAGGTTTCGAGTCATTAAGGTCTCGAGTCGCAACCATCAGATTGCGAGTCACTAATGCCAGTCGAAACCTCAGTCGAAATATCGAGGTCTCGAGTACTGAATTTTATGAGATCTCGACTCCATAATGATGTTTCGAGTCCCAACCACCTGGTTGCGAGTCGAAATCTCAGTCGCAATCTCCTGCTGTACTCGTATTTTAATGAGATTTTGAGTCGGAAACTGAGTCGGAACCTTGGTCTCGAGTTGTAAAGATTGAAAACCCTTATGATTTCGAGTCGCAACCTTGTGGTCTCGAGTCGAAATATTGGTCTCAAGTCATGAAAGACTGAAAACCCTTATGATTTCGAGTCGAAATCATATGGTCTCGAGTCGAAATCTTGGTCTCGAATGGTTAAGGATGATCTCGAACCTTCTGTAAACAGCTGTCATCGTGAAAACATAACTGAAAATTTGAATTCTTAGGGAAAATTTGAATTCTTAGGGATTCTTAGTGTTGATCTAATTTTATCAAATATTTCAAAAATTATAATCTGATTATCAATAACCAGTTTTCGAAAAAACTTAGAAGATAAAATTGGATCAAAAACAGGAAAAACACTCAATAATCCTAATTACATTCCAAAACATAAAGGAATTTCGGATTTTTTTTACTAAGAATACATAATGAACCCTAAAAATAAAAACATAAATTCTGGAACCCGAAACCTGAAGATTAAGGTTTTATACAGATTTTGGACATAAAAATTAGCCCATTTGATTTCGAGTTATATAAAACACATTCTTTTCCTTTCTTTTTCCCGAAACATAGGACTCGGGACATGTGAGTCGAAACTGGCCATGAGTTTTATTAGGTTTTCAAAAGTTTCTGTTTTCCAGATTTCAATCCCAGAATAATGGATACGAAAACATAACTGATTAATCAACATATGCTCTGATACCACATGTTGATCAGTTCTGTTTGAACATAATGGAAACATGAATAACATACCTGATTGCAGCAGTACAAGCCAGCAGAGAATCCAGATGGAGACGCAGCAATAGTGTTTGACATGATTGTCAGCTTGGTCTGGTTCCTCCTTAGGGTGCAATCTAATGATGGTGATGATGAAATCAAATAGGGTGTTCGGTTATGGAGAGAGGGGGAGATTTCATAATGATGTTATTGTGATTATAGTCTAACCCTTTAACCCTCTAATTATCTCCTTATATATGCACCCAAGAGGAAACCCTAATTAGTTAATAATGGTAATAAGGCCCATCAACAATTACCAACTAATTATTTAATAGGTTGTTATATATTTTGATCAATTATTATATAAATGATTATAATGGTCATATATAAATAAATACATTATTTATTTATTCTTACAACCTTCTCCCCAGTAGCCAAGATCGATACAATCAGAGTCCTTTTTTCTATAGCTACCAATAAAGGTTGGCCTCTTCATTAATTTGATGTAAAAAATGCATTCCTTCATGGAGAACTAAACGAGGAGGTCTATATGGATGCTCCACTAGGATTCAATGTGGATTTCAAGGCTGGAGAAACATGTCTGTTGAAGAAATCTCTATATGGGCTTAAGCAGTCTCCTAGAGCTTGGTTTGGAAGGTTTACCCTTGCTATGAAGAAATATGGCTTCAAACAAAGCAACTCTGATCATACCCTATTTTTGAAACGTAGGGGCAGTCTTGTGACCTGCTTAATTATCTACGTTGATGACATGATACTTACGGGAAACGATGAAGAGGAAATGTCAATGTTAATAGATAAACTTTTTTCGGAATTCGAGATGAAAGATCTGGGAAGATTGAAGTACTTTCTTGGAATTGAAGTTCTAAGATCTAAACAAGGGATTTTTATTTGTCAGAAGAAATATATGACCTGCTAGCCGAAATCGGAATGATTGAGTGCAAACCGGCGGACACCCCAATGGTAGTTAATCAAGGCCTTCATATGGAAGATGGAGCAGAACTAGCAGATAAGGAGAGATATCAACGAATGGTGGGAAAACTGATATACCTCTCCCACACTCGTCCAGATATGGCTTATGCAGTAGGAGTAGTGAGTCAATTTATGCACCAGCCCCAAGCAAGCCACATGGAAGCAATATTAAGAATCATCAGGTATCTCAAGGGAACAGCAGGTCATGGTATACTATTTAAATCGAATGGGCACTTAGAAATCCAAGCTTATACAGACGCCGACTGGTCAGGGATAAAGGAAGTAGAAGGTCAACCTCAGGATACTTCACCATGGTCGGAGGAAATCTAGTTACCTGGAAAAGTAAAAAACAAAAGGTAGTCGCCCTATCTAGTGCAGAATCCGAATTCCGAGGGGTTGCACGTGGCCTAGCAGAGATTCTATGGATTCGCAAGCTCCTAACTGAGATTGGCTTTCTTCCTACTCCAGCAATCAAAATCATGTGCGACAATAAAGCTGCTATACATATCTCAGAAAATCCTGTCCAACATGATCGAACAAAAAATGTGGAGGTAGATCGACACTTCATCAAGGAGAAATTGGAGGAAGGTATCATAGAGCTCCCATAAATACAATCAAAAGATCAACTCACAGATAGTCTCACAAAAGCTGTCAACGGGAACGTTTTTAGTAGCTACTTGAGCAAGTTAAGTATTGGTGATCCCACTACTCAACTTGAGGAGGAGTGTCGGAAAGTGAATGATGTGTCGTAGTTGTAACACCTCGCAAAAATCCTGCCCAATATAATAAAGACACGTGTCATGAACTTTAAACGTGTTATAAACCTGGATCATGTTAAAAGATAACCGGAGGGATTAAAAGTGTCAACATGTTAATTATTACCTCTGAGTGACCTTTTAACGTTTCCAACTCTTGATAAAACATTAATAGGGTCTCATGAATATCTGATAAAGATTTTGAAGGCATACGGTTAAATCTTTTGAGAAATAATTCAACTATCAAGAAAATGACCATGTGACAATACACGACAATTCTCATTTCATGGCCTCTTTCAAAGATTCCAAGACTATATTTTGCATGGCATTACTTCCAAGTACTTTTTAGAACTGAACAAATGGACCCTTCTGCTGAAAATGACATTAGATTCGAGTTACAAAGATTGCATGGTCAAAATCTAAAAGTTCTCAAAATTTTTGTCTTCTGATTAAGGCTTACGGACTGCAAAGAGGCTACCTTACGGACCGTAAGGTGGCTGAACTGGGCGATGAAATTTTGAAAAGCGGATACGGACCGTAAGACCTTAAGCTTACGGTCCGTAAGACCTGTAACTGGGCAGTAAAATGGACAGCTGCAGGTTACAGCCATTCCACCGCCTTTGCAAGCTAGTATTTCGATACCAGGGTCTGTGCAACTGGTTTTACTACCCTAGGGACACTTGTAAACATCAGGATTACCTCTAGGAACAGATGGATTGATCCAAGAGCATCTAAATTCCTATATAAGAGCTTGGTTTTCATTTCTTCATTTGCACACTTGAAGTTTTGAACTCACAACTCTCTCTCTGAAGCCTCCTGCTGATTAAGGAAGCTTTCCCAAGTTCAATATTCGTGCTAAGTACTATAGTAAGTGTTCTTAGCTTCCTAAGTTTAAGTTTTATTAGCTTGATGACCGAAAGTCAAAGTTATAGTAATTAATCTTTGACTTTGTGATTAATCACTAACGGTCCAGCCATTATTCGATTTAAAAGTGGCTATGTGTTGGTAATTATGTAGGTAATAAACCATTAAAAGGGCACCTTCTAATTATCACATTTTCTCAGTCAATTGTCGGGTCAAACTTATGAATAAAAAGTCAAACGGGTCAGTTTTTACAAATTAATTCATAACTGATAATGCAGAGGTTATGGAACATATTTTAACACTAAAAGAACTTGGTAAATAATATAAGAACATGTTTAGGCATGTATAACCCGACAATTCTGAGATTAAGCTCGGTTCGCAACCGAAAGTCGCAAAAGTAAACTTTTGCTTTGACTTTCAGTTCTGACCCAATTTAACTTAGTTTGGTTATGCCTTAGGGTTCTTTTGGGACCACATTACATGTTAGTATAACCCTCTGAGATTATACTATAAGGTTCCATAGAAATCTGATTCATATGCATGTTCCCGTTAAATGCTTAAAATGGACCATTATGCCCTTTTATCAATAAAACGAGATTTTTGAAAATGTGAGAGGAAAAAAACCTTTGTTACTGATATTTAAGTATGTCCTAAAAATTTGACGTTAGTTTGTGGTCTGAAATAAGAGTTATGTTCGATATCGTAAAACAAAAGCTTTTTATTAATTAAATGACATTTTTGACGTAAATCCTATTTAAACTCAAATTTTGGCACCGAACTTGCCACCTACTGTTAAGATACAATATTTAGGGATTTTTGGAAATTTTTGTTAAATTTTAAACTGATCATAACATATAGTTATTGCATAGACTCGGTAATTGACGATGATACCCTTTTCGCTAATAAAATGAGTTTTACACATCCTTTACATGTCAAACCTTTTGCTACTGATCTTATATAATAAATAAAGTATTTTGAGCAGTTAAGACTGATAAAAACCTCAGATTTCCTTAAACAACCCGAACATCGTCAAATACCGACTTTTATGCGATTTAGGCGCATAGTATGGTTTAAAACCATATTTAGCACCTAAGACTTGTTAACTACTGATACTATAAGTAAATTTTTATACTTTAACAGTAAGTGTAAGTCCTGAACTCAGATTTCCAAATTTGACCCTTAAAGCATATGTGAAATGACCAAAATGCCCCTACGGTGCATAGTTTGGCCATAAATGGTAAAATTCGCATATGTATGATATCTTACTGATATAACTTGTTAAAATAAATATTTTACTGATTGTTTTAGACCAGAACCTCAGATTATCATTTAACCTCTTTTAAAAACCTTAAAATGACCAAAATAACCATGCGGGGCTTAAATTGATTTTAAATTTGTTTTTGGCATAATGGAAGATATCCTACTGATATCATAACATATTTAAAGCATATTAACTTGTGGAACTTATTCATGACTCATTTGGTTACCCGTTATGCATTTTCGCGCTCGGTACGGTTTATGTAACTAGTATGCATAAATTAGCCGAAACGGGTCAAGCCTTAGCATTTTCACTTCAAAATCCAGAATGTACTTAGTTTACCCATCTTATACAAGTCTTCATACTTGTTGGGTCTGAATCACATTCTAATCCGGTCTTCGCTTAATCTTGCGGTTTTTTTTACCCGTATACCTTTCTTTAAAACTAACCGGTCTAAGTTATAACTTAAATGAGACCCGTTAGGAATCTAATAGGTTATTAAAACCTTCGTTCCAGATTAGGATCCCGGTAAAAGCTACTGTACTTGCTGATTTGATATACGGCTGAGATTTAATTTATATTTTAGCTCAGGTAAATACTTTTAACTTATTTTCCGTTATACGGGCTTTGGATACGGTATTATAATAATACCGCTTGGTCGAGTATGAAATTATTTAAATCGGATTGTGATTAATAAATTTACATAACCCGTTTTAATCTGTTTTGTTTGATGCAGTGCCTTTGGGGGGTTAATGACCATGTCCTGGATATCATCGGCTCATTTATTAGAAATGGCCACGGCTTAAGCACGGGGTGTAGGCATACACCTGATAGTTGCGTATGTATAAATGGTATCTCACTCTCTTGTGGGCTTATACTTGTGGTGTGTCTATTAATCTAATCCGGCTCTTCTAACCGGGTCCCGAATGGACGACAAACATGTAAAACTGTATACAAGATTATTTAAATAATTGTCCCAAGTTATAAAAGAATTTTTGTGCCTTGTGCATTTAAATCAATTTTATAAACACTTTTCAAAAGAGTCAGTTAATTGTATTTACCAGTGTAAACTGACGTATTTTCCAAAAGGTTAAGTGCAGGTACTACGCGAAATGGGCTGGCTACTCCTAGTATCAAATAAAGAGTCTTGCAAGCTTTTGATGCTTAAATTTGTTGAACAATATTTCTTTTTATTTTGGATCCGACTATGGATCCATTTACAATCTGTTGTGTAATATTTTATGTTACTTTCAACTCGGTTTGTATAAATTACTTTTAGACTTCCGCTGCGCATTAAACTGTGATTAACTGACTATGATGATATCAACTACGTCACGATACTCCCCACCGGGCCCACCGGTAATACGTGGAAATATCGGGGTGTGACAGGTTGGTATCAGAGCCAACATTGAGTGAATTAAACACTAGCCTTTTGTGTTTAATCTCAATGACACAGTTTGCACATTCCTTGACTTCCGAGTCTAGTCAAAGGACTTAGGATTAATCTTAATCTTAATCATTTTTGTCTTTGTTGTTTTTCTTTTGTTTTGTCAGGATCAAAGAAAATGCCGCCATGAGTAAGAGGAAGAGGTGGTAGAGGAAAGGCTCCAGTGCTAAAAAGAAATGATCACGAAGCTGGGCCATCACACAGGTGCACACCATCCGCATCAATCGGATCGAGTCCTCACGAAGACTGGAGGACCTACCTAGAGCCTGCAAGACACTCTGTCTCGCTTAGCTCTTCACCATCATACCACGATTCATTCGGACTCCATCAGGACAACGAGTCCGACCACTCGCACTACTCCTTCATCCCGTTGCAGCGTTCGGGTTCTCACCGCGCCTTTCAGGACCCGACCCCATACTTCTAGAGCCGGTTCAATCCGGTAAACCAGGTGCAACAACCAATGGGTTATAACCCATTGGGACCAGAAGATCATTTTCCCGGTAACCAAGAAATGGATATGGACAAAGATCCGGATCCTGCCGAGCCACCATCTGGGACGCCGACGCATCCCATTGAGATTTCTGACGGATCACCTTTTCATGGTTCGCCATACAGGGGCCCAGATAGTTTTGCTGAAAGATGGGCCACGTAACACTGGGAGTTCACTCCTCCTTTCAACCCACAACATCAGCAGCAGCAGGATCCCTCTGAGGATTCGCGTTTCTAGGCGGTCACCCCACCGCCACAGCCAGAACAGCAACAGCCTCCAAAACCACCGAGGCGAAGAAGATCAGGTGCACGGATGTCCGTGCGAGGGGGTTTCTACTTCAGCACCCCCCCCAACACTCAAGCAACAGCCACTACCCACCGTTGTACGAAGACCCGCAAATGGGTGGTTTTTCGAACCTAGTTTCCGAAGTCGACTCTCCGCCAGTCGCACCACCACTAGCGCACATGAGTTATGATAACCCGATCCCTTTCTACGCCGGTGCAGCGGCGTATAACCCGTTTGAGCATCAGGCATATTCGGGTTACAACTTCTACAATGCCCCTGTCGTCGACCCGTACCTCAAGGCGGCCAACTACAATGCTCTCCACCCTGAAGGGCCCTACGCAGCTTCATACCAAACAGGGTATCTAGCTTATGGGTATCAATACCCACCACCTCCTCAACCTCCGCAGCAGCAGCCGCCGCAGCCGCCACAGATCCAACCACCGCAGCAGCAGGAAATCCTTCAGAGGTTGAACCAGGTGGAGCGAGAGGTAGAAAAGGAGCGTAGGAGCCGCCGGGGTCTACTAAAGGGTTTGGCAAACCTAATAAAGGGGAAGAAGAAGAAGAGGGATTATTGAAATTCCTTATTTATTTTTGTTTTGTAATTTTATTTTCAGCATGTCCCTGCGTGGACGTTTTTATTTATGTAATAGGTCCCTGCGAGGACTAGCATTTCTTATTCCTGTCCCTGCGTGGACAAGTTATTTATGTAAAAGACCCGTTTAGGGCACCTATGTACTTCTTCAATTTAATGAAATGTTTTAATTCAAAATTTCATTTCTCATTATATGTAAGAATATATTATATGAAATAAATCAAAATATCATTCCTTTTTGAAATTGATCTGCCAATAAATATTGAAAGAAAATCTTGAAGGTATAACTTAGCCTATATGTCATTTTAGACATGGCCCAGATGGTAAAACCTTTTTAAGATTCAAATACTTGTTAACATCTGAAAACATGTTAGCACTCCTTGCAAATGTGATTCGATAAAATCAAACAAGTCATCCTTATATTGGATTCTTCCAATTCCTTTTCTCTATTTAATTTAAACATCCATTAGTGACGAAGTGCCTGCGGGCCATACTTATTGTTCTATAAGACAAAAGACAGTTGTAGTATACAATTCCCTGTCAAGAAAAGGTAATGAACTATGTTCAAGCCTTAATGCCTCGATCCTATAAGATCATGGCTTATAATTTAAAATGTCCTTGTGACTAGGCCTTTTGTGCCACTCTAATATTTTAATGGTTTAAAACTAAGGATAAATTATAATAAAAATCCTAAATAAATATTACTAACAAATTAACCGATATGGTTTATTGATACCATGGTTAGTGAATCGTCAAAAATTTCCATTCCATAATAGACTTCTGAATAAATCATTGTCATCATTTTTATATACAATCAAGCTACATGGCTGAATCAGAAGAAGTTAACAGTCACCCTCGAGAGAGAAAGGATACCACCAGAATCAACGTAGCTGGTGCAGATTTACAAGCAATGATAGATAATGCCGTCACTCGAGCTATGGACAGGCAGTTCAAGGAATCAAGTGGTACTCGTAGTAAGACCCTATCTGTACCTCATTCAAAACCACCCTCCAAGACTCATGTATCTCATAAGGACGATTCTCATCATTCGTTAAATCAAAGAAATGTTCCATCCAAGCGAATTGTGCTCAATCAGGAGCCGTGTGTTAAGACCTGCGCCTACAAATATTTCGTCTCCTGCAAGCCCAGAGACTTCACAGGGGAGAAAGGAGCCATTGATTGTATGACTTGGCTCGATGAGATGGATACAGTGGTAGATATTAGTGGTTGTGCAGAACAGGATCTTGTGAAGTTTGTCTCACAATCGTTCAAATGTGAAGCTTTAGCTTGGTGGAGGTCGCTAATCCAAGCTACAGGGAAGATCCCGTTGTATAACTTGACCTGGGATCAGTTTGTCGCTCTAATCAAGGAAAATTTATGTCCTCAACATGAAGTTGAGAAAATTGAGACTAACTTCTTGACCTTGGTCATGAAGAACTTAGATTGTCAGGCGTATCTTACGAGCTTCAACACCATGTCTCGATTGGTTCCTTATTTGGTCACACCGGAATCAAAGCGCATAGCTCGTTTTATTGGAGGTTTAGCTCCAGAAATTAAGGGGAATGTGAAAGCATCCCGACCTACTACGTTCAGGTCAGTGGCAGATCTATCTCTATCTCTCACATTGGATGCTATAAGAAACAAATATGCCAAAGTTTCTGATGAAGGTAAACGAAAGTGGGAGGATGAGAGTTCTCATCGCTCCGACAAGAAGAAAAAGGGGAACTCAGATCACAAGAAGAGTTTGGGGTTTAAAAAGGATAGCCAGCAGTCCAGTGAGAAACCCAAATGTAAAACATGTCAAAAGCATCACTTTGGGAAGTGCAGGTTGGAATCGAAGTCACAGTCGCAATCAAAGACTTTTGGATGTGCGATCTGCAAGTCCAAGGAACATAAGACTTTGGATTTCAAGAAACAGAAAGATGCAACCTGTTATGGTTGCAACGAAAAGGGGCACATTAAGACCAATTGCCCCAAGAATCCAAAGAAGCTTGAAGAGGCTAAGAAGACCAATGCTCGGGTCTTTCAAATGAATGCACATGAAGCGGTTCAGAACGACAATGTGATAATAGGTACCTTTCTTATCAATGATGTTTATGCTAGAATGTTGTTTGATTCGGGTGCAGACAAGACTTTTGTAGACAATAAATTTTGTAAATCGTTAAATCTACCTGTTAAAACTCTAAGCATAAAATATGAGGTAGAATTGGCCGATGGTACTTTAGAGACCGCTTCAACCATTCTAGATGGATGTTTTATATCCATTAGGAATCACTCTTTTCCGCTTTCTTTGCTTCCGTTGAAATTAGCAGGATTTGACATAGTGATAGGCATGGATTGGTTATCTCATAACCAAGCCCAAATTGTATGTGATAAGAAGCAAGTGGTTATCAAGACTCCTTATGGTGAGCCATTAACAATTCAAGGAGATACTCAGTACGGGTTACCTAAGCAAGTGTCCATGCTTAAGGCATCAAAGTGTTTGAAGAAAGGTTGTGTCATTTATATGGCACAGGTAACCATTGATGAACCAAATCCCAAAATCGAAGACATCCCTGTTATTTCTGAATATCCAGATGTATTCCCTGAAGAACTACCTGGTTTACCTCCAGATAGGCAAGTGGAGTTCAGAATCGATATCATTCCTGGAACAGCACCAGTTGCAAGAGCAACATATCGGTTGGCACCGACTGAGATGAAAGAGTTAAGGACTCAGCTGGATGATTTGTTGGCAAAGGGTTTTATTCGACCTAGCTCGTCCCCTTGGGGAGAACCGATTCTGTTTGTGAAGAAAAAGGATGGATCGATGCGTTTATGCGTTGATTATCGCGAGTTAAATAAAGTAACAATCAAGAACAGATATCCGTTACCCAGGATCGATGATCTATTCGATCAGCTTCAAGGGGCAAGTTATTTCTCCAAGATTGATTTAAGGTCAGGTTATCACCAGTTGAAGGTCAGAGACGAATATGTGCACAAGACCGCATTCAGAACTCGATATGGACATTATGAGTTCTTAGTGATGCCTTTCAGGCTCACTAATGCACCTGCAGCGTTCATGGACCTCATGAATCTCGTTCGCAAGCCGTATTTAGACAAGTTTGTCATCGTCTTCATTGATGACATTCTTATGTATTCAAAGAACCAAGCTGATCATGAAAAACATCTCCGGTGTATCCTAAAACTTCTGCAGCAAGAAAAGCTCTAGGCCAAGTTTTCCAAATGTGAGTTTTGGCTTCGTGAAGTCCAATTTCTTGGACATGTGGTGAGCGAGCGTGGTATCCAGGTGGATCCCGCCAAGATTGAAGCGATTATGAATTGGCAAGAGCCTAAGACTCCTACAGAGATACGCAGCTTCTTGGGTCTAGTAGGTTACTATCGACGTTTCAACGAAAACTTTTCAAGGATTGCAGCACCTCTAACTTCGTTGACTCGCAAGAATGTCAAGTTTAACTAGGGTCCCAAGCAACAAGAATCCTTTGATATTCTTAAACAGAAATTAAGCAATGCACCTGTGTTGACATTGCCAGAAGGAATTGAAGAGTTTGTGGTTTATTGCGACACATCGCACACCGGCATGGGTTGTGTGCTTATGCATAAGGGTAAGGTTATTGCCTATGCCTCACGTCAATTAAAGGTACACGAGAAGAACTACACCACCCATGATTTGGAATTGGGTGCCGTGGTGTTTGCACTGAAGCTTTGGAGGCATTATTTATATGGAACCAAGTGTATTATTTATTCTGATCATAAAAGGCCTTCAACACTTGTTCAATCAAAAAGATCTTAACATGAGGCAGCGTCGATGGATGGAGACTTTAAATGATTATGATTGCGAAATTCGCTACCATCCAGGCAAAGAAAATGTAGTAGCTGACGCTCTAAGCAGAAAGGAAAGGGTTAAGCCTATTAGAATCAATGCCAAGAGTATCGAGTTAAAGAATAGCTTGAATGAAAGGTTATTAGCTGCCCAGAAGGAAGCTGTTTTGGAAACTAACCTTCCGAATGAAAAGTTAGACGTCACTGCTGACCAATTATCATATGGCAAGGATGGGATTCTTGGATTAAATGGCCGAATCTGGGTTCCAATCCATGGAGGGCTTAGAGATGTAATTCTTCAAGAAGCCCATAGTTCGAAATATTCCGTCCATCCTGGCAGTGATAAGATGTACCAGGATTTAAAGGCAAATTATTGGTGGATAGGTTTGAAGAAATATATAGCCACTTATGTGGCTAAATGTCTGACGTGTGCACAGGTTAAAGCCGAACATCAAAAGCCGTCAGGTTTACTGCAACAGCCTAAACTTCCCACTTGGAAGTGGGAAATGGTAACTATGGATTTTGTGACAACTGTCACTTTTCCGTACATTCCGTACAATAATTAAACAGTAATCTGTGTTTAAGAACTATGCACGGTATAGTTTACAAGACAAATGAGTTTCTGATTACTGTTATATACATACAATGGCATTTCATGTTACAAGACTTTTATCATTACTACATGCAACACGATATAGTTCTAATAATACATAGAACAGAATTGGCACCATTATCAGACAGTGTTTTGAGACCCAGTATGAGCCAGTAACCAAGGTACTACACCAGTATAGTGTGTAGGGAAGTAAGGACAACAAAACTGCTTCACTAGGTGATAGTTTAAGTGCCGGAAAGTGTCTAAAACCCACTTAAAGTGCTGAATTCAGCAAAATTCAGCATTTTAACAAGCTAATTACATTTAAAAATATGACAAAATGGTCCTAAATGCTTTCCTAAGTGTCGGGAATTAACAGTGTCACAAAAGGGCACCTAAAGATCACTAAACGGAATAGTTTGACACTTTAACGAACCGGTATCGAACCAAACAACCGGACACTACCCGAAACACCAAAATTTTACTAGAAGGATTGTTTTAATGTTTCTGAGCTAGTTATGATCCCCGAACACCCTAACACACTATATAACATAACATACACTTAAACACTAACCATTACACTTGGAATCCTAACTAAACACTTAACTAACCATTAAACACCAACTAAATACCCCCCCCCCCCCTAAGTGGACGGTCACTTATGTGGCCCCACCTCCAAAATCTTACAAGATTTCTCTTGATCTTGCTTGGATTTGTGAAGATTCATTTAGATCATGTTGTGTACTTACAAGACATAATACACATTGGATAATAGAATTAGTTTGTTATAAGATGTCATGATCCTCATTCTCACACCACACTTCACCCCACAACTCTCCTCATTCCCTCTCTTCTTCATTCGGCCGAGAACAAGCACCCACCACCCCACCATCATCATTTCACTTCCAAGCAAACCATATACTCACAAAGGTGTAAGGAAACATATAAGAAGGTTTGGTGGTCTTGGATCTTGAAGGACCTCTCCCGATTGCTTTTATCCAACCCATTTGTCATCTACAACATCAAGTGTTCTTCCCTAGCCTTGTGCTAGTAGTAAGGCCCTCATAACCCTTTGTTACTTCAGATATTGTTGGTTAAAAGATGATATACATTGTTAATCTTGATGAACATTAAAAGACATATTCATGAATCTCTAACATAAGCTTATAAACATATGAATACTTGTTGATTGGTGTTTATTTGCTTCTTGTTGATTGATTATTAGTGTTAATGATGTTAGACATCATATGGAGCCTACTAGATTGTGATTAAACACATGATCTAGTAAGTTAATGTGATGATCTTGTGAAAGACCAAGATCATCATGCCTTATGTTACATGAACTTGAATGATAAAAAAATATTTTCATGTGATGATGATTTAAACAAAATACAAGTCTTGTGAGTAGATGATTTCTAAAATAGTTTTCCAAAGAAACCAAGTTAAACCACAAGATTTACAAGAACATTGTTTTTAAAGAAACTAACTATGTTTCTAGTATTGAAACAAGTATAAGAATACATTGTTTACAAGAAAAAATTCAAAAGAATGATTTTTGGAAAAATCATCTAACAAGTTGTAAACACTCAAATCTTTCAAGAATGAGATTTTTAAAGAAATAAACACACTTTAAAGGGCAACTAAGTCTACTAAACACACTACCAAGTTACAACAAGTTTTTATGAAAACTCAAGTTCATGATCATTATGTAGATAGCTTTGTTTTAGCACTTGGTAAGTGAAGATTGATTATTGATTGTTTATGATGATTTTTGAAAAGAAAATGATATGCTTTAATAGCATAGACACCTCCATTTTTAGGGGAAACTATGGCAAAATTTTCTAAAAATACAAACACTTAGAAAAATATTTTCTAAACAAATATTTACAAGTGAGTTTTAACTATGGTTTTCAATATAAACCTTGCCATAGATTTTGTTACAAAAATACAAGTATTAGAGGTTGGTTTTTATAAATAAAAATGAGTAAATATGTATTTAGAATATAGACACATTGTGTGTGATTATTTGTATACTTTGTGTATTAGTTATATTATTTTAGGAATTAAAATAATATAACTTAACAACTACCAAGAAATTTACTATCCAAAAATATTACCAAAAATCACAAGGAATAAATATATAAGTTACATGCTTAATATTGTGAAACCGAACGCAAGAACGTAACTTACAAAATATTCCGGAAAATGTCGTTATAAATATATTTTTGGTAAATGATATTTTGGACACAAGAAATGAAAATATGATTTTTATTATTATTACAAAGTATATTATATTTTCGACAAGGAGAAAATATATTATTATTGGGAAGTTAAAATATATTTTCTTGGAATATTTAGAAGATATATGATATTTCGGAAAAATAAATATTTTCATGAAATACATTATTTTTGGACAAAATAAGTTTATATATATTTTCTAAATGAGACTTGAAAATATATTATTTCGAAACTACAAATACAAGAATACGAAAATACATGTATGAAATACCCCCATCCTTGGGAAGGAAATACGAAATAAATACTTGAGAAGTATTGTCACAAAAATATTGTTAAACAATTATTCCAAAATTAAATATAATTTAAAGTTAAAATAATTATTATTTTAACAAGTAATTATAACTTGGAATAATATTGAGGACATAAAAGAAACGTAACTAAAAAACGTGAATACTAAGGCAAGGCAAGGCACGGCCTGTTCGTCTAATAGACACTAGCACATTGTAGGTAGTCGTGTTTGCTGACGAGATTTGAGTTACGAGTACCGAAGACGCAAAACAGTGAGTTCATGTCCCCCTTCTCTTTTAACTGTTTTCGGTTTTATAACTCTCGGGGGTGGAATACATGTTACGAATGTTTAAACAGTATGAATTGACTATGAACTGAACTATTAGATCATGTGAGCATAGACTAAATTCGAAATGCCATTAACTCTAAATTAGGGACGAAGGTTAGATCTAACGGGTACGGCCAAACCCCACTCATGGTACTTGTGACCACTCGAGTGATTCAGTGTCCCAGTCGAGGGAAATCGACATAGTCGAGGTGAATCGACATAGTCGAGGTGAATCGACATAGTCGAGGTGAATCGACATAGTCAAGGGAAATTGACATAGTCAAGGTAAATTGACATAGTCGAAGGGGAATTCGACATAGCCGAGGGAAATCAACAAGGGTATAAGCCTACTCATTTTGAGTGCTCCCTATGTCCTCACATGCCTTAATGTCCTTGTAAAACATTTATTTGGTATGTTCATACACGCTTTTCATACATGTTTTCAAAGGAGTCTCTTAAAGGTTTACAAGTTTGCCAGTACTCACACACAATGCATGAACTCGCTCAACTTTTGTTGATGTTTTCCAAAATTACATGTATTTTAGGTAACAAGATGGATCTTGAGCGCGGGTGTTGTTTCTAGAAGTAAATTCCAAATTTAAGATGTCATCCACTTTTGTTGAATTGTATCTTAGTCGAAGGTTGTTTTTGTTTGAAACGTAAATAACTGATATTTGTAATACTTTTACTTAATGAATGGATGAACATCGTTTTGACCACATGGTTGTTTATTACGATTGAATGCAATGGTATTAAACAAGTCACACATCATACGCTTCCGCAAAAGTCAGGGTGTGACAGATTTTATCACTAAATTACCAAGGATAAAGCATGGGAATGATACTATTTGGGTTATAGTCGACAGGCTGACCAAGTCAGCTCACTTCTTTCCTATTAAAGAGACACATAGCTCTGATAAGCTAGCTCAGCTGTACGTGGATAAGATTGTATCTCTTCACGGAGTGCCGGTATCTATTATCTCCGATAGGGATACTAGATACACTTCTCACTTTTAGAAAAGCTTTCAGCAATCGTTAGGCACTCGTTTAAACTTCAGCACTGCTTATCATCCTCAGACGGATGGCCAAAGCGAGCGTACAATACAAACACTCGAGGATATGCTCAGGGCTTGTGTTATTGATTTAGGTGGAAGTTGGGATGACGATCTTCCGTGGATTGAGTTCTCGTACAATAATAGCTATCATTCAAGTATCCAAGCCGCGCCTTTTGAGGCCTTGTACGGAAGGAAGTGTAGGACGCCAGTTTGTTGGGCGGAAGTTGGAGATGTCCAACTAACAGGACCTGATATAGTCCTGGAGACGACAGATAAGATTGTACAGATCCGTGATCGTCTCAAAGCTGCCAGGGATAGGTAGAAAAGCTACGCAGATAAAAGGCGTCAACCTCTAAAATTCGAGGTAGGAGATAAAGTGTTACTTAAAGTATCACCCTGGAAAGGGGTGATGCGTTTTAGCAAGAAGGGCAAGCTAAGCCCAAGATACATAGGACCATTCGAGATCATCGAATGTGTCGGAACTGTGGCCTACAAGCTAAATCTGCCTGAAGAGCTTAGTGGGATACATAATGTATTCCACATCTGCAATCTAAAGAAATGCTTAGCCAATGAATCGCTAGCAATGTCACACAAGGACGTGCAGATCGATGAGAGTTTGAAGTTCGTTGAAAAACCTATGTCGATCGAGGATCGACAAGTTAAGAAGCTTCAAAGGAAGCATGTACCAATCGTCAAGGTAAAATGGGATGCCCGTAAAGGCCCAGAATACACATGGGAGGTTGAATCCACAATGAAACAAAAATACCCTCATTTATTTCAGTAAATCTCGAGGTCGATATTTCTTTTATGGGGGTGAGGATGTAACACCTCGTAAAAAATCATGCCCAATATAATAAAGACACGTGTCATGAACTTTAAACGTGTTATAAACCCGGATAATGTTAAAAGATAACTTGAGGGATTAAAAGTGTCAACATGTTAATTATTACCTCTGAGTGACCTTTTGACGTTTCCAACTCTTGATAAAACATTAATAGGGTCTCATGAATATCTGATAAAGATTTTGAAGGCATCCGGTTAAATCTTTTGAGAAATAATTCAACTATCAAGAAAATGACCATGTGACAATACACGACAATTCTCATTTCATGGCCTCTTTCAAAGATTCCAAGACTATATTTTGCATGGCATTACTTCCAAGTACTTTTTAGAACTGAACAAATGGACCCTTCTGCTGAAAATGACATTAGATTCGAGTTACAAAGATTGCATGGTCAAAATCTAAAAGTTCTCAAAATTTTTGTCTTCTGATTAAGGCTTACAGACCGCAAAGAGGCTACCTTACGGACCGTAAGGTGGCTGAACTGGGCGATGAAAATTTGAAAAGCGGATACGGACCGTAAGACCTTAAGCTTACGGTCCGTAAGACCTGTAACTGGGCAGTAAAATGGACAGCTGCAGGTTACAGCCATTCCACCGCCTTTGCAAGCTAGTATTTCGATACCAGGGTCTGTGCAACTGGTTTTACTACCCTAGGGACACTTGTAAACATCAGGATTACCTCTAGGAACAGATGGATTGATCCAAGAGCATCTAAATTCCTATATAAGAGCTTGGTTTTCATTTCTTCATTTGCACACTTGAAGTTTTTAACTCACAACTCTCTCTCTGAAGCCTCCTACTGATTAAGGAAGCTTTCCCAAGTTCAATATTCATGCTAAGGACTATAGTAAGTGTTCTTAGCTTCCTAAGTTTAAGTATTATTAGCTTAATAACCGAAAGTCAAAGTCAAAGTTATCGTAATTAAGCTTTGACTTTGTGATTAATCACTAACGGTCCAGCCATTATTCGATTTGAAAGTGGCTATGTGTTGGTAATTATGTAGGTAATAAACCATTAAAAGGGCACCTTCTAATTATCACATTTTCTCAGTCAATTGTCGGGTCAAACGTATGAATAAAAAGTTAAACGGGTCAGTTTTTACAAATTAATTCATAACTGATAATGCAGAGGTTATGAAACATATTTTAATACAAAAATAACTTGGTAAATAATATGAGAACATGTTTAGGCATGTACAACCCGACAATTCTGAGATTAAGCTCGGTTCGCAACCGAAAGTCGCAAAAGTAAACTTTTTCTTTAACTTTCAGTTCTGACCTGATTTAGCTTAGTTTAGTTATGCCTTAGGGTTCTTTTGGGACCACATTACATGTTAGTATAACCCTCGAGATTATACTATAAGGTTCCATAGAAATCTGATTCATATGCATGTTCCTGTTAAATGCTTAAAATGGACCATTATGCCCTTTTATCAATAAAACGAGATTTTTGAAAATGTGAGAGGGCAAAAACCTTTATTACTGATATTTAAGTATATCCTAAAAATTGGACATCATTTTGTGGTCTGAAATAAGAGTTATGCTCGATATCGTAAAACAAAAGCTTTTTATTAATTAAATGACATTTTTGACGTAAATCCTATTTAAACTTAAATTTTGGCACCAAACTTGTCACCTACTGTTAAGATATAATATTTAGGGATTTGGAAATTTTTGTTAAATTTTAAACTGATCATAACATATAGTTCTTGCATAGACTCGGTAATTGACGATAATGCCCTTTTCGCTAATAAAATGAGTTTTACACATCCTTTACATGTCAAACCTTTTGCTAGTGATCTTATACAATAAATAAAGTATTTTGAGCAGTTAAGACTGATAAAAACCTCAGATTTCCTTAAACAACCCGAACATCGTCAAATACCGACTTTTATGCGATTTAGGCGCATAGTATGGTTTAAAATCATATTTAGCATCTAAGACTTGTTACCTACTGATATTATAAGTAAATTTTTATACTTTAACAGTAAGTGTAAGTCCTTAACTCAGATTTCCAAATTTGACCCTTAAAGCATATGTGAAATGACCAAAATGCCCCTACGGTGCATAGTTTGGCCATAAATGGTAAAATTCACATATGTATGATATCTTACTGATATAACTTGTTAAAATAAATATTTTACTGATTGTTTTAGACCAGAACCTCAGATTACCATTTAACCTCTTTTAAAAACCTTAAAATGTCCAAAATACCCCTGCGGGCTTAAATTGATTTTAAATTTGTTTTGGGCATAATGGAAGATATCCTACTGATATCATAACATATTTAAAGCATATTAACTTGTGGAACTTGTTCATGACTCATTTGGTTACCCGTTATGCATTTTCGCGCTCGGTACGGTTTATGTAACTAGTATGCATAAATTAACCGAAACGGGTCAAGCCTTAGCATTTTCACTTCAAAATCCAGAATGTACTTAGTTTACCCATCTTATACAAGTCTTCATACTTGTTGGGTCTGGATCACATTCTAATCCGGTATTCGCTCAATCTTGCGTTTTTTTTACCCGTATACCTTTCTTTAAAACTAACTGGTCTAAGTTATATCTTAAATGAGACCCGTTAGGAATCTAATAGGTTATTAAAATCTTTGTTCCAGATTAGGAGCCCGGTAAAAGCTACTGTACTTGCTGATTTGATATACGACTGAGATTTAATTTATATTTTAGATCAGGTAAATACTTTTAACTTGTTTTCCGTTATACGGGCTTGGGATACGGTATTATAATAATACCGCTTGGTCGGGTATGAAATTATTTAAATCGGCTTGTGATTAATAAATTTACATAACCCGTTTTAATCTATTTTGTTTGATGCAATGCCTTTGGGGGGTTAATGACCATGTCCTGGATATCCTCGGCTCAATTGTTAGAAATGGCCACGACTTAAGCACGGGGTGTAGGCATACACCTGACGGTTGCGTATGTATAAACGGTATCTCACTCTCTTGTGGGCTTATACTTGTGGTGTGTCTATTAATATAATCCGGCTCTTCTAACCGGGTCCCGAATGGATGACAAACATGTAAAACTGTATACAAGATTATTTAAATAATTGTCTCAAGTTATAAAAGAATTTTTGTGCCTTTCGCATTTAAATCAATTTTATAAACACTTTTCAAAAGAGTCAGTTAATTGTATTTACCAGTGTAAACTGACGTATTTTCCAAAAATGTTAAGTGTAGATACTACGCGAAATGGGCTGGCTACTCCTAGTATCAAATAAAGAGTCTTGCAAGCTTTTGATGCTTAAATCTGTTGAACAATATTTCTTTTTATTTTAGATCCGCCTGTGGATCCACTTACAATCCGTTGTGTAATATCTTATGTTACTTTCAACTCGGTTTGTATAAATTACTTTTAGACTTTCGCTGTGCATTAAACTGTGATTAACTGACTATGATGATATCAACTACGTCACGATACTCCCCACCGGGCCCACCGGTAATACGTGGAAATATCGGGGTGTGACTGTGACAACTCGTAATCTAGAACCCTTCATTGTATCTCGATGTAACATGCTTGAACGTTATATGTTTATATATTAGCAAATGAAAGTTGTGAATTATCTTGATGTGCTATGTGTTGATAATATGTACGTATAATGTATAGTTATGTATATGTGGGTATGTAATAAGCCGAGACCATGAACCCAACTCGAGACCACTCGGTCTCGAGTGAACAGTGTAACTGTTGGGCCGGTTGGGCCATGCTTCTCTTTACCCCACTCGAAAACCCACTAGGGTGAACCAACTTAGGGCTAGTATATAACTCATGCTCCTAGCCAACTTTGCCATTTTTTGGGCAACCTACACACACTCTCCTACACACACTCTCTCTCTCACTAAAACCCTAGAACACCAACACAAACCTCCTCGCATCCTTCTCTCGGATCCAACCGGCAACACTAGGACTCTCGGATCGAGCTTGGGATCATCATTCGGAAGTTCACTCATCGACTCTTCATACCCTCACACTTAGAGTATCTAGCCGGTTAGTGTCTCCCTTTAGTTGTTTAGTGACAAAATGCATGAAGATTGTTGTTTATCTATAATGTAGGTGTTTGTTTGATAAAAGATGCTTGGTTGATAAATGATATGCATGCTTTGTTTAAATATTTTCCATGAATAATTTGTATGAGTAAATAATGTAGATGATCGGTTAAAGACGTTGAATGATTATAAGTTCTTGGTTGTAAATGATCCACATGCTTGGTTATGAGTTAAATTGAATAAGGATGTTGTTAAAAATGGTGTGCAAGATTCTTATGACAAATGCATAAATAAACTTAAATCTAAGGATGAACCGGTGACTATGTGCTAGATATGGGGCCAATGATGATGATATTGCCGTGTGTTCATGCTAGGATAGATTTGTTGGAATGAGCATGTTGATATGATAAAACCCTAAGTGATGAACCATATGATTAGGTGATGAATAGATGATGAATGTGCTTTGAATATTTGAAAAAAAAAACCTGTTGTTTGATCCATTTTGGTTAATTGTTAGACAAGAAAACATGTTTGTGATTTCTCATAGGATAGTACACCAAATCACGATTATGCAATGTTATTGGCTAGTACAAAAAGCTGGGCAGATGTTCTAGAAACAGCAGGGTGCGAGTCGAGACCTCCGGTTGCGACTCGAGACCATCACATGACAACTCGAGACAAGCTTCAAGGACTCAGAACCAGCAAGGTCTCGACTCGAGATCTCATGGTCTCGAATCGAGACTGAACTCGAGACCTCTAAGTTTCCAACTCATGCCTGCACCACTCGAGACCAGCCATTCATGACTCGAGAACTCCTGGTTGCGACTCGAGACTGCATGTTCTCGAGTCGAGACCACCTTGTCTCGACTGGGTTGCTTGTTTCCGTTATTGGGCCGAATTGTTTGGACTGTTCACGCTTATTACTGTTTAACTGGATTATGTGTTACTGTTAATTGGGTTGTGTGTTAACTGTTACTGTTTAGGAACGTGGACAGGCCCAATAACTTAGAGGATATATATATATATATATGTCATGTAGGCTATGTGTTAGATACGTGTAGGATATACGTCACTCCTTTACACCCAAACCTGACCTATACTGGTGACCATATTAGGACGTGGTGACCAGCATACTTAACCAAGTAAACTAAACTGCCGAGCAACCCAAGGTGAGTTCACACTCTCTACAAAGCATGGGATTCCCAGGGGTTGGGAATGGGGTTAAGGAACATGGATTCCTCGTCCTTTATTGGGTAGGACAGTGCTGGTTCAGGATATAATTCCTCGTCCTCTTGGACAGATAACTTTCACTAGACCAAAACTCTATCACGAAGTCCCTCCCTTTTTATATCGACTTAATCGCCGGGCCAATGGCGAGCGGGTCATTAGTTAGATAGCGCTATTTAGGTTTGACAAACCTCACACCGTGCCCCAGAGGACGGGCGTGAACTAATGGATCTGGGCACGTCAATGATGATAGACATTGACAGTTCAGGGCACATAAACATGACTACAGTCAGCAGTCGATATGTAACGAGTCTAGTATCATATACATGGGGTAGCCCCCACGGCTGGATTGCCAGAGTAATTGGGTTAAACAAATCACGTTTTCAACTATGGGGCAACCCCCACGGCAGGATGCCAGATAAAGGAAACTGTTTTCAAAATAACCTAAAACGAACACCCAACTGTGAACTCGCTCAACATTCTTGTTGACTCATTACTACATGCTTTGCAGGTCAATAGGTACTTAGCTGGAGCTTGCATGGAAGGGAGTCATTGTGGGACATGGACAGCTGTGTGCCATGTTAAACTTTGAAACAATTAAACTTATGTTTTGGTTTTAAACGTTATGCTTCCGCTTGCAACTTAAACTATGTTTTGTTTGGACACCAATTGTATTGGTTGGATTTTTATAATCACTTACATGCTTGTTCAATATGATTGGTGGCTGGATCCTGGTCAGTCACGCCTCCAAGCGGTGGTATTCCGCAGGTGGATTTTGGGGGTGTGACAGATTGGTATCAGAGCCATTGGTTATAGTGAACTTGGTTTTAATAAGGGGAAAAGTTTTATTAAAATCAGACTATAACCTGTACAGTGCTCTACGATCCACAACGACGCTTCACTCCACATGCAAGGCTCGACATTCTAGGTGATATGATCTATGTATATATTGCCTACTTGTTAGTTACATAATGCATTGCTCATTGTATGCTTGGTTAGTATAACTACTGTTGCTTGAACACGTGTGTGCCTACTCTCTTCTGTCATCGCATTTTCGTGAACCCCTCTCACCCATGTTCCTCTTGATATGAAGATCATGTCTAGATGCGTTAACATGACTCAAGCCCAGTTGACGGCTCTGATTAACGAACAAGTTGCTGCGGCGCTTGCAGCTGCACACGCAGGAGGTATATCCTGCAGTCCAAACTCATTCTAGGATCCTTAGATCCTACTCTTGTGAACCAACCATTGTTTTAAACTCTGTCCTTTCTTTCACCCACAACAGGTCAACATGCTCAGCCACCTGTGTGCACCTTTAAAACTTTTATGGACTGCCGACCAACTACTTTCAGCGGCACTGAAGGAGCCGTAGGTCTTCTTCACTGGTTTGAGAAACTAGAGTCTGTGTTCGAAATGTGTGAATGCCCTGAGGCGCGCAGGGTGAAGTATGCTACCGGTACTCTCGAGGGTTTAGCTCTCACATGGTGGAATGCTCAGGTCCAAATGCTGGGGTTGGTTGCTGCTAACGCCACCCCATGGAACAATTTTAAAGAGATGATCAAGGAAGAATACTGCAGTCGTGATGACATTCATAAGCTGGAAGTCGAGTTCTTCAACCTCAAGATGACGGGGTCAGAAATTGAGGCGTATACGAAGATATCAAATGAGCTTGCATTACTGTGTCCTACTATGGTGGACCCTTCAATTAAGCGTATCGAACTTTATCTCAAGGGCTTAGTGCCGGAAATCCAAAGTTATGTGACTTCAGCAAACCTCGCCACCATCCAGCAGGTTGTTCAGTTGGCTCACCGTCTCACTGATCAGGCGGTGGAGCAGAACAGGTTACCAAAGCGTTTAAGTGCTACAGCTACTTCGGATGCTCCTAGTGACAACAAGAGAAAATGGGATGGAGCTTCAAGTAAGGGTTCGACTTCTGTTCAGTCTCAGTCTCAGCAGAGAAAGACTGATGACTACAAGAGCCCCAGTCAGCAATCATCTGGTGGTCAAAGCCATGGTGGGTACAAGGGGAATCACCCCAAATGCAATCGCTGCAACCTACACCACAGCGGGCCATGCACCAGGGGTAACTGTCATCGATGAAACAGGCCAGGTCACGCTGCCAAGGACTGCAGAAGCTTATACCCCGCAAACCAGAATCGTCAACAACAAGCCCCTCAGAACCGGCGACAGCAGCAGCAGCAAGGTATCAACAAAGGGTGCTTTCAGTGTGGAGCTGAAGGCCATTTCAAGAGAGATTGCCCCCAACTAAACCGGAACCAGAACAACAACAACAACAATAACAATAATCAGGGGAATGGTAACAATGGGAACAACAACAACAACGGTGCCAGGGGGCGGGTGTTCGTGATTGGTCAAGGTGAAGCGAGGAATGACCCCAATGTTGTGACGGGTAAGTTCCTTCTCGGCGACTTTTATGTTACAGTTTTATTTGATTCGGGTGCCGATACTAGCTACGTGTCACTAGAAGTTAGTCAAATGCTTAAGCGTATTCCAACACCTTTGAACCACAAGCACACTGTAGAGCTAGCAAATGGTAAGAGTTTAGAGGCCACACACGTAGTCAAGGGTTGTAAACTTGTTCTTGCTAACCAGACCTTCTCTATCGACCTTATTCCTATCGTCTTGGGTAGTTTCGACATTGTCATTGGGATGGATTGGTTATCCCAACAACGAGCAGAGATCCTTTGCAATGAGAAGATTGTTAGTATTCCTGGTTCCGGTAGTGAACCTCTCATAATTCGTGGCGACAAGAGGGGTGCTGTTGAGAACATCATCTATTTCCTTAAGGCACAGAAGTGCTTGCGAAAGGGCCACACTGCCATTTTGGCTCTCGTTACTGACACCTCGGAGAAAGAGAAGAAGATAGAAGATTTTCCAATTGTACGCGACTATCCTGAGGTGTTTCCTGAGGAATTACCTGGCATTCCGCCTCATCGTCAGGTCGAGTTTCAGATTGAACTAGCTCCTAGAGCTGCGCCTATAGCTCGTGCACCTTATCGTTTGGCTCCATCAGAGTTGGAAGAACTCTCTACGCAACTACAAGAACTCTTGGATAAGGGTTTTATTCGTCCTAGCTCTTCGCCTTGGGGAGCTCCAGCATTATTCGTGAAGAAGAAAGACGGTACCTTCAGAATGTGCATCGACTACCGGGAACTCAACAAGGTGACCGTGAAGAATCGTTATCCTCTACCACGTATTGACGACTTGTTCGACCAGCTGCAAGGGTCGAGCTACTATTCAAAGATTGATTTGAGGTCGGGATATCACCAACTGAGAGTCCGAGAAGGGGACGTCTCCAAAACAGCTTTTAGAACTCGTTATGGACACTATGAGTTTTTAGTCATGCCTTTTGGGCTGACAAACGCACCTGCAATTTTCATGGACTTGATGAATCGAGTGTGCAAGCCTTACCTGGATAAGTTCGTCATAGTCTTCATCGACGACATCCTGATCTATTCGAAGAGTCAAGAGGAACACGAGCAGCATCTACGACTTATTTTGGAACTCCTTCGAACGGAACAGCTTTACGCAAAGTTCTCGAAATGCGATTTCTGGCTTCGTGAAGTCCATTTCTTAGGCCATGTGGTGAACAAGGATGGGATTCACGTTGATCCATCCAAGGTAGACTCAATTAAGAACTGGCCTGCACCTCGTACACCAACGGAAATTCACCAATTCTTGGGTTTGGCAGGTTACTACAGGAGGTTCATTAAGGATTTTTCCAAGATTGCACAGCCTCTCACCTCACTAACGCAGAAAGGCGTTGTTTATCGATGGGGAAATGCACAGGAGTTAGCATTTCAGCATTTGAAGGATAGACTTTGCAGCGCACCTATCCTTTCATTGCCAGAGGGCACAGACGACTTCGTGGTCTACTGCGACGCATCAATTCAGGGTCTTGGTTGTGTACTGATGCAACGGGATAAGGTTATAGCCTACGCCTCACGCCAACTCAAAGTTCATGAAAGAAACTACACTACGCACGACTTAGAGCTGGGAGCTGTTGTTTTTGCACTTAAGATATGGCGACATTACCTGTACGGTACCAAGTGCGCCATCTACACCGACCATAGGAGCCTCGAGCATATTTTGAAACAGAAGGAACTGAATATGCGACAACGACGATGGGTCGAACTACTGAATGACTACGAATGCTCGATCAGATATCACCCAGGCAAAGCCAATGTTGTGGCTGATGCCCTCAGTCGAAAGGACACTGCGCCTAAGCGCGTACGAGCTTTGCAACTCACTATACATTCTAGTCTTCCTTCCCAAATACGAGATGCTTAGGTAGAGGCATTGAAACCCGAAAACGTCAGGGCTGAAGCCCTACGCGGCTCAAGGCAACGCTTAGAACAGAAGGAAGACGGTGCTTACTACGTAACGGGATGCATTTGGGTCCCACTCTACAGCAACTTACGAGAGCTTGTGATGGATGAAGCACACAAGTCTTGCTACTCGGTACATCCTGGTTCGGATAAGATGTACCACGATATCAAGACTACGTATTGGTGGCCCAGCATGAAGGCCCACATAGCAACTTACGTCAGCAAGTGTTTGACTTGTGCTAGAGTCAAGACGGAATACCAGAAACCCTCAGGCCTACTCCAAAAACCAGAGATACCACAATGGAAATGGGAGCAAATTTCCATGGATTTCGTTACTGGCCTGCCTAGATCTCAGCGCGGAAATGATACTATTTGGGTGATCGTGGATCGACTCACAAAGTCTGCACACTTCTTGGCTATCAAGGAAACGGATAAGTTCTCCACTCTAGCAGACGTATACCTTAAGGAAGTTGTCTCGAGGCACGGGGTGCCCACCTCCATTATCTCGGATCGTGATGCACGATTCACTTCAGAACTGTGGCAAGCAATGCACAAATCCTTTGGCTCACGTTTAGACATGAGCACAGCGTATCACCCTCAGACGGACGGGCAGTCTGAGCGCACTATTCAAACCTTAGAAGATATGCTTCGTGCATGTGTAATCGACTTTGGCAAGAGCTGGGAAAAGCATCTGCCACTTGTAGAATTCTCGTACAATAACAGCTACCACACCAGCATTAAAGCTGCTCCGTTTGAGGCATTGTACGGGCGTAAATGCCGGTCACCTCTTTGTTGGGCAGAGGTGGGGGATAGTCAGATCACTGGTCCAGAACTTGTGGTAGACACAACCGAACGAATTGCTCAAATACGACAACGCATGGCGGCAGCTCGTGGCCGTCAGAAAAGCTACGCCGATAAGGACAGGAAACCACTTGAGCTCCAGGTTGGGGAGCGTGTACTACTCAAAGTTTCACCCTGGAAGGGTGTGGTTCGTTTTGGCAAACGAGGCAAGCTTAACCCACGATACGTCGGACCTTTTGAAATTATCGAGAAAATAGGCAAGGTGGCCTACAAACTGAACTTACCAGCGGAACTCAGTGCAGTTCACAACGTTTTCCACGTGTCAAATCTGAAGAAGTGTCTGTCAGATGAGACCCTCATAGTTCCTTTGAAGGAGCTCACCATCTACGAGCAGTTACGATTCGTCGAGGAACCAGTTGAAATCACAGACCAGGATGTTAAGGTCCTCAAGAACACTAGAATACCTCTCGTTCGAGTTCATTGGAACTCACGTCGCGGACCAGAGTTCACCTGGGAACGCGAAGATCAGATGAAACAAAAGTATCCCCAACTTTTCGCAAATAGTACAACCACTACTGAGGCTGAAGCTACGGAATTTCGGGACGAAATTCCAGATCAACGGGGGGAGGATGTGACACCCCAGGAAAACCATACAACTTAACTAGCTTCCTCAGTGAGTACTTACCAAATTTCGGGACGAAATTTCTTTCAACTTGGGGATAATGTGACAACTCGTAATCTAGAACCCTTCATTGTATCTCGATGTAACATGCTTGAACGTTATATGTTTATATATTAGCAAATGAAAGTTGTGAATTATCTTGATGTGCTATGTGTTGATAATATGTACGTATAATGTATAGTTATGTATATGTGGGTATGTAATAAGCCGAGACCATGAACCCAACTCGAGACCACTCGGTCTCGAGTGAACAGTGTAACTGTTGGGCCGGTTGGGCCATGCTTCTCTTTACCCCACTCGAAAACCCACTAGGGTGAACCAACTTAGGGCTAGTATATAACTCATGCTCCTAGCCAACCTTGCCATTTTTTGGGCAACCTACACACACTCTCTCTCTCACTAAAACCCTAGAACACCAACACAAACCTCCTCTCATCCTTCTCTCGGATCCAACCGGTAACACTAGGACTCTCGGATCGAGCTTGGGATCATCATTCGGAAGTTCACTCATCGACTCTTCATACCCTCACACTTAGAGTATCTAGCCGGTTAGTGTCTCCCTTTAGTTGTTTAGTGACAAAATGCATGAAGATTGTTGTTTATCTATAATGTAGGTGTTTGTTTGATAAAAGATGCTTGGTTGATAAATGATATGCATGCTTTGTTTAAATATTTTCCATGAATAATTTGTATGAGTAAATAATGTAGATGATCGGTTAAAGACGTTGAATGATTATAAGTTCTTGGTTGTAAATGATCCACATGCTTGGTTATGAGTTAAATTGAATAAGGATGTTGTTAAAAATGGTGTGCAAGATTCTTATGACAAATGCATAAATAAACTTAAATCTAAGGATGAACCGGTGACTATGTGCTAGATATAGGGCCAATGATGATGATATTGTCGTGTGTTCATGCTAGGATAGATTTGTTGGAATGAGCATGTTTATATGATAAAACCCTAAGTGATGAACCATATGATTAGGTGATGAATAGATGATGAATGTGCTTTGAATATTTGAAAAAAAAGACCTGTTGTTTGATCCATTTTGGTTAATTGTTAGACAAGAAAACATGTTTGTGATTTCTCATAGGATAGTACACCAAATCACGATTATGCAATGTTATTGGCTAGTACAAAAAGCTGGGCAGATGTTCTAGAAACAGCAGGGTGCGAGTCCAGACCTCCGGTTGCGACTCGAGACCATCACATGACAACTCGAGACAAGCTTCAAGGACTCGGAACCAGCAAGGTCTCGACTCGAGATCTCATGGTCTCGAATCGAGACTGAACTCGAGACCTCTAAGTTTCCAACTCATGCCTGCACCACTCGAGACCAGCCATTCATGACTCGAGAACTCCTGGTTGCGACTCGAGACTGCATGTTCTCGAGTCGAGACCACCTTGTCTCGACTGGGTTGCTTGTTTCCGTTATTGGGCCGAATTGTTTGGACTGTTCACGCTTATTACTGTTTAACTGGATTATGTGTTACTGTTAATTGGGTTGTGTGTTAACTGTTACTGTTTAGGAACGTGGACAGGCCCAATAACTTAGAGGATATATATATATATATATATATATATATATATATATATATATATATATATATAGGGGATCGCTAGAATGAGAACCACCACGAGTTATGAGAACCACGAGAACCGCGCCCCGCGGGTGGCCGTTGACCACGAAATTTTTTTTACACCTAGATCCGTATATTTTAAGACCGGGTGTAAATTTTGGGTTCAAACGGCGCGCCCGAGGGGGTAGTTTTTTACGCCCAAAGTTTGGGTTTTTTTTATTTTTCTTTTTTTTTTACCAAACTTTGGGCGTAAAAAACTACCCCCTCGGGCGCGCCGTTTGAACCCAAAATTTACACCCGGTCTTAAATATACGGATCTAGATGTAAAAAAAAAATTCGTGGTCAACGGCCACACGCGGGGCACGGTTCTCGTGGTTCTCATAACTCGTGGTGGTTCTCATTCTAGCGGCTCCCTATATGTATATATGTCATGTAGGCTATATGTTAGATACGTGTAGGATATACGTGACTCCTTTACACCTAAACCTGACCTATACTGGTGACCATATTAGGACGTGGTGACCAGCATACTTAACCAAGTAAACTAAACTGCCGAGCAACCCAAGGTGAGTTCACACTCTCTACAAAGCATGGGATTCCCAGGGGTTGGGAATGGGGTTAAGGAACATGGATTCCTCGTCCTTTATTGGGTAGGACAGTGCTGGTTCAGGATATAATTCCTCGTCCTCTTGGACAGATAACTTCACTAGACCAAAACTCTATCACGAAGTCCCTCCCTTTTTATATCGACTTAATCGTCGGGCCAATGGCGAGCGGGTCATTAGTTAGATAGCGCTATTTAGGTTTGACAAACCTCACACCGTGCCGCAGAGGACGGGCGTGAACTAATGGATCTGGGCACGTCAATGATGATAGACATTGATAGTTCAGGGCACATAAACATGACTATAGTCAGCAGTCGATATGTAACGAGTCTAGTAGCATATACATGGGGTAGCCCCCACGGCTGGATTGCCAGAGTAATTGGGTTAAACAAATCACGTTTTCAACTATGGGGCAACCCCCACGGCAGGATGCCAGATAAAGGAAACTGTTTTCGAAATAACCTAAAACGAACACCCAACTGTGAACTCGCTCAACATTCTTGTTGACTCGTTACTACATGCTTTGCAGGTCAATAGGTACTTAGCTGGAGCTTGCATGGAAGGGAGCCGTTGTGGGACATGGACAACTGTGTGCCATGTTAAACTTTGAAACAATTAAACTTATGTTTTGGTTTTAAACGTTATGCTTCCGCTTGCAACTTAAACTATGTTTTGTTTGGACACCAATTGTATTGGTTGGATTTTTATAATCACTTACATGCTTGTTCAATATGATTGGTGGCTGGATCCTGGTCAGTCACGCCTCCAAACGGTGGTATTCCGCTGGTGGATTTTGGGGGTGTGACAGTGACAGTAGTGTATGGGCTAAATATGTAACTTGGTGTTATATATAAACACCATTTCTTTGTAACCCTAATCTTGTACAATACAATTCTTGATCAATACAATTCAAACCCCAGTTCATTCCCTACACCAAACAACACGTACAACTAATAGATGATGAACTATATATTATGATAATGATTTTGTGATAGTAGATGAATAGAATCATGTGGATCAACTATGATACATGTTTGTTGCTATTGGCGAAGCTTGAGATTTCCGACTGAGGGGTCAAAAACGTATATACCTAATAAAACGGGGGGGGTGAAAACGTATATACCTAAAAAATTCTCTACGAAAACTACAAACTGGACACTACTGAGCGAAAAGTTCAGGAGAAACAAAGAGAAGAGTTTCATTTCATGGTGCATTGCATTAACAATGTGTATGTAAGTTAATTACTCTAGAAACACAATAGTTGCTTTTTGTGCTATGATGAAATTTGATGAGACATCTTTAAAGATTAAACATAATTGGATCTCCATTGTTCTATCTAAACTGTTACACTAGATGTTTACTAAAATATTTTTCTATATTTGGTTTGATGTAGTCAAACACACTTTCTAATGCACATTGTTTGTTGGGGCGAGTTTTTTACAACGTACATTTATGTGTTAGTAAAAGTCGTATGCTGAATATGGTTTAGAGTATCTTATTTTTTTCTTGGTGTGGCTACAAAATACACATTGTTTGTTGGGGCGAGTTTTTTAAGTGAAACCTGAACCTGATTACAAGAAACCAAAACAACCCAAACTCGAATAATGTCGATACCTGAACCCAAATATGGTTAGTGGATCAATAAATGGGTAGTTCTAGGGAGAATCGGGTTAACCCGATTAACCCGTATTGTTATTGTTTCTTCTATTGTTATCTTTTTTTATTTTTCATCATTGAAGAAAGTTTGGAGTAGATTATGGGTAGTGTAGTCATTATTATCAAGAACGAGTGTGGGATTTTTATGTGGTGGAATCACCAAAATTCCATTGCAATTCAAAGATCAGGTCATGCGAGAGTGAAAACGATGAACAACAACGGGAATCACCAACCCGATAACCAATTAAACTGACACGAATTAAACCAAACCCGAATAATATGATCCTAACCAACCTAAGTTTTAAATGATTTGGTTATAATGTAAGTTTTTTTCCACCTAAAACTTGATTAGAAAACCTGAATAACACCCCTGAATTGTTTGGATGTTAAAATAAACATCATATTTTGATATTAAATGAACTTCAATGTCACATGACATTTTCTCCTCTAACATCCTTTTCAATTAATGCCACATGACATTTTCATCTTTAATTCATTAATAATATATAATAATTAATATCTAATTCTAATTTATGATAATTCATTAATAATATATGATAATTAATATCTATTTCTAATTTATGATTAAAAAATATACATAAATGATCTACAATTTTTAAAAGAGTAAAATGCACAGATAGTCCCTGTGGTTTGGTGAAATTTCACCTTTAGTCCCCAACTTTTCAAAATTACACTCTTAGTCCCTGTGGTTTGACAAGTTGTTACTCGGATAGTCCCTAAAGCGGATGGAGGTTAGTTTTTCTGGTTAAGTGGGTGTGAAATGACCAGGACTATCCGAATAACAACTTGTCAAACCACAAGGACTATCCGAGTAACCTTTATCCGCTTTAGGGACTATCCAAGTAACAACTTGTCAAACTACAGGGACTAAGAGTGTAATTCTGAAAAGTTTAGGACTAAAGGTGAAATTTCACCAAACCATAGGGACTACCCGTGCATTTTACTCTTTTTGAAACTATGATTTTAGTACTTCATACAATAAAGTAGTTTAAATTACAAAAGAAAAAAAAATAAAAATTGTTATCCTAATCTGAGATTATCTATAAAATCAATATATGAGTTTTTCTAACATATAAATAAAAGCTAAAAAAGAATAACTAATCAGAGTACTATCTCGCAACAAGACCCAAATTTTATTGAACTCGGTTTTAAAATGATAGACGGAGAGAACTTAAGGTTTTGAAATTTTATAGATGAGATAATATTAAGATTTGTAGCTACATTGATTTATGATATGTTTTCAATTTAATAGAGCTAAGAAATATATTAATTTCATTTTATACCTATTTGTGACATAGTCAATTGACCTTTAATAATAAAAAGATTTTATTAATCATATATAAACCTTTAACTTATATCACAACTTTACAAATACTATTTATTAATTAAATTTGCATAACAATTATTAGTAAGAATAACAAATCTAATTTATGTTATACCAATAAAATTGGCTTTTTACCGAGAAAGAGAAAAATAACAACTTATATAATGAATTTTGTAAACAGAATTGAGGTCTTAGAGATTTAGTTTAAATAAAAGTTATATATAAAAGAAACATAATTATAAAAATTATTATTTATACATTGTTATATGTAATGTAATACATAATTTCATTCATATTAATAATATATAAATTTGTTTGTTACATGTTTTTAAGTATTCAACATTTGTAATACACAACTATTATAGTATTTTCAGTATTACTAATTAAGATGGGCCAGATTTTGTGATAAATTCAAGTTAGTTGTGTGAACCATTATATTGTAATAGAAATTCGTTTATATAAAGTTTTGTTACTAATTAGCATAGGTCGTTAGTAATATAAAGTTTTTTAAAGAATATATATCTATATCATTTATATTGTAAAAACTCATGTAATACGCGGATCTATAAACTAGTCCAATAATAAAGGCAAGCCATTAGTAGAATTAATTTTTTTAAACAAAAATCCAATTTTAAAATTTACTTTATCTCGAAATATTTTGATCCTCCCTCATAATTGTATCCATCGGAAAACCTTGTCAATATTAATGTTTTAAGTGGTAATGCAAGAATAACAATAGACACAATAGCAAACATTATTAAATATTTTAATATGGGAAAGTTTAAGAATGCCCTATTATTAAAACTAGTAGTAAAACCCCTATTAGTAAAACTAGTAGTAAAACTCGTGTATAAAAAAAATTATTTTTAGAAAACCATACATATCATATTTTAATAGAAAAAGTATATATATAGGTGTATATATATTTTAATAGAAAGAAATAGATATAGTTAGGGCATGTTTGGCTAAGCTTATTTAAGTGAAAATGGTCTTTTTGTGAAAAAGACTTATTGACTTATTAGTTTTTGAAAAGGTGTTTTTAAAAAAGTGTTTGGATTAGCTTATAGGATGGGAAAAACCAATAAGTCAATAACTTGTTTTTTAAAAAGTGTTTGACTTATCTTATTGATGTAAAATGACTAAAAGGACAAACAAATATAATATAAGGAGTGTTAAATCAGGGTAATCTAGTAATTTGGTGTTTGAAAAATTATAAGCTGATCAAAAAGTCAGAACGTGTTAACTTCTCAAAAACTCCTTTTTCTTCTTTTAAAAAAATCATTTTGAAAATGACTTTTAGGTTTGTCAAACACTAAAACTTCTTTTTAGCTTTTTGATTAAGTCAATAAGTCGATAAATTGATTGGAAAAGCTTAGCCAAACATGCCCTTAATCAATGAGTGATGCCACTTGCATTCCCTATCTTCTATTTCTATTTTTTTAATGGCAAATTTCTTTACTCAAGTTGTTCGTGAGACTTGAATCTAAAACATTTCTCTGGTGTTTAAAGACATTGTCTTTACCAATAGACCACCACCCCATTGATTCTATTTTTTTTTTTTAATTTTTAGCTTTAAGTTATTTAAATTTGGGAACAATTGTAATTCAGTTAAAGGTATATAGTGTGGTGGAAAGTTGCTTTGTCCACTAAGGTTTTGGGTTCGACACTTCGACCATGGCTTTGGCCATTTCAAACGTTTAATTTTGTTTCCGTGCAAAACGAATATATATATATAGGGGGCCGCTAGAATGAGAACCACCCCGAGTTATGAGAACCACGAGAACCACACCATCCGGGCCGCGGTTGACCAAAATTTTTTTTTTACTACTAGATGTGTGTATTATAAACACATTCGTAAAAAAAAAATTAAAAAAAGGCCGAGGGGGTAGTTTTTTACACCACAAGTTTGGTGTAAAAAAAAAACAAAAAAAAAACACCAAACTTGTGGTGTAAAAAACTACCCCCTCGGCCTTTTTTTTTTAAATTTTTTTTTTTACGAATGTGTTTATAATACACACATCTAGTTGTAAAAAAAAAATTTGGTCAACCGCGGTCCGGATGGTGTGGTTCTCGCGGTTCTCATAACTCGGGGTGGTTCTCATTCTAGCGGTCCCCTATATATATATATATAGAGAGAGAGAGAGTAGGGTTCCTGTGGAAAGTGTGTTTCTCCTAGAAAGTCTAGGAAGCAATAAGAACGCGACATGTGGCATTGAAGAATTTTAACTAAAAGGGCAATTGTGTAATTTGAATGTTATTTTAATTATGGATTATTTTATTAGGATAACTAACTAACCAGAAAATTATGGAAACTAAATATTCCATTTAAAAAAAAAAAAAAAAAAAATTTAATCGTACAAGACGCTGTGTTTCTTGACAATGTGTTTTAACAGCAAGCAGATTTCTTGACGCCGTGTTTTAACAGCAAGCAGATTTCTTGACGCTGTGTTTTAACAGCAAACAGATTGCTGGAGGATTCTTGACACTGTGTTTTAACAGCAAGCGGATTGCTGGAGGATTCTTGACACTGTGTTTTAACAGCAAGCAGATTTCTTGACAATGTGTTTTAACAGCAAGTAGATTTCTTGACGCTGTGTTTTAACAGCAAGCAGATTGCTGGAGGATTCTTGACACTGTGTTTTAACAGCAAGCAGATTTCTTGACATTGTGTTTTAACAGCAAGCAGATTTCCTTGACACTGTGTTTTAACAGCAAGCAGATTTCTTGACGTTGTGTTTTAACAGCAAGGCCCTGTCACATGATCCTTGGAAAACACATGTACCACATACCTACACTAAAAAATGTAGATAAACCAAAATCAAATACATGTTTTTTTTAATGTGTAAACTAATTTAATACGAAAAAAGTGGTGTATGAAAATAACCTACGTCTCCTTCATCTAGCTGTAAATGTGCTCTCAAATGTTTCCCTGAATTAACAGTCTTTCGGTTAATATTAGGACAGCCAGTTTGAATATCTTGCGTAGATAGTGTTCTTCTTTGGTTCCGGTTAGGGAGAGAGAGAGAGAAAGAGGGGAAATCCCATGATTTTAGGGATTGGTTATTGATATGGTAGTTTCTTGACTGATTTAAAACACTTCCAATTACCAAAATACCCTCACTATATTAAAAGTCTCTAATTATATAACTCAGATATTACGAAAATGCCATCCATTTGATCTAAGCCATTAAAAACACCAATCGGAGGACCCAGATCGCTTCCTAGACTTTCTAGGAAAAACACACTTTTCGCAGAACTCCTACTATATATATATGCTAACCATGAATTCAAACCTGGGTCAATTTGTTAAAAAAACAAAGCTCTAATCAACTGAGTTACGCATATATCTATTTTTAGGGCTGTAAAAGAACCGAACTAACACGAACAATGCCATGTTCGTGTTCGTTCGTTAAGGAAATTAACATGTTCGCGAACTGTTCACGAACGCATACCGAACATAAGTTTATGTTCGTGTTCGTTCGTTAAGGAAATTATGTTGTTCACGAACAGTTCATGAACACTGGTCTCGAACACAAACGAACGCAAGCAAATAAAAACAAACGCAAACGAACATTTAACTTGAAAATAAAAAATAAAAACATCGTTATCCTTAAACATTGAATATAAGTAGTTAAATACAACTATCAAACGATAAATCAAAACACAAGAAGTCTACTAGACCACCAAACGATGAATCAAGTTTAACTAATTTAGACATAATTATCCTCAAAAATGTCTTAGAATGTCTAAATTTTAGCTACTTAGAAAAAATAGGGTTTCAAGTTTTCAATATGTTTAGATAAAAGGTTTATTATTATTATTATTTTTTTATATAATCAAACAAACACGAACGAACGTAAACGAACATATTACCGAACGTTCACGAACGTAGTCGAACGAACGAGACCTGTGTTCGTGTTCGTTCGCTAAGCTAACAGAACGCAATTTTTTGTTCGTGTTCGTACGTTAAGCTAATCGAACTAACATAAACGAACTTCCCGCCGAACTGTTCACGAACTGTTCGCTGAACGTTCAGTTCGTTTACAGCCCTATCTATTTTAGTTAACCAATATAATTAAATTTTGATTGGTTGCCCTTTATGTTAATACGTGTGTATAGGGGAAGGATCCACTAAAAAGTGGATTTTGCCTAAGTAGTCTAAGAAGGATTGTGATGATAACATGTGACACTCATAATAAGTAGGAATGAAGGGCATTTTGGTCCTTATAAATAGGAGTGAAAATGACATGTGGCATCTTTTTTGTTTTTTTTAAATACAACAAAAAAAATCTAGTACAAAAAAATCTAGCACAAAAAATTTAGTACAAAAAAAATATAGCACAAAAAATGTAGTACAAAAAATATAGCACAAAAAAATCTAGTACAAAAAAATATGGCACAAAAAATCTACTACAAAAAAATATAGCACAAAAAATCTAGTACAAAAAAAATCTAACACAAAAAATCTAGTACAAAAAAATATAGCATAAAAAATCTAGTACAAAAAAATATAGCACGATAAAATTCCGCAAAAAAAATGTGGTAAAAAAAATCTAGCACAAAAAATTGAGAAAAAAAATTAAGACAAAAAAATCAGTACAAAAAATTTAGCACAAAATATAGTACAAAAATCTAGCACAAAAAAATGTTATACAACATAGAAATACAACACATTTTAGTGGGTTTTTTTAGTCTTCATATTTTATATAGCAATATGGTACTCAAATTAAAGATAAAAAGAAGCTTGATTTTATGGTGAAATTTTTATGAAAAAATAATTTAGTATAAAAAAGTTATGAACGTTTAAAAAATTGGGGTGAAATATGCATGTGCCTTACATGTGCAGAGAGAGTCTATAAATATGATTTTCCCAAGATACCATTGCACTCCTCATTTCTCCTACACTTTCATTTTAACCATTGATTTGAAAAATAAATGGTTAAGATTCCTTCTCATCCTACTTAGGGAAAATTAACTTTTTATTTGATCTTACCCCTACATATATATTAGATTTTTTTTCCTAATTCAAAATAAATGTATTTATATATAACTAGTGATCTTGTTTTAATATTAATAAAAACTAGTTAAATTTCCGCCGGCGCGTTGCGGCGGGGACCCAATGACTGCAAAACGCGTGTCAGTAACGGAAAGCAGATACCGAATATCAAAACATAAATAAAAATGTCGTGAAAAGGATAGTCAATCCGTCCTAAAAAGCGATTTTAAATAACCTAATATATAATAATAGGACCCACACGTCCTACACGTTGGAAATTCGGTTGTTTTCAGTTCAGTTATTACGGTGCTAACACGTTAAAATATGGATGAGCTCGGTACCGGTAACGGCACCGAAAGTACCGATCCGGAAAATCATCGAAATTAGGTACCAGCACCGTAAATGCTTGGTACAATACGGTATGGTATTTGAAGGTAAAAATCAATAAATATAGACATGGTGCTAGACCGGTGTCGAACCGAAAGTAACGATTCTGAAAACACCAAAAGGTGGGTACCAAATTGGTACAAAAAATGATTTGGTATAGTAAATTTTGTACCGATACGATACCGGTTTGATTACAGGATTTGATAACTATTTGCTCATCAATAATCTAAATATCCAAGTTAATTTTACATGCTACAATTCATTCATTACGTAAAAAGACAAAAAATAAAGCAAAATAAGTTGTTGTGTATATAAAACCTCATTCAAACGAAATACAGTTTACTTACTGTGTGTATGAAAAGTAATCTAAACTGTGCAATTACTTGCATTGCTACGTTGCTGCAGGATTTAATGAGCTCGGTACCAACCGGTACCGAAAATACCGTTACCGAAATACCCAAAAGTGGGTACCGGTACCGAATATACCTGGTACGGTACGGCTTGATACGGTCGGTGTTGGTACGACACCGGTATTTGAGGGTAAAACCCGATGAATACCGGTGCCGAACGGATACCGAAAATACACTAAGTTTGATAAATTTGATACCAGCACCGGTACCCGATACTATTCATTCATTTCTATTTTGATTAGTACTGTTCATTCACTTCAGAATTTAATATATATATAGGAGAATGTTTGAACTTTTGAGCTATTCTTCGTTTTCGTATGATTTTATTGTTTATTTTAGGTATCGAAATGAAATGACGTTTTTATTTTTATCGGCATTTTAAGTTTTTATTTTTTTGCGTGGATGATACTGGTGTACGATCACAATTTGTTAAAAACTTAAAATTACGACGTACTTTTTCGTCATTAAGTTTCGATGTTCAAAGCATCGTCGCGGATGTGACGAACCGAATACATGTAGATATTTTTGTGGGCTTTCTTTATCGGTTGACATCAAGGCCGGCCTGGAGGGGGTGCGGGTGGGCGACGGCACAAAGCCCAAACCCTCCGGGGGCCCAAATCCTTTTAATTTTGCATACAATTTACGTTGTATAAGCTAGAATATCTATGCACTAAATTAATAGATGACACAAACAAGCTCTTGTTAGGGTGGTTAATGCCTTGTTTAAGCAACAAGAAAACGCGGGTTCTAATTCTGGTGTCTCCAAATTTTCTATTTAGCTTCATTTTTTGGTTCTTTTTTGTTAGCTTCACATGGTATTTAATGCCTAATTTTGTCAAGTACACATTTCCCTTTAATTAATAAATTACTACTTAAACTTAGCTAAAAATAATTATTTAAATTACTTTCACATAAATTTTAGTGATTAGATAATTAATAAGTTTATAACACATAGAAATTTGCGAATAGGGCCCAAGATTTTTATCTCGCACTGGACCAATTTTTTTTTTTTTTTATAATTTTTAGAGACGACCCTGGTTGATATAGTGTGCAACTCCGAAAGAATTCCCACTACGTCCCCGACACAACACACAAATTTAATAGCGCTAGCTAGATAAAGAAATGAATAAACGTAGTGGACCTATCTTTTCTAAACATTATGAATCGTGTAGTTATATAAAGAAAAAAGGACAAAAACATATGTTATTTGTTTGTTTGCAATCAAAGGTGTATACAAGCTTTTATTATTTTTCTTCATGAGCTAAAATTTATTTTTTTATTTTTAATTTTTTACTTTTAAGTTACTATAAACTACACATGTGTTCTGGTTTTTATATAAAATTTCTTTGATAAATGTGTGTGTATATATAGGTGGACTGGTGGAGGTTTATTTAAGAAGAAAAATAACAAAATGTACAATTATAAAACATTAAATAGTTTTTCTCTTATCTCATTTATTATTATTTTTGACTAATTATTATTATCAACCTACACACTAAAATTTTTGCTTACACACATCAATATTTATTCTACACATTTTGAAATTTATATCCTACACATATTGCAATTATCCTACAGAGCTCGTATTTATCCTGTACTTTAAATTAATTTTTTTCTTCTTTGAAAAAATATATTTTTTGAAAATAAGTTACAAATTTAATGTAGTTAGCTATTAAAAATGAAGACTACCAATTAATGATCTATCTAAGTTTACCAATTTACCTTTACACTAATATTAAATACAAAAATTAAATTAAATAAAATAAGGATTTTTATTGGTTGAAATTTCTTCTTTTTTATTCTTACAAAAAAATTTCTTCTCGTTTAAACCCTACACTATATATATATATACATGGGTTGGTTAACATACAATTTGTATTAACGTACGCAACGTACGAGATTGCGTTACAACATGCGAACTTCATTTTCACCATGCGATTATTTTTTTTATAGCATGCTATTTTCTCATTTTTACAACTTGCTATTTTTTTCATCTTTCAACATGCAACTTTTTATATTTTACAACATGTGAGTTTTTAGTTCTGAATGCGAACTTCAAATCTTGTACGTTCGTACGATAAGGCATATTGTATATTACACTTTCAATATATATATATATATATATGTGTGTGTGTGTGTATAGTATGTAGTAGTATTTCTTTCTCTTTCCCACTAAATTTGATTATTCTTTGCAAACGTACTAAAGCATTATGGGATTTTGATAGTTATGTAAAATAAGTTGTGTTAAACACTCTCCTATACATACTAGATCATTTTATTTGAGATATCGGGCATTCTTAATAAAACCTTTAATCAATTATTTTTGTTATCAATACATATGTAAGTGTATAAAACAGCCAATTCAAAAAAAAAAAGATAAAAAAATAAGAGCCTTGAGTTTAATTTAGTATGATGATTTGATTTAAAATTCATAGAAAATGACCGGTAGAATTTAATGAGATGTCGAAGTAAGAGGTTGATAGATAATAGTCTAATATCCTCTTTTAATTACTCATATACATAAAAAAAAAAAAACCACTTCTTGCCTAACGGTACTCACAAATGAATAAGGCTTTGTCTTTTCAAATGGTAAAAGTTAGATTATTGTGGTTGTCAGGATAATGTGTAATTTAAGTGTAGATTTTCAAATGGTAAAAGTTAGATTATTGTGGTTGTCAGGATAATGTGTAATTTAAGTGTAGAGTTAAATAGTATGTAAGTATTTGTTAAAAAACACATATACACCAAAGGGCATTTAGTGGTATGATGATCTCTTCTCATAATATCAGGAGTTCAAGTCATATGTTGGACAATAGTGGACGATCTAGTCTACTCTCATTTTGTTAACTAATTTTCTACTATCGCCGTGTTGCGGCGAACGTTTTTTGTTGTTTAGTCTGTGTTTACATGTGTTTTGAAATCACTACGAGCGCGTTGCGTACGGAAACCGTTGATAAGAATAAAAAGAAAATATAGAAAAAAACACTAAAAGATAACCAAAAGAAAATCAACAAAAAAAGTTGTATGGTAATAATGTTGTTCGTATAAAACCTGGGATCAGAGATAAGCAAATAATATTGGGTACCAGTACTGAATTTCCCGAACCGAAAGATCTTAAGTACCAATTCGGTACGACTTTTGGCGTTCCCGGTACCGGTTCGCTACCGTTTTTTACCTTCATATACCGGTACCGTAACTGGTATTTTCGGTACCAGTACCAATTCGGTATTGGTTGGCACCGAGCTCATCCCTACCCCTGAAACTAAAAAAAGAAATCATTAAAAGTTGAAGAAAATCAACAAAAAAAGTTGCACGATACCGTTGTTGTTCGTACGACACCCGTGATCAGGGATGAGAAAATGGTACCGGGTAGCAGTACCGAATTTCCCGAGCTAAAAGATTTTCAAAATCAATTCGATACCGACTTTTGGTGTTTTCTGTACTAGGCTGGTGTCGGTTTTTACCTTCATGTACCGATAACCGTACTGGTATTTACCTTCATGTACCGATAACCGTACTGGTATTTTCGAAACCAGTACCGGTTGACACAAGCTTATCTAACTTAAAAACTAAGGGTGTAAGGAGTGGTTAAACACTTTGGAGTGGTAAACTAAAAAACCGACCAATCAGAGCGCGCCATGTCAATCAGGCAAAAGTGTTTAAACTTTGCTGAAAAGTGTTGGCAATGGTTTAAACACTTGCTGAAGTGGTAAACTTTTTTTTTTATTTTCTGTTTTTTTTATATTTAAGATAAAATGGAAAAAACATAAAGTTTTTATAAATAAAAATAAAGCATTACATTTTAAATAAAAATAAAGCATTACATCTTAAATAAAAATAAAACATTACATTTTAAATAAAGTCTAACTTAAAAAAAAAACTAAAAATCACAAGGCCATCCATATTTTTTTGCGATCTCACGTTTTCTAGCGAGTGTGATTGCCAACATAGCAGGGTGGACATTGTCGGTAGGCCGATTATACGTCTCCAAGTCCTTGTCGAACATTGTTTGTCGCAACGCCTCTCGTTGCTCATCCGCCAAGGTCAAGTATTTTTCTTCTCGTATACGTTTAATTTCCATTATCTCTTTTTTCATAGCCTTGTACTCTTCGAATTTGTGTGTTATATCTCTTGGATCTTCGTTTCTTAAAGACGGCCCTTTGTCCTTTTTCTCCTTCCTCGTTTGTCGTATTGGTGGTGGTGAAGGATCCTCGTTTATGTCGGGAAGATCGAATCCGCTCGAGATTTCGACATTCGGTGATCCTCGTGCATAATTTCCCGAATCCGAAGACTTTCTTTTTCGACCCGAGCCGGAGCTTTCTTCATTCATCAAAGGTATCGGCGCCCACTTTTCATTTGTTCTAAGAACCTCCCAAGCCGCATGAGCAAAGTCCATTTTTTCTTTGTTTTTGTAATCCTTTAGCGCTTGCTTCATTACATAAGCATCGTCCTCCCCGCTAGGACGTAAACGATCCTAAAATAATAAATTATCAACAACTTAATCCAAATAATTCGTTAAAAAAAACCGTATAAAAAAAATTACCGCTTGATGATATATGCCGTTGAATGTGTTAATTTTTGTTTGCATCGGCGTCCATTTTGAGCGAACTTGGTGGTGGGTTCGGTTACTTCCTCCGACCGTTTCATTGTAGTGGTTTAGAACTTTCTTCCAAAACCCGTCCGCCTTTTGTTGATTGCGTTTCTTTTTATTCAAAGTGCAATGAACATAAGCCTTCGCCAACGCCTCTTCTTGTCTAAGCGTCCAATTTTCCCGTTTCGCTTTTCCTTTTCTTCCCGGTTCGGCTACAACTTCTTCAACCGCAACATCGTCATCCTCATCTAACTCTTGTTCTTGGGTTTCCAGCACGACCTCCTCATCGTAGTCATTTTGTAAGTCTCTCGGTGATTGTGACATTGGGGTTTGAAAAGCAAACGGGTCAAAAGCATTTTGTGCTTGTAGGGGGTAATCATAATAACCGGGTCGAGCCATCGTCGGACCGTGTTGCATCCAATTTTGGATGGGTTGGGTATCATAACCGAAAGGTTGTTGCATGGGTTGGTTAAAATAAAATGGAGGTTGGGTTTGATTCGCAAACCCAAGGTGCGGATGAAACGGGCCACTAGTACCACCCGAACCATGTTTATCTTGACCCCTCGACTTCGAACCGGAGCCTACCATTTTCTTCTTGCCTTCACCCTTGTTTGATGAGCCTTCCATTTTTGAGCAAAATGTTTGAAAGTTTACAGAGGGTATGGATGACAAAGAAGGTATTTGGTCTAGTATGTATAGTGTAATTTTTGAAACAAAAAATATTTTTTTTTTTACTTTAAACGGTAATAATACCGTTGGAAAGCACAACCGGCCAAAACAATCAAGATTCCCGAGTCGGCAACCTGTCCCCGCCCCTTTATGTTTGCCGATCGGTAAAGGGGTCGGCGGCGGTGTTCCCGCTCGGTAAACCAACTTTGCCGATCCCCTTTACCGCCCACTCCGGACACCCTAAAGAAGATAATAAAAATTATTAAAAAAACTATATATATTATTCTACTGTTCTAACACTGTTCAAATCATAGGTTTCTGTTCTAACACTGTTCAAATCATAGGTTTTTTAATATATAAAATATAATATAATATAATATATAGAATAATGAGAGTAGACTAGATCGTCGTTAGACAAAATCACATGCATATATGTATATATAAATAGATATATAGTTAAGCTATACACATAAATACAGCCTAATACAGATCATTTTTATGATTTTCATAAAACGAATTTTATCAAATACTTCTATGTAATTTAAGTAAATATACTATAACTAATAGTAACCAAAAAAAGGAAGAAAGAAAGAAACTAGATAAAGTGTCTGTTTACACAATCCAAAATAATTATATTATATATAGCATACCAAAAGGTGTATATATAGTCTCAAGCTAAAGCTCTTAAGCCACCTTCTTTCATTCTCTCTAAAGCAATGGAAAATGATCTGAAGGAACTACAACTCCTCCCTATACCATGCACCACACCCTCCTATTCACGTACCTCACCATGGTCATCTGACCTCATGACTTTCCAATCAAACAACCTCGAATATCCTTCGGATGGCGGTTTAGGTCCTTCCCTGGACCTCCAGCTCTCCACCAGTCTTCGTCCAATCAAGCCATCGCTTGGGACGGAGACCAGGAAGTGGAGAGGGACAGACCAAATTCGAATAGCGGCAATGGAGAGCGCATACGCCAAGCGTGTGATGGAGATGACACGGCGTGAATTGGAGATGGCACAATCAGAATTTGCGCGTGCAAGACACATGTGGGAGAGGGCGCGTGAGGAGGTGGAGAGGGTGGAGAAGATGAAGGAAAGAGCAACACGCCGTGTCGAATCGTGTATGGAAATCACTTGTCAAGCATGTAGAAGAAAATTTAGACGTTATTAATCTTAATGATATTTAGCTAATTTTATATTTATTTGTGGCAATTGTTTTTGTACAATGTCGTCGTAGTTGTCTTTCTATAATAATAATTAATTAATTAATTACAATTTATTTCGTAATGATCATTTTTTAAAACACATTCAAACTCTAATTTGATGTTTTTTATGATATCCATATTTTTACTATAACTGAAAACCAATACTTTCAAAGAAAACATGTGAATTTAGACGAAAAGTTATATTACTTGATTTATTTCTTAGAATTGTTCATGTTGATAATAATTTTACTCTTATGTTTCTTGAAGAAAGATCAGTTGTTTGTATGTATTGTGATATGTTTTCAAAATTATTGTATAGTTTTTTAGTGGCCAACAAAATTTTTTATTCCATATATCATCCAATATGTACAACTAAACAAAGCTAGCAAAACCCAAAAAAAATATTGTATAGTTATTAAATTTAAAACAATAATAAATTTTCAACTTTTATTTGGACGGGTAGATCACTCGATTAGGCCTTTAGCCTTTGATCACCCAGGTCATGCGTACGAATCCCGTGGTTGGCGTGTTATTGTCAGTTTGAACCGGTGCAACAGTTAGCACCCCGCAAGATTCGACACTAAGACCTCCCGGGCAGGAACCCCACATAAGTGGGTAAACCTTCCCACCTCCCCCCAAACCAATTGGTTTGCGGATCATTGGCAATAACTTTTCAACTAAGTTTAATAGCCATTTAGACTTTGGTCTAGTGATTAAGAGGAATTACCTCTTGTTGGAAGACCAACGTTCAATTATTGAAAGATACAATTTAATATAGGATTTAGGGGATGCAAAACTTAGTTGTTCTTTTAACTATTTTAGGGTGATTTTTTGGAGAGATCGATTATAGGAAACCCATAACGTTTCATGTTGTTACTAGAAATTTTGGCCGATCAGAGGTTTAATAGACACTGGGCCCTCTTTAGTTCCAGCAATGAATCTAATCTATAAAATAATTGAATATGGAACGTGTAAAGTAGAAGAAAAACATAGAAATAAAAGCGATACAGAAGATGGCAACGTGTTTCGTTTGTAACCTTTCATATGCGAGTTGCATATCGTGGATGGAATGTGTAGATCTTTTAGAAACACATATAGGTCTGGATATCTCTCCGAATCGAATGGATGTCATTTGCTAATTGAAATATTCCGATACTACTTATCGAAAATTCACACCAATGCTTCAAAGAGAAAACAAGAATGAATTTGCAAGTGATGTTTTGAAAACTTGTACCAAAATTAGATTCAAACTCCCACTTAGAAGAGATCCCCCCCCCCCCCCCCCGCAAGTTCGAAGGTGCATGAAATAAGAATAATCATGAATGAGTGTATAGTCTAGAATTTTTAACTAGTAATTCTTATTTCCTTCCCTTTGATCTAAAGTAAACCCTAATTAACCAAAATTGGCTTGTTGACAATAAGATCATGAATGAGTGTCTAGTCTAGAATTTTTAACTAGTAATTCTTATTTCCTTCCCTTTGATCTAAAGTAAACCCTAATTAACCAAATTGGCTTGTTGACAATAAAATCACCAGCAAAGGTACCGTAACGACACTAGTTCAGGGTTTTCAAATTTTGAGATCAGAATATGTATTAAAATCAGAGTGTATTTTTTTTTAATTTAAATTTACTCGATTATATAAATTCCATGTAGATTTTATTTTTTGTTATCTTGTTACAAATTATATAGTAAATAACTATTTAGTAAAAGAACGTTGTCTTGATATTTGAGGGAAAAATAATATTTGATTTTAATTTTCATCATGATAAGTTGTTTATTCAGATTTTTAGACATATAATGGTTTTTTTAACAAGTTACATACAATAATTATTTACGTGTCAAGTCTAAATCAAATACTCAATCAGTGATAAACGTCTGAGTCTCTACAACAATAATGTCATGATCGAATCAAGTTGCACTTGTTTTCTATTTAACCCTCTTAAAAGTCACTTCATTTGCCTAGCCTAAATTGTGTTTCACCCGACTTCATTGGTTAGCATATTATTATGAGGTACCGTAAATTTACAAGTAGGGTTCTTTCGCTGTTGAAAAGTGCGCAACACATTTTTTTTCTTGTCAATTTTTAGTTTAGATCCACTTTTGATTGTAAATTATTGTTATCTAACATTAACAAGTTCGTTTGCTTTTAGTCCGCAATTTTATCGTTTAATTTGAAAATGTGTTATATATATTTATTTAATAATACATGTTATATATTTATTTAATAATAAAGTATTTTTAAAATTATATGATGATAAATTAAATACATTCACTTGCACATGGAAGATAAATAGGGAAAAATAAACCACATATGGAATAGCAGCAAATAATGATTGACCATTTGACTGACTTATATCTTGTCACTGCCTTCCAAAACCTTAAGTTCCACCACATTCATTATTGTACTTCCTACAACCATTGAATAACACCAATTAATGGTGCCTTTTTTCAGATTGCTTTTAACATTTTAGGGCTACACAATTTTTTTTATTTATATTTATTGTTGGATAAGTTCTGTTTAATCATAATGGAAAACATGAAAACATACTTGTTACAGCAGACAGTGCAGTGGAGAATTCAGTCAGAGAAGATGACATCCCGTTCGACATAATTGTCAGTGTGATCTGGTTCATCCTTAGGGTGCTGACTAATGATGGTGACTAGGAAAACCGACAAGGGAATCGGGGGTGTCCGGGGCGTACATCGGTGACCCCATCGGTGACCACCTTCCCCGATCGGGAACACCGCCGCCATCACCGCGGGGACCCGAATCGGGGAGTGGTTTCGGCCCTTCTTCCCCGCTTTGAAATGGCACAAGGTTTGATGAACGGTCCTTTAACGGTCGACTTTTTAAAAAAAAATTCACTTTTTAAACAAATATAAATAACCACACCCACTTCACTATTTTTTATACTCTCAAACCACACCCACTTCTTATTTTTTATACTCTCAAACCACACCCACTTCTTATTTTTTATACTCTCAAACAACACCCACTTCACTAAATGGATCCCAGGTTCCCGATTTTTCCTCCCCTACCCGACTTTCCCGACGATGAAGGTGAACCGTCAAACGATAGTAGCTTAATTTTCTTCCAAAATCTCATCCAACAAGCGGAGCTACTAGACACGGCATCGTCTAGTAAAAAAAAAGTTGTCCCTCGAGATCGTGAGGGTGGCCACGAAACACTAATGGCCGATTATTTTGTAGAAAATCCAAAAAAAAAGTTGTCCCTCGAGATCGTTGAGCATCTCGGACGTTTAGATCTACCTCACCTTGAAGTGAGTTCCGACGACGAGTAGTTTGTTTTTATATTTTTCTAGTTTGAATGTAATTTTTATTTTTCTAGTTTGAATGTAATTTTTATTTTTCTAGGTTGTTTTTTTTTTAATTTAATGAAATGCCTTTTATTTAATTTTTATTTTTATTAATATTTTTTTAATTTATAAACATGCAAAATTTTACAACAAATAATAAAAAAAAAAAACCCCAACTCCCCTATTAGGGGAGTGCCGCCATCAAAATGGGGTGTTAGGGGAGTTTAAGAGGGGAGTTGACGTGGCACTATCTGATTCGTGGTGTGTAAGAGAGGGGACTCCCCTCTTAGGGGAGTGCCCCTCTCACCCTTATGGGAGAGGAAGTCGATGATGATGATGTTATGATTAGGTTATCTGATTAAGTGTGTAACCTTTTGACCTCTATATAATTCTCCTTATATAAGCACCCAGGAGGAAACCTAATTAGTTAATAAGGGTAATATGGTCCATCAACAATTACTAACTAATTATTTAATAGGTTATTATATATTTTGATCTATATTATGTAAATGATTATAATGGCTATAGATTAAATATTAAACATAATATATTTAATCTTACATTCTCCCACTTAGCCGAGTAATCATTTACTATGAGTATTAGATAAGCCTGATCAGGAGTTAACACTCATTTTAGCCTTAAACAAGTACTATAGCAGAGAAATACAGCCGTTGAATCATTATGCGACTCAGGACCCCCATTAGTCATACTATAGCCTTAATTTAAAACCTAATCGTCATGATCAAAATACGCATAAGCCCTTTGTTTGATTTGTAACTTTATTTGTCTATATGCCATTATACCGGTTGAACATATTCTAAGAGACATACAAAATCAAACTGAGGAAATTTCATTAATCATAAAACATAAGCTAGTACAATATGCTTAAATAAGGTCTTTACTAAATCCCATATTCTGAACATGTTCTTCGTAAACCTTAGGAGGGAGACTGTAACACCCCAAAACCCGAATGTTTATATTCGTTAAATGTTATGATATGGCACATCAAGAAATAAATAACTAGGTTATTTATCCTAGTTAAAAGTATGGTAGAAACAATTAGAGAATGAGAGTTGTGCCAATTATAAATAAGAGAGAGAACATGAGGGACTAAGATTGCCAAAATTGAATATGAGTTTAATTAAAACAAGAATCTCACACACACTGGGTGTGTGTGCGTGAGATCGAGCAGGAGGAAGAAAGAATGGGTGTAAACCCTAGTTCACAAGAAAGCTTCAAATTGACAAGGAGATTAGTCTCAAATCCGATGCATGAACTCGTTTTCTTGATAATCTAGCCCTAGCAAACATGTGGTAAGTTGTAATTTAAGATTTGATGATATTGTAAGAAGTGGGTTATGATCAATCCACGAAATTGTATGAAATTAAGCATGATTATGTGTTAACATCATCATAGGGAACATGTGTTATGCATAATTTTGACTAATTTGATGTTTAAGGATGTAAACCCACTGGTTGGGTGATTAAGATGACATGGGTGTTCATCATGTCCAATTCTTGTTAAATATTCATGAATTATGTTGTGTTATGATGAACTATTGTTAGATGAATTGAAAGAAATATGGTGTTGATATGTTTGATGTTTATGTGTTAATGATACTTGTTGATTAGTAAGAAGATTTGATGAAATATGAATGAACTTGGAAGATTATGCTTAAACTAGTTGTACATGGTGCCTAGGAAGTAGTACGCACACCACGTGTTTGATAAAATGTCCAAATGACAATAATATGTGAAGGTTATGTTATGATGATGTTGAGTATGCTATGTGCTTGTTTGAATCGACTAATGAAATACATATGTGAGATATGAACTTGATATGATCATTCATATGAATAATCATGTATGCTAATAAGGACGTAAATGTAATGACATGAAAGTATAGGAATCATGTCAAGATGGATGGGAGCGTGGAAGGCTAACGGGACAAGAAGACTCAAGTAAGCGAATGCAAATACGGACGCGTAAGGTAAGTGAACTCCGAACTTACCCTTTTGTTTGGTACTGTATTTATGATATACGGTAATTTATTTAATGTAATGTAAGAAGATATGAATCGATGTTGTTACTAATGTATGTTTTAGTGGAAATGAGTCGGAAGTGATTAAGAGAGAGATTCGATTAAGTTTGGATAAGAAAGGGAAGCTAATGATACTAACCGTGTTTCTATTGAGAACTAATGTGAAGTATAGGCATCTTAACAATGGAAGTGAAGGCTGACTCCGCTATCCGATGCAAGTGATCGAATGGATGGATGAAAGGGCTAGTATAAGAGAAAGCATGATATGTTGACGCCTTATTATACATGTGTTAAGATTTTGTATTATGTCACCGGTTGCTAATGATGTGATTGAATGTGGTGACGGCAGGATTGTACAGGTTTATGGATGTTTCATCAAGAAGTGTACGCGGTTGAAGATCGAGTCAACGCATGGATTGTACGTGGGTGTGAATGTGGTCACTTAATTTTATATAAGTATGTTAGTTTTTAATTAATTTATAAAAAGGGATTAATGTATTTAAGTGAAAGAATGAATATAATGAAAGAAAATTTTTAAAGTTCGTATTTCCGCTGCGACTTTTGTCAAATACGTGTTAGGGTCTTACAGAGACCTTTAGTCATCGGATCCGCAAGCATATCTTTAGTACTAATATACTCGATACAAAGATTATTTTCCTCAACTCGTTCTCGTACGAACAGATATTTTGTATCGAGATATAAACCAGCTCCAGTCGAACTGTTACTGTTCGAGAAACTAACGGCAGCTGAATTATCACAATAAAGCTTCAATGGTCTAGAAATGGAATTAACGATTTTGAGTCCAGTGATCAGATTTCTAAGCAACATTCCATGACAGGTTGCGTTATAAACAGCAATGTACTCTGCCATCATTGTGGAAGTTGTGGTCAACTGTTGTTTATGACTCTTCCATGAGATAGGGCCGCCTGCTAACATAAAGATATAGCCCGAAGTGGATTTCTTGTCATCTTTGCACTTGGCAAAGTCAGAATCAGAATAGCCCACCACTTCTAAATGATCACTTTTTCTATAAGTCAGTTTATAGTCTTTCGTCCCTTGCAGATATCGAAGTACCTTCTTAGCTGCTTTCCAGTGATCTAGGCCAGGATTAGTCTGATAACGGCCTAGCATTCCAGCAATATAAGAGATATCTGGGCGAGTACAGACTTGATCATACATCAGGCTCCCGACTACTGACGCGTAAGGTATCTGGCTCATTTGCTCCTTCTCAACCTCTGTCGTCGGACACTGGAATGAACCGAAAACATCTCCCTTAACTACTGGAGCGACTGAGGGTTTGCACTGTTGCATGTTGTAACGTGTAAGGACACGATCTATGTAAGCCTTTTGGGACAATCCTAAGATCCCTTTGTGTCTATCTCGGTGAATTTTGATGCCAATGACGTAAGAAGCATCTCCGAGATCCTTCATGTCGAAGTTATGCGAGAGTAACCGCTTCGACTCATGCAACATGTCTAAACTATTACTTGCCAATAGAATATCATCTACGTAAAGGACAAGTATAGTAAAGTTGCTCCCACTCATCTTGAGGTAGGTGCATTGATCCACTTGATTCTTCATAAAACCTTGTTTCTTCATGACTTCATCAAACTTGAGGTACCACTGACGTGATGCTTGTTTTAACCCGTAAATGGATTTCTTCAACTTACAGACTAGATGCTCCTGACCTTCAGGTTTAAAGCCTTCAGGTTGTTTCATGTAAACATCTTCGCCCAAGTCTCCGTTAAGGAAAGCGGTTTTAACGTCCATCTGATGTAACTCTAAATCAAAATGAGCTACTAGGTCCATGACGATCCTTAATGAATCTTTACGAGAGACAGGTGAAAATGTCTCTTGATAATCAATTCCCTCTTTCTGAGTGTAGCCCTTTGCAACCAATCTCGCTTTGTAGCGTTCAACGTTCCCATTCGGATCCAGTTTTGTTTTGAACACCCATTTACATCCTACGGGTTTCACACCATTGGGTAATTCTACCAAATCCCAAACGTTATTTTTCTTCATGGATTCAAGCTCTTCAATCATTGCTTTATTCCATTCAGAAGACTGATAACTGCTAATGGCTTCATTGTAAGAGATAGGATCATTGAGCTTTCCGGGATCCATTTCAGCTAGGTAGGTAACATAATCATCCCAATTAGTAGGCCTTCTTTGCCTAGATGACCTCCTGAGTGGATTATCGGGTTTAGCGTTGTCTTGGTTTTGAGCGTTTGATGTGCCTTCGTCATGAGGTATAATGGGTTCTGATTGTAGAGGTGAATTTGCAGTTGGTGCAGTAGCTTCAGGTACAGTAGTTGCATTTGGTACAAGAGGAGTAATCGGAGTAATGGTAAGCGACGAGTCTCCCCCCCCCCCCCCGCGTCTTGTACTTCTTGCAATTCTTCGTAAGGGTTGATACTGCTCCCACTGACCTTGAAATCCTCCAGGAATGCAGCACGCTTGGTTTCAACAATACGGGTGACATGAGAAGGACAATAGAAATGATAACCCTTAGAGTTATCAGGATACCCGATAAAGAAACAGGTAACTGTTTTAGGGTCAAGTTTCCTTAGGAAAGGATTGTAAAGTTTTGCTTTAGCAATGCAGCCCCATACTTTCATATATTTAAAACTCGGTTTCCTTCCTGTCCAAAGTTCATAAGGAGTTTTAGGAACAGACTTAGAAGAAACTCTATTGAGTATATGAACAGCTGTTTTTAACACTTCAGTCCAGAGAAATAATGGTAAATTAGTGTTGGCTAACATACTGCGCACCATGTTCATAAGGGTACAGTTTCTTCTTTCAGTGACACCATTCTGCTGAGGTGTACCAGGCATGGTGTATTGGTTCACAATCCCCTGGCCCTTACAAAACTCATAAAATGGACCAGGAGCTTGTCCCACATCAGTATGTCTTCCATAATATTCACTGCCTCTATCTGATCTCACAACTTTAATCTGACGATCTAATTGCTTTTCAACTTCAGCCTTGTAATCTTTAAAAGTTGTAAGAGATTCAGATTTCTCCTTAATTAGATACAAGTACATGTAACGAGAATAATCATCAATGAAAGTGATAAATGAAGTATGTCCTGTTATGCCAGCGATTTGGTAGGGACCACTAATGTCAGTGTGAATGAGTTCGAATAAATTAGAACTCCTAGTGGCACCTTTCTTATTTGCTAATGTCATTTTACCTTTAAGACATTTGACACATGTTCCAAAATCAGAGAAATCGAGAGGAGGTAAGACTTCATCCTTTACAAGAGGATTTAATCGTTCTTTTGAAATGTGGCCTAAACGCTGATGCCACAACATGAGAGACATGCGGTTACACCTAGTCCATTTTTCATGAACTATCTTCTCAGCAGCAGTACTTTGAGTGGTAAGGTCCACTGGCTTATTCTCTCTTAGAGCATAATCAAAGTCTAGCAATCCAAGTGTAAGCATGAGGGCATCCTTCCATGCAGCAAAGTTATCACCAGTCAAAGGTGGAATCCCCTGATTTGGTGCTGATAGTGGAAGTAAGATGAGCAAGTTATGATACTTAGGAAGAAGTTCTAATGTGATCTAAGGGTATGTTAAACTAAGGCAGGCATAAATAATGACCATTTTACATTATGAAGCTGTGATATTGTCTATTACTAACATTAAAATAATAGACTTAGTTAAAATTCTACTTAAACGAAGACAAATCAGTTTTGGCCAGAAGTGTAATCATTTAAGCATATGTGCAAAGTGGTTGTAACAAATCAGCTTTGGCCAGAAATTGAGACAATCACTTTAGTTATGCACTTGTTAAGTATGCCATCTATGAAAGAATTAAATCAGCTTTGGCCAGATATTAAGACATTCATGTTTATGATGCACACTTAACATAGCTGTCGTAATACTTGAATGATAAGTAGATGTATCAAATCAGCTTTGGCCAGAAATGATACATCAAAACTCATTCAAGTTAAGCCATTTTGGTTTTGGATTCATCCGAAATGACTAATTTCGAATCATTTCGGACTATCCGAAATGGATGATTTCGAATGATTTCGGATGTGTCCAAGACGCGTAAGTCGAGTCATTTCGGATGATGATACTTAGTCCGAGATTCATTCGAAATGGTCAGTTCTTGATGATTCGTGATGGATTTCGGATGATTTCAGATGGTAATGCTTAGTCCGAGATTCATCTGAAATGGTCAGTTGCTGATCAGTAATGGGCGAACAATGTTCATCCGGAATGATCAGACAGTTGCTGATCCGTAATGGGCGAACAATGTTCATCCGGAATGATCATCCGTAATGATCATCCGTAATGTGTTCTTCAAGCTGTTACAGCTGTTAATGTGAAAACATAACAGAAAATTCGAAATCTTAGGAATTGTGATAGAGTTTCCTATTTTATCATTGATCTAATTTTATCAGAAAATTTCGAAAATCATAATCTGTTTATCCTATTAACAGATTTCGAAAACCTTATTAGATAAAATTAGATCAAAATTAGGAAAACATTCCACAATTCAAATTATATTCCAAAACATAAAGAAAATTTCGAATTTTAACTAAGAACATGATGAACCCTAAATAAAAATAACCTTAATACTATATCCGAAATCTGGGAATTTATCAATCATTTAAACAATACTTGAACATTATGATTTCGGACAGTAACATAAGAATGAACATGTCATCCGAGATGCCATTCCGGATGACAGAAATCGAACAGTTAATGATTTCGGATGACAGAAAAAAAACGAATTTAATTATCGTTTTAAAACCTGTTTTCCAGTTTTAATCCAGATTTACGGATAGAAAACAGAACTGACTAATCAACATATGCTCTGATACCACATGTTGGATCAGTTCTGTTTAATCATAATGGAAAACATGAAAACATACCTGTTACAGCAGACAGTGCAGTGGAGAATCCAGTCAGAGAAGATGACATCCCTTCGACATAATTGTCAGTGTGATCTGGTTCCTCCTTAGGGTGCTGACTAATGATGGTGACTAAGAAAACCGACAAGGGAATTGGTTATGGGAGAGGAGGTCGATGATGATGATGTTATGATTAGGTTATCTGATTAAGTGTGTAACCTTTTGACCTCTACATAATTCTACTTATCTAATCACCCATGAGGAAACCTAATTAGTTAATAAGGGTAATATGGTCCATCAACAATTACCAACTAATTATTTAATAGGTTATTATATATTTTGATCTATATTATGTAAATGATTATAATGGCTATAGATTAAATATTAAACATAATATATTTAATCTTACATTTATATGAAAGATTATACTATAGTATATTTCTATATTTTTTTTCTTCTTTTGGTAATATATATAACACAGCCTAGTTATTAGCTTAACTAGTTGAAGTCTTGTAACTTTCTCTTCAGGGGTGCACTCTATCAAATCAAATGTCTATCTGTCAAAAACAAAAACAAAAACAAAACAAAAGTTGAACAAAATCTGGTCCACTTCCCGCTAACCAGGTTATTAGTTCAATCGCGCAAGCCAAATTGAAACAGTTAAAAATACTTAAATGAACCAATGAAGGGTCCAGATCCCATTTCGACTGACAGTCTGATCCAGTTTTAAAATTATTCACAACAAAGTTTGATTCACCATCCATCGTCACAACAAAAACTAACACGATCCTCCTCTCTCTAACAATACACTTTTTGTTCACACCTTGTTAGCTTTTAGCACCATACATCACTTCAACCAACCATTTCAACCAAACACCCACTACCCTTGTCTAGGTTTAAATCTAAACACTAAAAGATACACATCCTCCATAGATTTTTTTATTATTATTATCTTATTATACACATTAAACCTATCATTTTAAGTTTCACCTTACCCATTCTCAAAATGCTAAAAGACTACATACTTAAAAAGTTTCCATTAGTTAATTTATCTTTAACAAAGGAATATACATTAAATGTAGAAGATAATATACAACACAAATGTGTATGTATCATGGTACCAAAGATGTCTTAGTAGTGATCAAGATGATAGATACGTGAGTTTAATGTCTGAAAAACGAAAATAACAACCGTAAAACGCATCTCCAATGTTATATTCATGTTCGAGACCTCTTTGTTACTTTCCTAACTCGGTTTTATATCAAGGTTTTCGACATTGGATTCTTTAATTTAGTCTCGTATGTTGTCGCACCATAACCGATGGCGGAAATATCGGAGTGAGACGAAACGAGATTGTTCGAGACTTCACAACTTGCTAATGTGACAATAATTGATTAAATAACTTTCATTTCATTACTAAAATTCAAGGTACATTGTTTGGAAATAAGATATACAACAAGTGAAACATAACATAAGTAACATGAGAGGAAATACATAAATTTAAATAGTGTGTTTCTAAGTCCATCCTAATAGATTTCTTGAAACGTCTCGATCATCAATTTCCTGCAATATATATTCGAGTAACGGTCAATACATAAAGCATTGGTGAGCATACAAGTTTGTCTACTAGCATACGTATAGAAATTTGACTCAGTCCAAACACGGCATATAATGTATACTAAGGCATAAAGTACATAAACTAGTATGAAACAGATATATGTCAAACCAATTGTGTCCACAATGCGTAATCCTGTCACCGAAGCGAACAAGATTGTTATACAATTGATTGCTTAACATAGACCCTTCCTAAGGGCGGTGTGCTACTCCTATAGCGCTATAAATGTTAAGGTTGGCCCATGAAGTTAATGACAGGTATTGTGAAAGAATGACTTCTAGCATGTAAGAATCCTAAAATATATCACATTAGACATGTGTAAATGGATTGGTTGATTAAATCATGTGATTGATTGTGTAAGTGTTAGTTTGATAATTTATATATATTGCACACAAAGTGTGTTGTTAAAATAAAAAAAGGGTCATGTATACTCAAGGTTTGCGTAGAAGTTCCACGTAAGTGAGTTGATGTATTTGAGAATTTGGGAACGCCGAGTTATCCTACAAGGATAAACAAGGCGTGTAAGTATGACGGATTGGATTAGGAATTTGTATGCGGAATTGTAACTTAGTATGAAATTACATAAAAGTTATCTTGTTAAAACACTCAAATTGGACACCATGTTTATGTGTTTTTCATGGGCACTATTTCGCACATTGGAAGTTCAAGTATGAGGAATATTAATCCAAGATAGTATTTACCATAATGCCTAACATTCAACCATGAGTTTGATTGTTGTTAAGATTCGGTTTGTTAGATATATATATTATAGTTATGTATAAGCATCTTAAGTATTATAGAGTACTATGTAGTGGTCATGCAAGGAGGTAGGATGAATTCCATCCATTTAACCTCATTATATGGATTCACCAAAGCACAAAGTCATCAATAATCATCTAAATCACTTAAACAACCAAGTGACTTGACTAGACGAGTGCATTCCAAACATAGATAGTGTTTGGAGACTTGGTGTAGTCTTGTTAACTTTGTTACTTGGAAGTTATTTTAGTGACTTAGGTTGATTGATTAGGAGGTGTTTGAACCTCATATTTTCTGGAAAAACACCTCAACTCAAGTCCCACAACATGTAGATTAGTTGGGGACAAGGTTTGCGTAACAACCCTCATTAAAAGTCATATTTATATTATTATTTTATTCAATAGGAAACCCTAATTAAGACACCCGAGTGATTCTGCACAAACCCTACAAATTTCAGAACAATCAGAATCAGGATCAGGGCCCCTAAAACTCAGGGGGGCATTCCCTACTCAACGATTATCTTTATATCTCGTTGTCTAAATTAAATTTTTCGAAAGTGTCGACTCAGCAAGCCTACTCCCACGCGTGGCAAGCCTATGAAAAATAGGTGTCCCTTACGGACCGTAAGGGATAAGGCTTACGGTCCGTAAGCCAGGGTCAAAATTCAGTATAAATAGCAGGCTTTGGGACTCGCTTCTGTGCGTTCGTTCGACGATAAAATTCGACTCAGGCACGGAGTTATCGTCTGATTACTACCAAAAACACTAATTAGTATAGTGGGGTGCTGCTACAAACAGGGTATTAACTCGATCGCTGCTACGATTCAATGTCCGATCGATTAAACTATCCAATGGATGTTTAAGTGCCGCTCAAATTGAGTTTATACTTTGTTATTCATCGTGATTTCGACTTGAATGTTTGAGTGCTGTTCGAATTCGGACTATACTCTGTCATTCGTTGTGAATCCGATGGATGTTTAAGTATTGCACTTTGTCATTCGTTGTGAGGGTTTTATCTCGTGAGTTATCGTAAATGCTGTATTAGTTACTTACCTAATTTGTATGCATTAGGTTACAAGGCTAATCAGTAGGCTAGGCTCTGCTCAAATTAAATCTGTAATATATCAAGGATTATCTGTAGACTAAGCTTTGCCCGTAGAAATCTGCAATGTGAGTTCATTTCTCTTTTCTCACCGTTTGTGAGTCCACTCTATTTTCTCACAGTTTTATCACCTTTTTGTGATACAATTATAATTACAAAGGCTTTACAGAATCTTAAATGTTTACCAGTTATACTTACAGTGATTAAGTTTTTATATTAACTGCCGATATTAAAGGTTTTATACATTATTTGATTCTCATTATTATTTGCCAGAAAGTTAGTCAATATTAGCATGACTACAATAACAGTGGAAATTATGCATTCTACTAAGATTATATTTTAGTCTTAGTCACGTTAATATATTAAATAATGATATTACAATTATTTAATTGACATATTATATTTGATAAAGTTATTATAGTTTGATATATGTCATTTTCTGGATTAAATGGTTTTATGCCATAAGTAAAATATTTGACAAAAGAAATGTCACGGGACACAATTAAGTCCGGAGTCATTAGTTGAGAGAATGATCAACAGTGACATGACCAAAAGCACTAGTTGAGAGAATGATCAACAGTGTTATAAAATCACTAGTTGAAAGAATGATCAACAGTGATATGACCAGAATTATAGAATCACTAGTTGAAAGAATGATCAACAGTGATATGACCAGAATCATTAGTTGAAAGAATGATCAACAATGATATGATTACAGTCACAGGAATCGCCTAGTGACAGATAAATTGGATAATAGTAAAATATAATTACTTGATAAATTCACTATTGGATGAAAGTGAGCCAATGAGTGATATGATTACTGTCACATCGGAACTGCCACCATGTGGTAAATACTGATTTAGTTGGGTAAATATAAATAGATATAAAAACCTTAATACTGTAAGGTATAACAATATATTTTATAAAAATGGAATGAATTCACTCAGTATTTTCGCTGACAAAACCTTTTTCAAACATTTTTCAGGTAATTACAGTAGATTGGAATAAGAGCTGGATACGACACTGAAAGGCTTCAAGAAGTGGCTTATTTTATGAATTAAATTAAATTAAATTAAGAAATATTGTTTTATGTAAACAAATTTATCTTATTAAAGCTACCTTTATAAAACATGGGTTTATCCCATCTATTTAATAAATAAAATCCGGTGTTTCTAAACTCTGATATTTTTCCTAACTCACGGTCCTGATGAAATTTCCGCTGCAACGTTTTTAAAATAATCACCGGTACCGCTGGACTGTTCACGGCTTCCGATTCCGTCCAGGGTGGGTCGGGGGTCATGACAGAAGGTGGTATCAGAGCCACTTGTTTAAGCTATTTAGGTGTTCTTTTAATACCTAAACTTAAACAATAAAGTTAGGAAACTGATACAAATTAACATATGTGTTATATATGAATATATATATGTCGATATGCACATATAATATCCTGGAAGTATTGTTTTGTTTTAATTATTCTATGATATTAATAAGTGAAAATGTTTGTAATTCAGATGTCAAATGAAGTACCACATAATCCAGAAGTTCATGCTAATAGTGAAAATCCTTTAGATAAAAATGCTATAGAAAATCTAATAGCTCAAGGAATAGCTAATGCTTTACCTTTAATAATTAAAGTTGTTAAAAATCCCGTAGAACCTACCAAAGTTGTGAGTAGCAAGCATACTCGTGACGATGGTTTTAGCCATAGTGTCAATGGAGGTAATGATGATATTATCAAAACCCCATTTCCCAAGAAAAAGAAGGCGATGATTCTCGGGTGTACCTACAAAGAAAAGTTGAAGTTGAAGTCGTTGAAGGTTTAACAAAACAGAATTTTAAATCTCACTTTGGACCTCAAATATGGTGATGTTCCAACTTAGTTTAACATGGTAAACTTGTGGAAACATTTCTAGATGTTGTCTAAGTGGAATGGAGGGAGAAAACGAGAAGAAATGAGGAAAGAAGTGAGTTGAAAGTTCACTTGGACACTTGAAACTTTCTGCCCAACTTAGAGAATTTCTTGGTGATTTTGGAGTGTTTGAGAGTGATATGGAGTTGTGGAAAGCAGTGTTGTAAGAATCGCTAGGCGCTAGTCGGTCGGTGGGGTACCGACTAGTGATTAATCGGGATTAATATGGATTAATCGAAATTAGTCAGATCGGGATTTCGATATGTAATTTTTAGTTATATATATACACACACATTTTTATGTATAGTTTTTTTAAAGTAAACATGTTTTAACCTCCCATTGACCCATTTTTTAAGTAACTGACTGAATTTTATAAGGTTTTGTCGAAATTTGGTTGGGATCTGGCCAACATTTGGCTAGAATAAGACCGCCATTGACCACCTAGCGATTAATCGGTGAACCTCTGATTAGTGATTAATCAGAGAATATTCGGGATTTTTACAACACCGGTTGAAAGTGAGAACATGTTAGAGGATGCTTGGTTTTATAGTGGTAAATTAGGGTTTATGTCTTAAAGAGGTTAGAAGATGACTCGAGGTAAAAAGAGGTGGAAAATGGTGAAACCCGGTTGGTTGGAAAATTCTATTGCGGATTGAGCTTCCTCGAGTGGTTTCTAAAATGTGTAAATGAAATACGAATTACAAGTTTCTAAAATTAGAAAGTATAAAAGTACGGAATGTTACATTACGTATATAGCCCTATCTTACTCTAGCCTACAATGATAGCCTGGTGTGGGTAGAGTATCCCTAAGGGTGTAAGGGATGAATGTCCATTGAGATTATGGAAACTTTCCCCCACCCAATTTTGTTGTGCCAGGTAATTTCTCTCTCATTTTTGCGTATTGCCCAAAAAACATAAGGGGTGCATGACTAAATTGAGTTTAGGCAAACTAATTTAAAAAAAGAAAAGAAAAAAGAATGATTGGTTGAAAAGAACTGAGCCCCACCACTTACCTTCAACCTCACCTATGCCGCAAGCGACATCTTCTCTCCAAAAAGTGGACTCCCGATCTACAAAAGGGGGTTGCCGATGGATTTACCTAACGCACACCGTATACCCTAAGAAATGAAGAAAAAAAAAGTTGGTTGTCATAGAATAAGGAGGATCCGTGGATCACCAAATTTCAAGAAGTTTCCTTGAAGGTATGGCTAGCCAATTCTAGAAATGGTTATTATTAGTCACTATTATTTTATAATACATGAGCCTCCAATCACATGATAGCAAATATTTGTTTCATGTTCAGAAAAATGAGGGTACTTTAATAACATATGTTGTTCAACTAATAATAAGTTTTTCTTAACAAATATTTAACTAAACAATTGTTAAAATATATGATTTAACTGTCTTATTTAACCATCTAGTTGATAATTAACTACTTAAGTATATATTGGGTTTAATTGTGATTATTCACAAGTCGAACTCAAGTTTATTAAACTTGACATAAAGGTCAAAACCAGCCAAACTTGAGCTTGAACCCTCTTAAGTTAATATAAACCGAGCTTGAGCTTAGCTTGACTCGTTTACACCCTACCCTCATTGAAGGTTTTACAAGTTTTTTTCTCGCCAACGTTTTTCCGATATCATCTTTTTATCATAAACTATAGCTTGTTTCCATCAACTTTCCTATGAAAAACAACTTAGAAAAATAACAAGTTTTTTGATAGTGTACCTAAAGCTTACACTAGATTGTATGACATATATATATATATATATATATATATATATATATATATATATATATATATATATATATATATATTCCCCAATCTAGGGAGGGTAATATGTGTCTATTATAGGCACAAACTTTGTAGCACAACTCTTTATTGGTAATTGTGTAGACTGAATATGAAACAAAAAAATTAAGTGTTAGGATCATCATAAACGAAGAAATATGATGTTACATGTCACATGAACCAGTAGTGTTTGTCTTATACACTCATATGGATGGATTCATGTAATTACGATTGCGACTTATAAGCAACTGATTTTTCTTTTTTGGGATTATAAATATAAATATATGTATATATATTTTGTTTAAAATCATTAATTACTGAAAAGGGTCTTTACAAGGAGTCAAGCCCTGCATGATATGTTTTTTTTCTTTTGGAAAAGCTGTCGAGAGACTTAGAGAATGCCAAGAGGTAAATCCAGGGCATTTTTGTCTTTTCATATTTGGACTCTTTCTTGGCATGGTAATTAGTGATTTGTCTCAAATTTTGATGGAGATGTATGCTGATATAACAATGATTGGATTGAAAAGGAAATCATCGGTAACATTAACTTTTTAATTCGTAAAAAAAGTAATTTCTTTTTATAAACTATCTCCAATGCTACGTGTGCCCTTAGCTGAGACGTTATATTCTTACAAATTATTAAAAACCTTTCTTTCATCTCCAGTGGCGGATCTAGAAAATCCGCCAAGCCGTAACGTTTTATAAAAAAACCGTAACGAAATCGTAAAAACGTCAAATTTTTCCAAAATTTACACTAATTTTACACTACCGCCGAAACGCCAAGCCGTAGCGGAGGTTGCCCCTTCTTATATGCTAGGTCCGCCCCTATTCATCTCCAAAAAAAGCAGTTATATTTTACCCCTTCGATTTTAAATAACACTTTTAGCCACACAAACACATATCTAGTTCACTACATTAAAAAGGTTAATTGTGAGACAGTTTTGATGATATGTACGTTTGTGCTTTGATCACTCGTACATTACTATTCACAACTCGATTTTGAATGAATTTATATCGAGACATAGATAAAGATAAGCATGTCACAAAAGCATACTTAGAACTTTATAAAACATTGTATCTTAAAAGCTATAAGAGAAAATAAAATATAATCAAAAGTAACAATAATAAAATAATAAGTTATTTATAAGCAAATATGATAAATAATATAAGATTGGTATACGATGAAGTGGTGCACAAAAAATAGTAAAAGGGGCCCAAGTCACTCATGGTAAACTCAAAAGTGAAAAAGAGGTAATAATGTGGTGGTACATATCATCAGAGGACCATATAATACGATAATATCATCCACATACATCAAGAGAAAAGTTTTGTCATGACCATGTCCAAAAACCAATAGGGATGGGTATAAGGGTGGTTCGATTTTGGTCTCATGGGGTGGCTTGAAGGATATCAAGAATAATAATTAATTAAATTATTGTTCAACCAATAGCGATGGGTATAAGGGTGGTCCGCTTTTTGACCAAGGTCCAACGGGTTATCCACATCAATTGTTCAACCCCGGGGGCAGAGGTTTGTCTTTGGAAGGGTAGGGTTTGCAATTCAGAAAGGGGTGGCGGCGCAGCTTGTTGCCCGTCTACCTTCTATTTTGATGTAACTTGGCAAGTTTTTTATATTTATATCACATATTTAAAAAAAAAAAAAAGTTGTATGTTTATCTTTTGTTTATTATTTAGTTGGGCTTTAAAAAAAAAGGTTGTATGTTTATCTTTTGTTTATTATTTAGTTGGGCTAGTAGATAATTATAACCAAACGAATTTTAAGTAGTATACGTAGGTAAAATTGTAGTTGGAACTGGATGGTGTAGGCTATAAATAATATCATCGTCATAATACTCAGTAAATCTCATCAATAACAAAGTTAATGTATGGTCTGAGTAGGGTAAGATGTAGACAATCTTACCTCTACCTCGTAGGAATAGAAAAACTGCTTCCCGGAGGCCCTTCGGCTCGAGTAGGCTATAAATAATGTCATGAATTAATGCCTTTCATAATGTACGTAAGTTCTCGAAGTAATAAAACGTTTTGTTTTATTTTTCTTTCAGCATCGATTGTGTGTTTAATTTGTGAGTTAGTTAAGTTGGACCTAAACAAACACAGGAATAGCTTCAAGTTTATGTTTTTGATTCGCTTGTTTAAACGACCTCGGGTTTAACACAATATGCTTACTTGGGACCATACCGAAATTGTTATAGGTGGTACACTACTACAGAAATAGGCATTTGCTACGGCCAAATCCATAGCAAATCCGTAGCAAACACCCTTTTTGCTACGAATTTGCTACGGATTTGGTCCGTAGCTACAAGTCCCGTCGCGAATTTATTTGCTACGAACTTTAGCTACGGAAATTACGTTTGCGACGAATTTAACTACAAAAAATTACGTCGCTAGTTTAGCCACGAATTTGCTATGAAGAAGGTTGCTACGAAATTTCGCTATGGGTTTTTAGCTACGGATTTTTGTAGCTACGGATGTTTTTAGCTACGGTTGTTTTTAGCTTCAGATTTGTTAGCTACGTATACTTTTAGCTATGGAGTAGTTTTGCAACGAATATTGGCTATGATAATTTGCAATGTTTTTGCTACAAAATTTAACTACGAACTCGCTATCGTTTGGCTACGAAAATTTGCTACCTTTTGCATTTTTTTGCTATGAAACTTGCTACATTTTTTGCTATCGTGTTCGCTCAAAATTTTAGCTACAAATTCACTATGATTTGGCTACAAAAATTTGTAGACTCTTGTTACATTTAATTACGAATTTCGCTTGACTTTATTTTGGAAATAGCTATGGATTTGAGAAGATATTTGCAACAAATTTAGCTATGCTCTTTGTTTGGAAATTTTCAAATAAATTTCTTTTTTATATTGTTTTCTATTTTTTCTTTATAAATATTATATTCAAATCTCATAAATATAAAAAACTAAAACTAAAAATAAATACTCAAACCATATAACATAATAAAAAACATAACAATAAATATTAAAAACTCATACTAAAAGATCCAAATCATCAAAACATAACCGAATGCAACATGATAAAAATCCAATAATTCAAACATAACCAAACCTAACACGATAAAGATCCAAATTATCTAAAAGCAATATAATAAAATTCAACTCATTTTAAGTTGGTGGCAGGTTTTGTGGCGGTTTTTTGACAACATTTGAATTTTCGCATTCATTTCGGCATACAACCTCGCAACTTCTTCAATTATCTCCATCATAGCATGTTTCTTTATCTTATCTTGTTCCAACTCCGCTCTTTTTTTCCTTCAACCGTTCCACCTATAACATCAAAAGCAAAAATAACCCGTTAATATCCATTATGACACCTAATAAGTTATGATACATCACATTACATATTATAACCAAATATAACCTAATAAAAGCTATTACACCCATAGTTATAGAACATTACAAACAAACTAGCTCCGTATAAACTAATTCATTTAAACTACCCATTAATAATCTTTATCACATGAAAATAGACTTTTTTTCTACTAAAAGAGTTAATACATACCTCATCGTTGTCACTTCTCTCTTGTGTACCCATCATCACGACAAGCGAGGCAACCATAGTGCCGATCCCATACATTCTACCCTTTTCTTTTTGCCTCCAACAGTTTGCGACAACAATTCCATGTCAATTTCCGGATGGAAGCTAGTATCCTCTCCATATTTGTCGACAACATATAATAAGTGTACAACTACATTTGTTATGGAACGTTATAACAAGTTATAACCAAAGTACAACTTTATAAAAGGCATTTTATCTAAATATGAGATGTTATAACACATAATATACAATTCTAACTCAATATAAGTAAATTCAATTAAATAACTCATTAATACTCGTCATAATAAAAAATATAGATTTTTATTCACGAGAATGAAATACAAACCTCATCAATTCTTCATGGTGTACTTGGCATTGATGGTGCATCAGTGATAGTCATCACGATATAGGAGTCCTGGTGTTAAGTCTTCTCTATAATTCTCAATTAACATATTTATTATATGTTCCATGCTAAAAAAATAATACATTAATAAGTTTCTTTCTTTAAAGCAAAGTACAAGAAAATATTATGCAAAACAATATATTTCGAGGATAAAGGAAGATGTGAGCACAATATGTAAATTAAAAAAAAGTCTAAAAACATACCCTCGAGATAAATAAATTCATTTCTTTAAAAAATAAACAAACTGATCTTGTGTAGGCATACTATTATGAAACAAGGTTGTTCCTCTCTAATTCAGCCATTTATATGTCATTTAAATCCATAATTCAACTTAAAAAATACAGAAAAATTGATATAAGATCAAAATCAACTAAAAAAACAAAGGAAACTAATATATAATCTAATATAAGAAAGAACTAATAAGATTAAATGAAAGTAATATAAGATCAAATCGATTGCTTTTATTGTCATAGTATTTCATATTTAATATTAAATTTTTAGATGGGACTCAAGTTTGTTGAAGCTAGGCATAATTTAAACTTTAGCGAGCCATTCCAAGTAGCACAAGAGAAATGGCTTGTTTACACCCCCTACTTATAGAACAGACCTATGAAAAATCTAACCCCTTCAAAACTGGTTAGCAACTCACATTGTTAAAGAAGCAATAAGATCAGCATTTGAGAAGCCCTGGCCAACATGAAACGAAAAAGAATTAGATGGGTTAATAAAAACATCCAGATGGTGTGTTGCTTCCGTGTTCAACCCAACAGTAGCATCAACTAATCTTATTAATGTACCGTACATGGAAATAAATATCAATTCTTAACTATGAAAATTCAAATCAGAAAAAAATTAATTTCCTTATACCTTGGGGTTATTTGCTTCGGAAGAGTTGATGATCACTACTAAAAACTATCATTTACCCTTTTCAATTTCCTTATGTCCTATGACATGCACGGTCGTTTCGATCCCGATGGCGGAGGTACAATAGCTCTGTACCAAATGAACCGATCAAAGGAGCTAATTCGGTTGCAAAGATGCGATGGTGGGTCACAAGAGAGTCACATGCAACCCACGCCGAAACAACAATCAAGACTACTGTCAACAGATAGTTAACCTCCATAACGAGTCTCCTCTCTATCCCGTCATCTTCGACGCATCCTGGCATCCTGCATCTTGCACTAGTTCAGCAGGGGGAAATGAGAAATAATAAAGAAAAACAATGATTTAAGTGGGAAGACTAAAATTTTGAAAGATAAAATAGGGAATTTGGGGAATATTAAGGAGGGAACGGTTGAAATTAGGGGGAAATTAGAACGAATTAGAGGGAAATTAGAAATTTCGAGGAGGGGATATGAAAATCAACTTTGTTTTTAATTTACAATTAAAAAATTGTTAGGTGTAGAAGTAAAATTATAATTATATAATATTTTTATTAAAGTTATAAAAAAATATGTATACAAAGTTACAAAACATACATGCTTATTAAATAAAATTATATATATATACACACACATACATGTGTGTGGAATGGTTAAAACGAGAACTCACTTGAGTTGGGAAAACCGTAAGAACTATTTGATTTTTTTTTTAAATTCACAAAATGTTTTATAAATTATATAACTTTTTAAAAAATATATATATCGTATACGAAAATCTACATCAATGTAAACAATTAACATAAGATTAGCCCTCGTAAAATGTTTTTTTTTCTATGTTTTTAAATTTTATTTTCACTTGCATAAGCGATCGAAAACCTGATGTAAATGAACGCTAGGCAATTTATTTTTTGTTTATTTTGTTTATAGATTTCTTAGTTATATATTCATTTACGTTTGTGGAAAAAAATGGTTAAAAATCGCAAGAAAAGTAGGATTTTCGTCGGAGTTCTCAAGTTCTCGTAACTCGAGGGAGTTCTCATCTAAACCGAACCTGATCTTATATCTATATTATACGTAAATTGTGATAGTATATGTGATCATGCCATTGCCCGAACACATACAACAAACGACCATTACTGGCACACAAAACGGTGCACGGAAGCCAAACTTTAATTTGACACCAAGACATTGCCTATTGCTATACGTTGAGGCTATTAGCCCATTCTCGGATGAATATTTCCATGTGAGCATGGTATATAGAGATTGCCGATCTTAACACTGTTTTCGGTATTTAACATAAACTATTGCTATTACGATTGAATTAGCGATACGATTATATTGTGCTTACATACTTGAGCTACGCTATCAGTTGAGTTTCATTGCCCCCTTTTCTAAATTGCTTTACTTGGGGTGAATTGCATGTTACATACGTACATACTTGCACGTGAAAATGGGATTTGATGTGAATTATCTGAGTTAGCAGTAACACACAGAAAGTCCTGACAAACACAAGTGATTATCTGTAGGCCGGTCAATGTGTAAATAGTACTATTGATTTGACAAACCCAATTGTGATGGCACGAATGCCATAGGTTCTACTACAATTGCACATATTCATGCACATATGTTGTACACGCTATGGGGTGTTAGCCATAGCTACTTGGGGCAGTGACGTGGTGGATGGATACCAATGGATTGTGAACGAACAGTCAAGGATTCATATGTGGGCTTAGTATAATTACATCACATGTGCTAAATCCAATGTACATACACTCTGATTGATACGAACAAAACTTTTGAAACTCACCAACTTTTGTAGTTGACCTTTCAAAATCGTAACTTGCTTTTTAGGTAAGGAGAAAGAGGAATAAGAGATGAATGTGCTAGTTGATCCAATTTTGCTTTTCGGAAACTATCGTAGATAGACGCATGCCAGCTAAGGGTAAACTGCTTTTGGAGATGAACTTGTACAATATACATTAGCGTTCGCTAATGTAAAATAATGCAACGTTTAGCGTGTAATACAATATCTTCAAGAACAATGTGTCTGTGCCATGTGTCTGTTGCACCCCTGTGCGTTTCGCTATCAGTCAGGGTGTGACAGATTTCAGTTAGTTTGTGAATATATTTGGTATGTTTGACAAGGTGTTAAAGTTGAATAAAAAACGGTTGATCATGATTTATTAGGTAATTTTTGGAATCACTGGAAATTTGGGTTGGGTTCGCCAATGAACTGGGTAGAAGGGCGGGATAGATTTGGGTTTTAAATGATTTTGAAAATGGTAAATTAACAGTGGTTCATCGGCTGGTGTAGGTGATGGTTGAGGGGTCCGACTTTGTGTGATTGAAGAAATTGGTGGGGGATGATTGTAGAGATGGGTGTGGTGAGATTGATGTGGTGGTATGGTAGTTATATGGTGGAGGCAAGGTGGATGGGGGTGGATGCGATAGAGACTGGTTGCGTTCAAGATAAAGAGGAAGAAAGGGTAGGGTGGGGTGGGTCCCACATGTATTTTTTAAAACTTTTAATGTTTTATTTATTAGTTTTTTTTAATGTAAAGGCTATTTTTGTCATTCACGCCCAATTAACGGATAAAACTAACCCTCATCCATGTCAGGGAATATCGGAGAAATGAGTGTGCAAAAGTTGGGGACTATAGGTGAAATTTAAAAAAAGGTGGAGACTATATGTGAAATTTCACTAAAACACAGGCACTATCCAGGGACTATAATTTTTCTACAATATCTATTAAGGGGCCGTTTGGCAACATCTGAATGGTTAAGTGCTGAACCAGTAAGAGGTCTGAACCAGTAAGTGCTGAACTAGTAAGAGGTCTGAACCATTAAGAGTCTATATAATGCTAACCGTTCAGAGGAAAATGTCTGACCAATTCAGATTAGAGGTCATAACCATTCAGACTTTGTATAAATCTTAACCATTCAGAGGCAAATGTCTAAACCATTCAGACATCTACTCGTGAAACAAACAGTCTGGACCATTAAGTGCTGAACCAGTAAGATGTCTGAATCATTAAGGGCCTCATTAAGAGGTAAACAAACAGCCCCTAAGTGATTTATTATCTTTTTCTCGATTTTGCTACGAAATTTGCTACTGATTTTATTCGCTTATTTAAAAATATTTATTGTCTGGATTTTGCTACAAACACTGCTTTGAATTTTATATTTTCTTAATTTTGCAACGGATTTTGCTATAGATGTTTTTCTTCAACAGACTAACCGTGGTTAAACTATCATATTTTTGCTAGATAAAAAACTAAAACAATGGCATGGCTATAATTTTTAGTTGGGGGCAAAACTGAAATTTGTCAAAACAATGAACGAGTGTAAGGCCTGCCTAACACGAATATAAATTATATTGAGCAACCAATTAAAATAAAACACAACCATAGTTTTACTAAAAAAAAACTAAAATGACTGGAAGGCTGTAATTTGAACTGGGGGCAAAATCATAATTTTTAACTGGCGTAAAATCGTAATTTGTCAGAAGCTAAAACAGTGGCAAGACGGTAAATTAGAACTAGGGGCAAAATCGTAATTTTAAACTGAGGGAAAAATCGTAACTTATCTGGGCAAATGTGGGAGTGACGGGCAGCTGTTTGGCACTGTTCCCCACTCGCTTTGTGGGGCGCTCGGCCAAATATTTATCTACCAATTAAAACAAAACACTATCATAGTTTTGATAGACAAAAAATGAAACCGATGAAAGGACTTTAATTTTGAACTTTGGATAAATCGTAAGTTTAACTGGGGATATAATCATAATTTGTCAAAAGCTACAACGATGACAACATTGTAATTTTGAACTGGGGGCAAAATCGTAAATTTGAATGGGGTAAAATCGTAATTTGCTGAAATCTTCAACGATGGTAAGACTGTAATTTTAAACTGGGGGGTAAATCATAATTCTAAGCTGGGCAAAATCGTAACTTGTCCGGGTTAATGGGGAAGTGCTAGGTAGCTAGCTGCCTGACTATTCCCCTCCATGGATTTTGTATATTAACTGGGGTCCAAATCGTAATTCTAAGCTTGGGTAAAATCATAATTTGTTCTGGTCAATGGGGAAGTGTCAAACAGTTGCCTGACACTATACCAATCATGGATCTTGTATATTTATGAAATGAGTGCAAATAATATGAAAACGTTATAGAAATCAATTAACAGAATGATCTATATGCTTAACTAGGGATGAGTTCGGTGCCAACTATATTGAAAATCTCAAGAATGGGCACTGGTACCGAACATACCTGGTACGGTACCGATATTTGAGTGTTAAAACTGGTAAATACGGGTACCAAAAACGTCAAAAGTCGATACCGAATATATTCGGTACCGGTACCCAACACCATTTGCTATTTTTATTCTTGTCTTAGTACGTGTAATTATTTGTATCCCAGCACCATTTGCTATCCCTTTTCTTATCTTAGTACGTGTAATTATTTGTATGAGGTAACTATATTAAATGTATTTATGTTTACATCAGTTCGTGTAAAATTGACTTTTTTTTAACTATTTTTAAGTATTTAATATTTTTGCTCTTGATTTTTCTATTGTATATATTATTAATTTTTTAATATTTCTTTTGTCCATTTTTGCTTATGGATTTTCTTACATGTTTTTTTTTTTTTTTTAATATTTATTTTGTTAGTTTTGCTACCACTATTATTAAATAATTTTTTTTTGTTTTTGCAACGTATTTTGCTATAGATGTTGCCATGGATATTAGTAAATTATTTTTTGAATATTTTTTTTCTTATTTTTGCAATGATTTTTTCTATGGATTTACTATAGATTTTGCAACGTTAGTTTTTAAGAATTTTTATAGATTTTGCTATCAATTTTTCTATGAAATTTATTTACTTACCGATTTTGCTACCGTTTTTTTGCTATGAATTTTGCTACTACTATTATTAATTAATTTTTTTTCAACGTATTTTTCTATGGATGTTGCTATGGATATTAGTAAATTATTTTTTGAATACTTTTTTTTTTCTTATTTTTGCAATGATTTTTTCTATGGTTTGATACAGATTTTGCTACGTTAATTTTTTTAAGAATTTTTCTAGATTTTGCTACCAATTTCTCTATGAACTTTATTTACTTACCGATTTTGTTACCATTTTTCTTGAAACCTCAGTTAGTTAGCTTTTAAAAATATATTTTTATGATTTAGCTATGGACTTTGCTACCAATTTTACTAAGTTTTTTTATTATATTTATTTTCACAATTTTGCTATCGATTTTGCTACATATTTTATTTTACTTTTTTTAATTTATTTCTAAATACTTATTTTCATCATTTTGCTACGGATTTTGCTACCGGTTTTGCTACATTATATGTTCTATATTCATTTCCTTAATTTTGCTACGGATTTGCTATGAGTTTTGCTACGAAATTCATTTGCGACGGAAGTTCATAGCTAATCCGTAGCTAATTCGTAGCAAAATGTGTTCGTAGCTAATCCATAGCTAACTCGTAGCAAAAGTTGCCACCATTTTTTCACGTAGCAAAATTTCATAGCAAATGCCTCTTTTTGTAGTAGTGGTAGACATAATCAGGTGATCTGAATATAAAGGTTGATGTATATACATAGTCTTGTGAAGAGAGCCATAAATAAATGTGTTCACCACTTTAATAACCGGACTATATATCTCATCAGTTCAACGATCAGACTAAATGTCTCGTCACAATTAATATTATGTTGTTGGCTTTGGTCATTAGCTACCATACGAGCATTATATCGAGTCAATGAATCATATACATCAATCTTATGTTTGAACCGTATAGATCTAGCCACTTTTACCATAGGTGGTCTAGGTAATACTAAGCCCTTTTTTTAAAGAAGAGCAATATATGCATCATGCATCGTTGCTTGCCTTTGTGGATCTTATATGGCATGGGCATAGGAGTGAGGATTGGTGTGGTACAATAGACATTGGTGTGATATTGGCATTATGGTTGAACTTTTGGATGGATTTGATGAGCTCTTTTAAGTTTGAGTAGCCATGGGATGTGTAAAAGTAAGGTTAGTCCATAGTTGAAGATGATGACGACCCTCAACCGTTAAGTGTTAATGTGCTAAAGAGGGGAAAGGGTAAGTATGTATCCGACGACTATGTGTGCCTCATGACTATGATCATGAGAGGGTTGAAAGAAGAAATGAACGCATGCATGGTCCAAATGAGTAATACCTAGTGACTTGATAACCTTTAGTGGGTTAAAAAGTTAACCTATTTTCAAAGGAGCCACGTTTGTGTTAACCCATTTGTATTCGAATTGACTTGTTTAATAAAACTAGGTTATATTAACCGACCCAAAACCTTATTCCTTCCGTGTCATGTTTCTCTACGTGTCACGCGTTACATCCATAGTTACTTGTGTGCCACCCCTTGAATGTTTATTTGGTCATCTTTTCGTTAGTTTGTCACACAACATTGAACATTTGACAGAATTGGCCCCTCAATTTCACAATAAATCCTTTACACATCAACTCCCAAGATTCAAAGGGGTAAAATTACAAATATTTAACTTTGGTCGTTATATAGATACGAACATATATGTACTTACAGATTTTAATAACCAAAATTAAATTTGTTCATTGATTCTAGCAATTGTTGACTATTAGGATTAAGGGAATGGTAAGTTAATTTCAGTTGTTTGCTAAAGTTGAAAAGAATTTATAAGAGTAAACTACACTTTTAGTCCATGTGGTTTGTCAAAAATAATTGAGTTAATTACTATTTTCGTCCATGTGGTTTGTCAAAAATCACTATTTCAGTCCATTAGTTTAAAAATTGCGATTTCAGTCCCTGTGGTTTCACTTTCGTAACCATTTCAGTCCACCTCCGTTAACCCCATCCATTTATTTTGTTAAGTACACGTGAATTGACCATAATGCCCTTATTAATAAAAAAACAAAAAGATATCTAAATGAGTTAATTACTGTTTTCGTCCCTGTGGTTTGTCAAAATCACTATTTCAGTCCAATAGTTTAAGAATTGTGATTTCAGTCCCTGTGGTTTAACTTTCTTAACCATTTCAGTCAAGTCTCCTAACACCGTCTATTTTACCGTTAGGTTTTTAATGAAATACCTAAATTACCCTTGTGTTAATTAAATATGGACTTATATGATTTTATTATTGGATTTATATGATTTTATTGTTGTATGACATATGGACTTAAATTGGATTGTAGGATTCGACCCACCATGTCCAGGTAAGCATTATTTTTCAAAGTTATTATGTTAATTGATGCTGCTAGGAAGATATTAATTGGGGTGGGGTAATGGGTCGCCGGACATTAAGAGGGTGGGGTTGTGATGCCAGAGAAGATGACCGGAAACTTTTGCCGGAAATGAGAGCAGGGATGGAATGGGGTGGGGTAGCGTGGGGTTGTGTTTTAATAAGTGGGTCCTAGAATACAATCTTTTAAATTTCCATGGTTTTTTATTTAATTAACACAAGGGTAATTTAGGTATTTCATTAAAAACTAAACGGTAAAATAGACGGTGTTAGGAGACTTGACTGAAATGGTTACGAAAGTTAAACCACAGGGACTGAAATAGTGATTTTTGACAAACCACAGGGACCAAAACAATAATTAACTCATTTATATATCTTTTTTTTTTATTAATAAGGGCATTATGGTCAATTCACGTGTACTTAACAGAATAAATGGATGGGGTTAACTAAGGTGGACTGAAATGGTTACGAAAGTGAAACCACAGGGACTGAAATCGCAATTTTTAAACTAATGGACTGAAATGGTGATTTTTGACAAACCACATGGACGAAAACAGTAATTAACTCAAAATAATTTCTTTAGTCCAATAGTTTATTTATTACACTTACAGTCCAATAGTTTCAGCGTTTGTTTCAATTTCAGTCCACACCACTAACACTGTTAGTATAGTTCTGTAAAGTTTATATGAAATGACGATATTACCCTTGTAATTAAAGATTTTAGTTTACCTGGAAATTATCACCAGCCCTTTTAAATTAAAATGGGTCTTGACATTATCAGTCATCTAGCCATGATCATCCCGTCATTCAACACCCGTCAAAGACAACCCAAACACTCGTCGAAGACAGACCAAACGCCCACCGGACCGTCTCTCTTTCTTCTGTTGTATTCCTCCACCACCACTCACCGCCACCCACCACCGTCAACATCGCCGCCAGCCCGCCACCGACCTACTATTCCCCATCCCAATCGAGTCCTCCCTCTTCGATTTAGTGTCTTTTCATACAAACTTGACTAGAAAAAATTGGATGACCGTTAGTGGTGTGGACTGAAACTGAAACGAAGCCTAAAAGTATTGGACTAAGAATGTAATAAATAAACTATTAGGCTAAAGGGGTTATTACTAAAAGCATAGTTTACTCATTTTATAACTTCTTAAAAAGATGAATGTAATGGTACAAAATACACAAATAAATTCATTAAATGATTTTAGATTTGTAATCTTTTATAAATATATCATATTAAATCATGAAAATATGTTTGGCTTTTAGAAAATGTAAATGTCTGCCAAACACAACTTTTTATTTTGTTTGTAAACTGATGAGTCCAAGCCCATGAAGATCTGAACTGATGGTGATGTTTGGGCCTCTCAATCTGGACTTGAAATCGGTTGTTATATATGTTATTAACTTTTTTCATCTTTATTATTTTTAAAAGACGATCACTTTACTTTAAAGAAGAATTGAATAAAACGGTACAAACTATGGGTGTCAATCGTGTCAGATTAGTAGGTTGAACAGGTAAACCTTAACCCGACTTGTATATTTATTTGTGTTAAATGTATCAACCCTAACCAAGACAAACTAAAAATTGCGCTGTGTTTTGAGTTGACCCGTTGAACAATGAGGAAGGACGAATGTGTAGTTAGGAGTACTAAATAAAGTTGATGAAAATGAAGAATTGATGACAAGTTCAAAAGCCCTTAAAATTAAACGGGTTAACAGAATACCACGTTTACTAATCGGGAGGAAACGGGTTATATTAGCCAACCAAAACATGGTTAAATTTGTGTCGTATCAGGAATTGCCTCCCTAGTTTAAACCGCCCAAACCAAACCATTTGGCCAGTTGGGCCTACCTAACTAGCATGGTTGTTTGGTTTGCGTTTTATTAAGCCCATGGTTGGCGTTACGCTCTAAATTTTTCGTCAAACCTAATTGAACCAGACCATAACGTTATGAATGTGATGGCGTAAAGCCCTTGTTGGTTCGAATATTGCCATTCTAAAGATTTAAAACTTCTGAAATAGCCTTACAGGATTCAATTTACTAGAATTGAAATAAAAGAAACTATGCAGAGCAAAAATGGCTAGAAGTGTTTTTAATCATCACTTGAGGAATCCTAAAATTCCAAAATCTCCCTTTCGACGAAACCCGATTCTCGTCACATAAAAACTCCCAAGAAAACCACCTCTCGATCATTCGATCAGCATCATGAACCACCACATTGGTCCCATTTCCAGCTCTAGCCAGCATACCAGCCATAAAAATAGAACCCATTCTACCCGGTGACATGGGTCCATCCCCACAAGGTCCATCCACAACGATCACATCCCATTTCGTCTGCATCACTTCCTCGGGCAGCCCGGTCAACACAAGTTTACATTCCGACATAACATTTCCCATCCCCAAACTCAGATCACAACTTGAGCTTGATCTCGCGTGCTTTAACAACTCATACGCGTCCTTAGCATAAGTTTTGTACTCAACTTTATAAACCCGTGTGGCATTATATAATTTAAACTCCCCCTTCATCTTCTTCACCTTTTCAGGACTATTTTCTAGAAAAACCGTGGTACCGCCTTTGTTAATGACGTGTAGCTTGAGGTAGTCATGTTCAAACCCGAAAACAAGAACGTTGCAGGGAGATTTTTCAAGAAGTATATCAAACAAAAACCGAATCTCCTTTTCGGGGAGTCCTTGTTGTTTTGTATTTAACAGGAAAACCGGTTGAACGTTTGAAGATGAAAAGGATGAAGAAATGATGGTGAGTTTAAGTACTCTAAGGAGGGAGATGATGACAAGAATGAAAACAAGAGGGAGGATTATTTTGCTTGTGGTGAATCCCATAGTTGTTGAGGTGGTGTAGGAAACATTTTTGGTTTTTGAGGTATGTTTTGTCTTTTGGAGGTTATTTTTTTATTAACAGCTAAGTGATAGTGTTGGAGGGGATGTATCATGTATGTTTGTTAATGTGTAGGATTGAGTGAAGATGAAGGAATGGTTGTTGCTTAGGTTGGAAGCATGGCAACTACTGGGTATTGGGTATGATGGTAAGCTTCTCAACCAACTGCTAATACTAAAATCCAGGTGTCAATTTTGACTCCATTCACATGTGGACTTGTGTTTGTTTTTATTTAAAGGTGTGTGTATATGTATGTATGTGTGTATACACACACATGATATACACACGTTAATGTAAGAATAAGGGGACACAAACACATGTACATACGCGAGTTTCAGTGTGAGAGGTATTTGCGTCCACTTAATTACACAATTTTATGAGAGTACCGTTGTACGGGCTAGAGACACCATTATATATGGGGCTAGATACACCCATGGTTGTAAAAATCCCAACTAGGTGTCGATTAATCCCAGATTAGTCGCCGATTAATCAAATTAATCCCCGATTAATCGCTAGTCCCCACCCCATCAATACAAGGGATCAGAGCTAAAAAATTCGAATTCAAGCCTATATATATCCTAACACCATCAAGTTGAGTTCGAGTTCGAGCTATGTCATGCTCAAACTCCTCTCTCCTCACTCAGCTGCTTGAGGTTAACTATATTATGGAGGCCTAATTCCAACTAAATAGTCGAGAAATAAAATAAAAACATAGTAATAGCAGGGAAAGAGAAACATTGTGATAAATAGACCTTAACTTTTAATGCAACAGAAAACAAATGACACAAATATTAATTTAATCCGCATATGTATTTAGTAGTTTTAGAATAATGAACATACGATATGCGTGAGCACATAACGGTTCATTTTATTCTGATCTCCAGGACTTGTCATTTGTATTTCTTTGCATGCTTGAACCTCCATGCAGCCTGTAATAGAAATAACAGTTTGGTCAACAGCAATATTGATCAAACTTCCAGAAAGCAAATTAAACCCAATTTTGCATTTTACATCAAACCGACACAAATACAATCTCTCTTTTACCATCACACTGGCGCCTAAGGGGTTGTTTGGATCAGTGTTATTAAAAGCGATCGCCCAGTGCGCCTGGGCGACCTAGGCGAGCAAGGCGAGGTTTGTGCGCTTCTGTCTCCTAGATGAAAAAAGCAACGGCCTTTTTTAAAAAAAATCCTATCTCTAATAACAAACTAGATTTTATTTACAGCTAACTTTAATTATTTAAGAATCATATCTCATAAAATATTTATATATTTTTAAAAGATATTTTGAATTTCAAATACTTAAGAGATATTATCTTTTAATACAATATTAATTCTGTATATAACAGACTATATGATGCAGGGGCATATCATCATATCTTATATTTTTATTTAAAAATTTGAATTTCCTATTTTATCTTTTTCTATAGTTATAAATTAGGGTCTAGGGTTTATTGTTTGACTCAGTTTTTGATTTGATTATTATAAAAAGAACTTTGTTCTTGGAACCGTTGGTTCAATTTATCGTCTTTGATTATCAATAGTTTCTTGAGCCATTTGTATGCTTCCGTAATTGCATCAGTTGGTATCAGAGCTTTGGTTTTCAAATGGCTCTACGTGAAGACAAATGTTTTTTTGTTCGAAGAGTCGCCGACAGAGGCATCGAAAAGAACATTGGTGATTCACGTGTTCGTGGAGATCGATTAAAGTGTGATCGTAGATCCGCCGGCCGAGGCAACGAGATCAGAAACCGTGATCCACGTGATATTATTAAGATCAAAAGACTCCGACAACGAGTCCAAGATCTTGAAGAGATCAAACGGCTCCGACAACGAGTCCGAGATCTTAAAGAGATCAGACGACTCCATCAACGAGTCCGAGATCTCGAGTTGCAACGGGAGATGGACAAGACGGAAACCGAGTCGAGCACCGTCGTCTGGGACGAAGGTGGCGACGGAGAGGAGCATCCGTTTGGTCATCACCCACCCCGGTTCTACGAACCGATCTATCAAGAGTTTTTATCAGAAGACAAACCTGTTTTCGATGATGATGGGATTGAACCCGATGAGAAAGAATGTTCATTTGTACGAGAAGTTTTAAGAGAGAAAATGGACATTAGTTGTGGTCCGTCAATGAGTACGGTGGTTATTGGTAGCGCTGAGGCAGTCGGTGCTGTGGAAACTCCATTAATGCTGGCAAAATTTGTGGAAGGAATGATTGTCGCACAAGATAAGGTAGGTTTGAAATTTGAAAACTCTATTAATTTAGAAATCTTATACGAAAGAAACAATATTTGTTCCTCAAATATGGGGTATCACGATTTTAAGGGGTATGAAAATTCCATGCACTTATTGGATGGATTAGATTGGGATTATACCACAATTGATGGAAATACTTATGATGTTGGGCCACATCATGCGTTGAAGGGCTCAAATATTGGGATCATATTTGACACAAGAAGCGTGACAACCTTAAGTGAAAAGAATAATGCTGATGTGTTAAGTTCTCTTGGTACACAACTTTTATTAAATATAATTACTGGTGTGGGCTTTGGAGAACAATCTGCTCTTGGGTTGCAAATCAAACCCAACGCAATCAAAACTTTTAAATTGGATTATTTTAGTGGATCATATTTGAAGCTCAAGTGTAGTGATCAACATTCTAAGCCTAGTGAGGAGGCAAGGGAAAAAGAGGCATGGAGAACCTTCGACCCAGGTGGTACATGTCCCGAGTTGGGCGAGATGAACTGTAAAGTTAAGTTGTATAGGTGGTTCGTGATGCTAATAATAAAAAGCAATAGGGTTGATTTTCCATTTGATCCGGGCGGCTTTGGTCCGAAGGCAAAACTCGAGGACGAGTTTTTTTTAAGACGGGGAGTATGATGCAGGGGCATATCATCATATCTTATATTTTTATTTAAAAATTTGAATTTCCTATTTTATCTTTTTCTATAGTTATAAATTAGGGTCTAGGGTTTATTGTTTGACTCAGTTTTTGATTTGATTATTATAAAAAGAACTTTGTTCTTGGAACCGTTGGTTCAATTTATCGTCTTTGATTATCAATAGTTTCTTGAGCCATTTGTATGCTTCCGTAATTGCATCACTATACGCAGCAACAGCATTCACCTTCACAGTTCTGCTTCAAGGCGTTCAACTTCAAGGCCTTCTAGTTCAAGAAGATTGGTTGATGAAGATTCCGAAGAAGAACAAGAGGAAGAACAAGTGAATGCTGCTGCTGGAAAAGACAAGGCAATTGCTGTGGATAACGATTCCGACTACGATGATCTTTAAAGTTGAAGAACAATTGGTTTTGAGTTTTATTTACTTTTGGAAGTCTTAACTTTATTGTTTTCAAGTCTTAACCGTTTTGGTTTTGGGATATTTTGGTCATTCATAATAATGTTGGTTTTATTTTAAGCTTTATGATATTTGAACAATTTTGGAATTTGAGGATTTGGCTTTTTTCGGTTCATAACTTTGTTTTTTCAATGTTTTTATTTGATTGCGCTTTTTTTTTTCTCAGGCCATCGTTTTTTTTTTGCGCTTCTCGCCTAGGCGAGAAGCGAGCCCTATGCGCCTAGAGTGCGCCTAACGCATTTGATAACTATGGTTTGGATTCTGTGTTTTGGAGCTTTTAGTGTTTGGATAAGCAGATTCAGATTGCGATTATTTAAATGATGAAGCATGTTCATCATACTGCATATGCATATCATATGCATTTGTTTACATGCTTATGTCTTAAGTCTATCTTCTAAAAGACTAGCATAAGAGGGCTGTCTTTATCATCTATAAATTAGATCAAACAAACTACAAACAGAAAGTTTTGGTAAAATTCAACACAACGTGATTACCGAAGATGTTTGATTGAAAGGGTAAATTAAAACAAATTGTACGCCACTTTCACCTTTTTACCATCGCATGTAAGAAAAATCAGGTTTCGTTCTAATTATTATTTTGCAACATACTTGTTGAATCTTCCACCACTGTAAAGTTTCCATAGCAATTAAAACAGTAACATAACACCAGTGCTTGATGACGTGGCAGTACGCTACTGCTACATCTCCATTTTACATGCTATAGAATTTTAGAAGGTTACTTGCATTATATCTGTATAAAGATCAAAAGCATGTCACACACAATGAAAATAAAATCATTTTTTTCTTACACATAATACAAAAAAAGGTGAAAGCAGGGTGTATATTGGGGGTAATAACCCTGAATACAATTAGGAATGCAAAACACTTGATCAGTTGATCCAATTTAACACCTAAACTGTAAACTCACATTGCTAGAACAAACTATTGAATACTTTCTGTTTTTCAAAGAAACCTCAAAAACAATTATTTTGGTCATAACAACACAATATTTCAAAAACATTTTCATTAAAACCTCTATCACACTCTAGATCCTTGAGTAAATAAAAAATATTACAAGATGTCAATAGATATCAAGTTAAAACCCTCAAATAAGGTTGTAAACGAGTCGAGCCAGTGTGGGCTCAAGCTCAAGCTCGAGCTCGAAATTAAATAGGGCAGCTCGGCTCGACTCGAGCTCGGCTACAAAACGAGCCGGCTTGGCTCAGGTCGTTTCAAATCGAGTTTTTTTAGCTAGCTTTTTTCGAGCGAGTGACAAGCCGAGCTGCGAACCGCAAGCTTGTTGAACAGCACTGCCCTCAAATCAGTCCCCTGATCATGACAATCATCACAGAACACAAACAGCACTCATGACTATAGAAAATACACATATAATTTCTGAATTTCACACACAATCAATCAATTCAACAACAGATAACAATAATAACGCAAAATTTACCCTAAGTAGCGCCAACAATGATATTATTGATCGGAATGAAGATCAATTTAACGAAGAAGCCAACGAATCCCATGACAACGAATCCAATGGCAGTACGAGTGGCAACTTTTGTGAATTCTGCAACCGAATCGTAGGACAAGTGGAAGTTAGGTTAAAACATGCATAATTGAATTGTTATAGAGAAGTGTGGAAAAATGCATGCGTACCTTTGCGATCAGGTTTGTGGCAGCGTTTGACGAGACGAGCGCTGTCCTTAGCGAAGTCTCTGAGTGGATCGATGACTGAATCGATGGCGTCCATTGTTGAAGCTTCGTGAAAACTGTAAATGGTGGAGTTTGGTGGAACAAGGAAGAAGACGGTTACGGAAAGAGTTTTATTAGTATTATGTTGGTGAGGTCCCTAAACATTCATAAATGATGAATCTTAGGGTGGGGGTATGGTTTCGGGGACTCAATCGGGGAAGTGGAGTCACTGATCGGTGACCACACCGCAGTGATGAAGAGCTTCGGTGAGGTAAATCGGTGTGTAGTCACTGATGTGATTATGAAATTTAACCGTTAAAATATATAACTCAAACACCCTAGAGTGATTGAACCATACCTAGTGATTGAGTGCAAAATAGGGAGTGAACATGGCATAATATTATTGGATAGAGAATCACTCAAACACCCTAGAGTGATTAACCATACCCTCCACCCTTATGACGTGATAACTCGCAAAAGTTAACCGAAAAAGTAAAATTCAGAAAGGAATAACTAAGTCGGCTTAGGACCCGTGAGTTTCGAGGGAGCCGTTAAAGCGTAAAAAATGGGCGTTGAAGTGTGTTAACTTGCAAAATATAGAACGGATCGTAAAATGAAATTTTTCTAAAAGATGTAAAGTACAGAGGGCTAAAGTTGAAAGTAGAAAAGTGTTTGAGTTGAAAATATAAAATGTTTGTGACAGATATGTAAAAGATGAAAGCTATTGGATTAAAATTGTAAAAGATGAAAACTATGGGGGTTGTGTAAAAGTTGAAAACTATTGGGTTAACAGTGTAAAAGATAAAAAAGTAAACGGTTAAAAAGAAAGAAAAATGAATTGTTTTTTTGTAAGATAGTGTGTAATGGGGCTGCATATGGCGCCCAAAACCCTCACATAGCGCCGGACGGCGCCATGCACACCGCCACGCGGGGCGCTATAGCCCGGAAAATTTGAAAGGCGCGATAGACATAGCGGCGTGATGTGTTGTTTATTTTGAATTTTAAACCGTTTGAAAACGGTCAAATGTAAAAAAAAAATTATTCATTTAATTTTCAAAATTCCCTTTAAATACCCCCTTCTCCCATATTTTTATAAAACCTACACACTCTCAACTCACATTTCTCTCTAGTTTTTTTTTTTAAATCCACAGATTTTATACAATGAATCCCTACAACCGTGGTTTTATTCCTCCCCGATCGAGTGCGGACCCAAACCAAAGTGGTAATCCTACCCGCCCCGTGTCACCGGTTCCCACTCGACCCACCCCTTTAGGTGCCGGTTTTGTCGATTACAGTCAACAAAACGCCGGGTTCATGAATCTTTTGAACCAACCGCTTTGTTGGGACCCGAATCTCTACGGGTGGAACCCGAATCAAAACACCGACGGAATGGGGTCGTCTCAAGCGTTCGGGTCGGCTCAAGCTTTCGGCTCCCCACTACACGAACCCGATGTTGTTCCGGAAACACAACCCGAAGGAGCGGAGACGCAAAAAGGAAAAGGAAAAGCAAAACGGCCACATAAAAAGAAAGCGGAAACCACCACCCGAGCGAAAAAAAAAATGTGATACCGTGGGAGTCCGATGAGGAGTATGCGTTAACCCGCGCTTTCATCGATGTGTCGGAAGACCCGGTTATAGGTATATTTTTTAAATTTCTTTATTTTTTTCTGTTTTTTTTTTCTGTTTTTCCGTTTTTTTTTTTCCTTTTTTTTCTGTTTTTTGCAGTTTTTTTAATTATTTTATGTTTTTATTTGAGTTTTTTTTTTAATTTTAGACTAATTAATTATATCTTTTTTTTAGCAAACAATCAAGATAAATCAGTTTTTTGGCGCCGAATACGAGCGCTTTTTTTCGATCTAATGGGTAGAGGAGACGGATACCGCCCACCGGACTCTATATCGGGCAAGTGGACCGATATAAACAAAAAATGCACGAACTTTCAAACCGTGTACCAACGCACTTTTGCCGGATGGAAAAGTGGAAGCAAGGATGAGGACATCACGCAAGCGGCGTTGATCGAGTATACAGATGGTAATGGCCATTTCCCGTACATGAGGTGTTGGCAAATCCTTCGCCATAGCCCCAAATGGGCCAACATCTCAACTCCGAGTGGTCGGTCAGAAAATAAACGGCCGTCAAAGAGGTCCAAAACAAACGAGTCGGGTGAACCCGAAACGCCAACCTCCGACGCTCGAAACACCGAGGTGAACGAGGATATTCCGGATGACGAGCCAGTGGAAGAACTACCAAGACCGCCCGGAAGAAGTAGGCGGCCGAAGAAGCCCGAGTCGTCGTCGATGTCGATGGGAACGGAAATGAGTGACGCATTTTCGGAGGTAAACCAACGCCTTCATGATATACACGATCTAGGGAATAAAGGTTTGGAGGAGAACCGGGAAGTGACCGATATTATGCGGGATAGGCAATGGCAGCTCGACTTTGAATTCTACACCAAACCGCACGACCACCTTACCGGAAAAGCTTTGAAGATGGCATTGGCCCAAAAGGAAAGGATCGAAAAAAAATATAATCTTTGAAGTGTTGTTTTTTTATTTTTTTAGTCCAATTTTTTTTTAGTGGAACCGTTTTTTTTTATGTTACTGTCATGTTTTTTTTTAAGTGTAATTTTTTTTTTATTTTAGTGTAATGTTTTTTTTAATTTAATGAAATGAATTTTAATTTTATAAAGTTAGAAAATAATTATTAAAAAATAGAAATTAATAATTGAGTAATGATTAGGCGGGGGCTTTATGACTACGGGCTTAAAATGCATAAGGGTGAGAGGGGCACTCCCCTAAGAGGGGAGTCCCCTCTCTTACACACCACCAATCCTCGTGTGCCACGTCAACTCCCCTCTTAAACTCCCCTAACACCCCATTTTGATGGCGGCACTCCCCTCTTAGGTGACTTGGTTTTTATTTTAAAAAAAAAAATCAAAAAGAAAAGTTTTGATTGGTCCACTCATCCTCTCTCCTCCCCCTCTCTTCGGTAACTTCCCACCGCTTTCCTCCCTCTCTCTACCTCACCGCCTTGATGGCGGTGTCTCCCCTAATCGGCAAGAGGGGTCCCCGAAGGAAGTCCCCGCAGGCGCCCCCCACACCCTAACGCCCCATAACACCCACCCGCACACGTGGCGTGCCACGTGTCGCATAACGCCCACAAAGGGGCGTTATGACTACACATGGCCTAAGAGGAGAAAAATTAGTAAATTAATATAGGGTAAATATAACTCATTATTTTGTTAACTATAATTAGGGCTGTAAACGAACCGAACGAACACGAACAAGGCCATGTTCGTGTTCGTTCGTTAAGGAAATTAACATGTTCACGAACGTATACCGAACATAAGTTTATGTTCATGTTCGTTCGTTAAGGAAATTCAGTTGTTCACGAACAGTTCGTGAACGCTGGTCTCGAACACAAACGAACGCAAGCAAATAAAAAAGAACGCAAACGAACATTTAACTTGAAAATAAAAAAAATAAAAATATTGTTATCCTTAAACATTGGATATAAGTAGTTCAATACGACCATCAAATGATAAATTAAAACACAAGAAGTATAATACACCACCAAACGATGAATCAACTTTAACTAACTTAGACATAATTATCCCCAAAATTGTCTTAGCATGTCCAAATTTTAGCTAACTTAGAAAAAAATAGGGTTTCAAGTTTTTAATATGTTTAGATAAAATGTTTATTATTTATTATTTTCTAACATAATCAAACGAACACGAACGAACGTAACCGAACATGTTACCGAACGTTCACGAACGCAGTCGAACGAACGAGACCTATGTTCGTGTTCGTTCGCTAAGCTAACCGAACGAAATTTTTTGTTCGTGTTCGTTCGTTAAGCTAACCAAACGAACATAAACGAACTTCCTGCCGAATGGTTCACGAACTGTTCGCTGAACATTCGGTTCGTTTACAGCCCTAACTATAATGTCATAGTTTAACTAAAAAATATGTGAACGGTTAAAATGGGGTGAACTCCACCTCAAAATCCCCTTAATGACGTTATAGGGGTAACACCGTAACACCCTGGGTGCAAAGGAGTTCGGCTCGAAAAAAAACTCGAAACAAGCCGAGCTCGAGCCTAAGCCTAAAAACAAGCTCATTTTGTAAACGAGCATGTGCTCAAGCTTCGCTTATCGATCTCAAGGTGACTCGTGAGCCTAATATATATATATATATATATATAGAGTGAGGATCCTACGGAAAGTGTGTTTTTCCTAAAAAGTGTAAAAAGTCATAAAACACAATAATTTCAGGCATAAAACACATCTAAAACTCACAAATAATAGAATGAATATTACTAAAACACCATATTCAAACTCTAATAGTCCATAAAAACTTCAAACACACTATCGTAGAACTATGAATATAAAACACACAATGCTAAACAACATAAAACACAATAATATTTGTCATTCCACAATCAGAGCCTTAACATCTAAAACACAACACACAACACAAAACCCACATACATGATGTTTTAGTAATCTTCATCATATTATTTGTGGGTTTTTGGTGTGTTTTATGGTTGACATTATGGTGTTTTATGACTTTTTACACTTTTTAGGAAATTTGGACTTTCTGGCCAACTCCTATCCTATATATATATATATATATAGGGGAATGTTCATTTGAGAAGAAATTTAATGTGAGAAGAAAAATAAGAAAATGACATATTAGTAAAATGCTATTTCATTTATAACTCATATAATTAATTTTTCTCTCTTTAATTAATTAGTTAAGTAATCATTAATTATCCTACATATAATCCATAAAACCTACACATATCAAAAATTTCCTACATATACCCTACATATTATAGAATTTTATTCTACACAGTCGAAATTTATCCTACACACCTCGAAATATATCCTACACAACTCGTAATTTATCCTACACAACTAGTAATTTATTCTACACTTTAAATTAAGTTGTTTTTTTAATTTGGAAAAAAGTATATATTTTGAAAAGGAGTTACAAATTTAATTTAGCTAGTTATTAAAGGGTAAGAATACAAATTAATGATTTATATAAGTTTACCAATATACCCTTATATTAAAATTAAATACAAATATTAAATGATGTAAAATGAAGCATTCTTATTGGTTGAAACTTCTTCTTTTTTCTTCTTACAAAAAAAATGCTTCTCATTTGAACCCTCCACTATATATATATATATATGGAGGGGCTCATGCGAGAACCACCCTTATTGTGAGAACCGCGAGAACCAATGTGAACACAACCTAAAATAGCTAAAAAAACCTAACCCCCCCCCCCCCCCCCCAAAAAAAAAAAAAACCTAAACCCCCCCTCCCCACCCCCCCCCCCCCCACCCCAAGCTAAAATGCTAAAAACTAAAACCCCCCAAAAAAACCTAAAAAAAAACCTAACCCCCCTCCCCCCACCCCCCAAAAACCTAACCCCCCTCCCCCACCCCCCAAAAACCTAACCCCCCCCAAGCTAAAATGCTAAAAACTAAACCCCCCAAAAAACCTAAAAAAATAAAAAAAAAATCTAATTTTTTTTTAATATTTTTTATGCTCAAATCGCTACTTTTAGTGGCCAAATTTTTTTTTTTTTTTTTTTTTGCTTCGAAAAGTAGCGATTTTTATATAAAAAATATTAAAAAAAAATTGTGTGATTTTTAGCTATTTTTAGGCCTTTTTGGTTTTGTTCACATTGGTTCTCGCAATAAGAGGTGGTTCTCGCATGATCTTCTCCCTATATATATATATAGGCTAAAGATAAAAAGAAAACCACTTTTATTGAGAAAACCCGGGAAACTCAAAGCTCCCGACTTTTTTTTTTTTTTTTTTGAAAAAATTACCACATGTAATATACATGTTTTTAAGAGTTTTGGGCAAAAAAAAAATCGAAAAAGCGCCGAGTAGATATTTAAAAAAAAATAAACAAGTTTTGGTGTAACATATGTTACATTCGCTGAACATATGTTACACCAAAACTTGTTTATTTTTTTTTTTAAATATCTACTTGGCGCTTTTTCGATTTTTTTTGCCCAAAACTCTTAAAAACATGTATATTACGTGTGGTAATTTAAAAAAAAAAAGTCGGGAGCTTTGAGTTTCCCGGGTTTTCTCAGTAAAAGTGGTTTTCTATATATATCCTTACCCTATATATATATATATGTGTGTGTGTGTCAAATATATATTTAAATAATAACGATCACAACTTATAAAATTATGAAAAAATAACTAATTATAGCTAAAACAATAGTTATAATTAATATAACTTAATGAATAATAAATGAGCCGAGTCTTAGCCGAGCTTGAGTTTGAAAAATTACTTAAGAGCCCAGCTTGAGCTTTAGAAACAAAGCTCAAATTTAGTCGAGCTCAAGCTGTTATAAGATAAATAAGCTCGAGCTCGGCTCGGAATTTTACACCCCTGATAACGACCCCCCCCCCCCCCCGAATTAAATATTAATTATGTTTGTTTACTAATTATTAATAACTCGATATATAGTGCATTTAAGATGATATATTATGTTTTGTAAAGCACAATGTGTGTATATATATGTGCATAGTTTTCATTGTAGATTTAACTCTACACTAACATCTTACAAAATGGGAAGATTTCAAGTATATTTTATCCTCTTTCTTGTGGCATCAATGACAATGATACAACTGTCGACTGTAAGTACACAAATGGCAATGGTTAATTCATCTATGTTGTATAAATTTGAATTCTATAGTTGTTAACACTACATATTATTCTTTATATATGTATCCAGGCCGGAGGTGAAGGTTCAGTGCCCGTCGAAGGTAAATGTATTTATGTAAACTACACACACATATATTGGAAATTAACTTATTATTTTACATTTTTGTAGAATGTCCATCTGCATGTTCAGTTAGATGTTCGGCAACACATCATCCGGGACAATGTATGGATGTATGCCAAGACTGTTGTGGAAAGTGTTTATGTGTTCCTTCCGGAACTATTGGAAACAAGGATGAGTGTCCCTGTTATAGAGATATGAAAACTAAGTATGGAACACCCAAATGTCCGTAATAATAAACTATTTAATTCTTTTATTATTTATGGTAGAATCATTACAAAAGGTCTCTTTTTGTAACGTTTTGTGATAAATAAAAAAGCAATATTTATTCGTGATAAATTTGATAATTATTTGTGTTTTTTTTCCTACAAGCAATAAGATATAACCCGGAACACTTTTGCGCTTTTGGCCGAGATAATTTCAGCACCAAAATAAAGATTGAATACTTAATTTCTAATAAATAATGTGTGTAAATTTGATTCTATTGTTCTCTCCTTAATAAAAAAAAAATAGATTAGAGATTTATGCACTAACTGTTCCTAGATCTATATTAATGTAACTCTTAGTTTTTAGTTAAAATGATGTAAAAATTAATGAAAATACATATATACCCACCTACATATACGTTTGTTACACAAGACTGTAAGGCTCAAAAATATTTTTTTATTTTTCTTCGACTTTTATAATTTGTTTACCAGAAGCAGAACCATATGCTTAAAAAGATTTATAATTTTTATTTTTCTTCGGCTTTTGTCTAGTAATGATTCATTCTTCTATTTTCCTAGAATATAAACTCTTTTTTTATATGTATTTGATGCTATAATTTTTATTTTATACGATATGAAGCAAGATCTTACTTTCTTATATTTTTATAATTATGAAATCTAGATGTATACTTGAATAGAACTAATTTCAAATATGATACCTCTCTACAATATATTTTAGAAATTTCATATAAATACACACTTAAGTACCAAAAATTTAAGCACGTATACAACGATAATAGCTTAAAGGCAGCGGAAACTAAAGAGGCGAAGTAGCAGAACACATCGTTAACTGAGGACGCAATCCACAACTGGAAGATCAAAGGCGCAAGTGCCAAAGGTATCAAGTATAAACTTAAGGGAAAGAGGAACAAAAATACAAACCCTAGAAAACACATAAGGGAAGCAAAATGAAAAAAAAAACAAAAAAAAAATTATGGCTAGACGTCCTTTACACACGTGAGAAGACCGAGAATCCAGAAATTATATTTCTATCTATCTTAAAGTACAAAGTCGGTGGCGTTTGCCACCGACAATACTCACTCATATTCTTTGATCAAGTCTTTAGTCCCTCTTTTTTGTTTGCTATTCTTACCATTGTCCCTCCTACGTACCTTTCACCACCGCAACACAGCCGCCACCACACCACCGGCTGTTAAACCATTGGCCCATTGCTCACACTTCTACTTTGTGTCTGGATCTGATCCTAAGGGCTTTCTACAAGCTATTTGTCAAATTACAACAATAGGATTCCAAAAACATAAGATTCTCAAAATCAAACTGCACAAGAAATCATCAAATTTCACTAAACTTAGAACGGATTCGACTAATGGGTTTCGCCATTTTACCTCAACACTTTCAAATCGTGTAGAAGGATTTAAAGTTGCAGCGATTTTGAGAGCCAGGAACTTTAAATGATATATCATATTTGCAGTTAAGGTCAGTCTTGCTGTGCACCTTCCTTTTTATCCATAACCTAGGGTTTCTTCTTTGTTTATTGTGTTTGGGTTTTTATTTTGCTGCATTTTATTTGCAAATTGATTTGTCTGTTCTAAGTTTTGAATTCTTTGGATTTCATGTGGTATTGAATGAACATCATGCATGAATGGTTGATTTTATTTGAATGCATGATGATTAGACACATTGAAATTTAAAAATTACTTGATTCACCTGGATTGGAACATTTTTAACAAATGAATATTGATGTTTTATGAATGTTTGCTTTTTTTTTATTTGAATGCAAGATGAGATTATTTGAAGGCATCAGTTGTATGTTTCATTTGCAAATATGGAGTCCACTTCCATATTGTTATCCATTATTCATACATTTAATATCTATATAAGTTAGGATATTAAAGGCATCAGTATATTCATAAGACTTCCTTAGACCGTGGGGTATGGTGGGGCTTGGGTTGGGGGCATGAGTTGACACGTGGAGTTCGAGCTCCCCCACCGGTGAGTGACGTGTCCGTGGGGTATGGCGGGGCTTGGGTTGGGGCGTGGCTTGGCAGTTTATTAAAAAAAAGCGAATAGGAGCCCGCCACATAGGATCACTAGCCCGCCCCACGCCCGGCTTCAAACTCCCGCCCCTTGGGCCACGCCCCCACCCAAGCCCCCGGGGGTGGCGGCTTGGGCGTTTTCAGCCAACCCACGCCCCAACCCAAGCCCCATACCCCATAGTCTTAGCTTTAACTGTGAGAAACAAGTCATAGCTTTAAATTAACATTAATGATGGATAATCATGACCGATTTTAAATGGGAGTATTTCATGTGATAGCACATTTTATTTGATAAATGGATCTCAATTAAAGAATGGTTTCCAAAGAATCATGAGTTAAAAGAGCTTACACCTGCTTTAAGGAGTTTATTTGTTTATTGATTAAAAAATGATGGTGAAAATATCTACATAAGCATAGGAGGATCTGCACCTATTATTCATTTGCACATATAGTTTTTGGTGGAATGTCTAAACCTGGTATAACTGCTACTGATGTCAATAAGGCTGAGGTAATAAGTTTTAGCAAATTTGAAATACTTAAGTGCATATTTTGATCCTAAATAATCTAAATGTTAATATAGTAAGTAGTTTTTGGCTTTTTGCCAAACATTCATATATGATATTGTGAGTAGCTTGTAAAAACGGGTGGGTCGGATAACGGGTCAAAGGGGGTTTCGTCCAAAATGGGTTCGGGTAAGAGAGTGCATCTAAACACCCGCTATATTAGATTCTTATGTGAATTCGCTACCTTATATTCCATCCTGTTTGGTAAAAGAAGGAGATAAACTATGTTTAACTAGGCATGTAATTTTCTGATTTCAGCGGGTGAATCTCCCGCTTCTTCAATTGCGCGTTTGCAATTCGTTTCAACGGACAACAAAAGTGAACCAACCCCGGTTTCATCATCTTTTACTACTGACTGATCTACTTCGACTTCTGCATTCCCCGCGCGTCTCTCTTCCAGATTTTGACTTTCTAGCATGCAAATCAGTTTCTCCATGGATCTATCAATTGCTGGTTTATTCGTCTTATAATCCGCAATCTTTGGATCAAATAGAAAGTGAACAATCCAAGGTTACGACTAGATCAAAGAAAGTTACGAGTGTGGTGAAATCGAGTATAAATGGTGAAAAAAAGGAAGCAAAGGGTTTGTTCATATTGCAAGGAAGCAGGCCCTTACAAAACCAGATGTCCTAAAAGAAAGATGGATGAAGCGGCTTGTCAGGGTGACATAGAATCAACATGAAGTACACAGTATGCAGGTTTAGCGAGTCAAACAAGTGGTTGTAAAAGAAATCAATGAGGGAAAAGATTTGGCATATCGGGAGGTTTATTATTTTGATGAAAGGGGACAACCCAAGACTACGATGGCTTGGGTTCCACTCTCTAACTGAATTGCTTATGAGTGTAGGAACATCCAAGGAGGACTGTTAGTAACACCGGTTATTATCAGTGATTGTTTTAGATACAAGTTTAAAGAGGAAAATCGCAGGTTTGGCTATGGTATCTAACCTGGTCGCGCAATCAGCTCCGCTGTGACACACTCATTTTCTTGCTGACATATGTTTTTGTGTGCCTGGTGTGGAAGACTTTATTTTGTAAATACATTTTTTTTTTCAGTAAATGGTTGTACACAAATAAAATTTTAAGGGGGGGTATTAAAATACTTCCTAGACCATGAGATGTGATTATTGCAAAATAATCATGATCTTATATGAGAAATGATAGGAACTAACTTGATTATGTCTTCGCATGAATAGGATCTGATGGAAGATATGGCTCCAAGTTAACGATATGTCGGTAGATTCAGCAACACCAACGAGTAAACTGCTGTTAGGGAGCAAAACATAACGTCTACACAAGGATTCTGGCTTTTCTCAGGCATTACGCATCATAGTGGGTAACACATTGCGGCATATGGCTTAATGGTCTTAAATCTTGCATTGATAGATTGCCAAAGTCTGAGATCTCGGGTCTTTATATTGGTTTTTCATTCGGGGATATCATAGTTGTTCTTCTGCTGCATCCAGATACATGCTTACCTAGACGCTATGATATCTTTTCATAATAAGTGCCAAAAAAAAAGGCCAAACCCCTTCATAATAAGTGCCAAAATTGGCCAAAACTTTTAAATGGATTAGTTTGGTCTCTCTGCTGTACGAAAGTACTGACCTGTTCACCAAACTATCTGTCTCCGCCCTCGGTAGTTTTCGGGATCTCTGCTGTACGAAAGTACTGACCTGATCTCCACTCTATCGTTTAAAAGAATGAATCCAATATACTCACCAGTTATGAGGAACCTTTGTGCATACCTTGATCGCGGGGGTATGTCCTGATGTGGGACTCACGGGCATAATGTTTCTATTCCTAATAGCTTGTGTGGGGGCCATAGAATTCTTGTCAATATTACCAAAACATGATAAACAAGCTCACCGAAAGCATGTTGAAAGAATGATGCATGGATTTAAGAGGACAAACATACCAGCAATCGTTCTTGAGTCGTAGCTATCCTAAAGAAAGTTGAAGTGTGACTAGGCTTTTCAAGTTGGTATGATCTCATATTTGATCAGCTCTAAATCTCAAAGGTTGAAAGTTAAAAAAAAACAACTAAAATCCAAAAATATTTTGATTTGTGTACAGTTGTTTTTCTAAGTCTTACATATCACATCAATCGTGTCTCAAACCACTTGAGATACTCTTTCCATAGCACACTACAGATGAATACGACTTTGTCTGTACTTTGAATCAGTCTAAAAGAAAATTCGGAGTTGTTTTTGTATTTGTGAATAGGTTACTTCGACTATTTGCTGCAATGATGGCCAATCATCAATTGAGTTAGATACCAGACCAAAGCACCTGTTTCCTGAAGATTGCAGAAGATACCGAGCTAGGAATCCTCCTCCTACGTCTTCTGATTCACACAAGCTAAAGAGAGTTGAAAAAGTCCGTTCCTGGTTGTCAAAGATGATGCATGCAAAAAGAAAAGGGGGGGGGGGGGGGGAGCTTATCCAGATAAAGTACTAAAAGAGCAAAGTGTCAAAAGAAGATCTTCAGTGAAGAAAATTTGGAAAGCATCAGTCTAGGGGGAGATTGTTGGGTCTAAAATTGAGACTGAAGCTTGCCAAATTGAAGATCACATCATGCATGATGTTGACGGTTCTAAAGATGATGCAAAAGTTTGATAACATTAGCCTAAGCGGGGATTGTTGGGTCTAAATCGTGTAGTCTAATGTTTTCAACGAATCAAGTCAACAAAGTCAACACCAACAAGTCAAAGTCAACACGCAAGTAGACACGAGAAGATCGAAGAATGATATGGCGCGTGGAAGTTCGAGAATGATAGTTATATTGCTTTGGATAATTAAATATATTTTGTTTAGACAAAATATATTTATTATCTTTTTTAATTAGTTTTCATATTTATTACTAGTTTTGGCAAGTTATTATCTCTAGGGTCTTAATTGTAATTAGTCTAAAATGGTAAAGGCTATAAATAGAAAGAGATGTTTAGGGTTTTGGGGAACACACTGAGAGAGAGATTTGAGGGGCTAAATTGTATTCATACTTTGCAAATCTTTTCAAGGGTTTTATTGCTATATTTTTTGTGTGTTCATCTTGATTTTTTTTTTCACTAAAATATCCGACTATTACAAATAAAAACCCCAACATTTACAAAAAAATAATGACACTAAATAATGTTGGCGTAATTGATAACATCATTCTTCATTTTGACCCAACAATATTCCCCCGAGAATGATGCTATCAATTACGCCAACATTATTTAGTGTCATTATTTTTTTGTAAATGTTGGGGTTTTTATTTGTAATAGTCGGATATTTTAGTGAAAAAAAAAATCAAGATGAACACACCAAAAATATAGCAATAAAACCCTTGAAAAGATTTGCAAAGTATGAATACAATTTAGCCCCTCAAATCTCTCTCTCAGTGTGTTCCCCAAAACCCTAAACATCTCTTTCTATTTATAGCCTTTAACATTTTAGGCTAATTACAATTAAGACCCTAGAGATAATAACTTGCCAAAACTAGTAATAAATATGAAAACTAATTAAAAAAGATAATAAATATATTTTGTCTAAACAAAATATATTTAATTATCCAAAGCAATATAACTATCATTCTCGAACTTCCACGCGCCATATCATTCTTCGATCTTCTCGTGTCGACTTGCGTGTTGACTTTGACTTGTTGGTGTTGACTTGATTCGTTGATAACATTAGACTACACGATTTAGACCCAACAATCTCCCCCTTAGGCTAATGTTATCAAACTTTTGCATCATCTTTAGAACCGTCAACATCATGCATGATGTGATCTTCAATTTGGCAAGCTTCAGTCTCAATTTTAGACCCAACAATCTCCCCCTAGACTGATGCTTTCCAAATTTTCTTCACTGAAGATCTTCTTTTGACACTTTGCTCTGATACCAAATTGTAGGATCAAATCGAGCCAAAATCTGATTTTGATAAAGAAATCAAGATGAACACACCAAAAATATAGCAATAAAACCCTTGAAAAGATTTGCAAAGTATGAATACAATTTAGCCCCTCAAATCTCTCTCTCAATGTGTTCCCCAAAACCTTAAACATCTCTTTCTATTTATAGCCTTTACCATTTTAGGCTAATTACAATTAAGACCCTAGAGATAATAACTTGCCAAAACTAGTAATAAATATGAAAACTAATTAAAAAAGATAATAAATATATTTTGTCTAAACAAAATATATTTAATTATCCAAAGCAATATAACTATCATTCTCGAACTTCCACGCGCCATATCATTCTTCGATCTTCTCGTGTCGACTTGCGTGTTGACTTTGACTTGTTGGTGTTGACTTTGTTGACTTGATTCGTTGATAACATTAGACTACACGATTTAGACCCAACAGAACCTGAGAAAACAGTTCCTGAAATGCAGTTCCTAAACAGTAAAATCGGCCAAATTTTACTTGATTACTATTTTATGTGGATGAACGATCAACGTGTAAATAAACCTTATTTATAGTTAAATTTATTTACACACACTTTTGAGTAAGAGGCAAGTCGAGCAGGTAATCTAACGAGCCGAAATATGTTTCGTCTTAAAAGACCACTGAAAAAAACATATTAAACAGGTGTACGTCAAACATGATATTATTTTCTCAACTCTCTCATGATTATCTATTTTTATTTGAGTTAATTACACAAATGATAGTTTTGGTTTGTCCGAAGTCGCATGTTTGGGGTCTAACTTTTAAAAGTTACAAGTTTAGGCTATGTGAGACAAAATGCATCACAAATGCATTTGACTTAAAACTATATACAAGATTTATTAGGCCTGGTGGAAGAAGCACTTACCACCCACTGTTTGATTTGAGCGTCATAGCTTTCTCCACTGTTAGGATGTATAAGAATTGGTTTATTTGTCACCTGCACAAGACAACAAATTGGGTTTCGGGTAGATCAGTTTGGGTTATTGGTTTTTTCGTATGTGCAAATGTATCAAGTATCAAATGACCGACCTGATTAACATTTGGATTAATTGGGTTCAGTTTAATCGCGTTTGGATATAGTTGGTTTGGGTTTCGTGTAGGGGCGCTTATTTTGAGCATAATAAACAAATCAAGTTCCAAAACATCATATAATCCATAATTATAATTAAACCCATTACAAACGTCAATGTTTATATTGAGATTATTTGTAGGCAACAACAATTTGCACAATCAAATGCGGTTAGAGCTGCACGAGCTCAGATGCAAGCATCTGCAAGTAAGGCGAACCGACTCTTAAGGTATAATTGTTTTCACATTTTTTTAAGTTGTGTGTACTGTCTTCTTTTTTAACTTTTCAATCTGATGAGTTTTGTTATATTATGGTTGCAATGCCAGATGGGGTGATCGACGTATAGCTTTTGTAGCCACAACATCCGCCATCAAGTGCATTTGTAAGTAGTATATGATTATCTTTATTTTAATAGTTGTATGTTTTCTGGAAATAGTAACAGATTGTTAAATTTGACCCAAAAATCAATGCATATTACGAGTATATTTTGGCATCAACAACAAAAATAGGACCGACTACAAAGGAAATTAGCGAACCCAACAACTTTGTATTAAATATAAAATAATATAACAGACTTTGATGTTAAAAAATGCAAGCTAGAATGCCACCGACGTTGCTTTATAAAAGCTAATTTACACATAATACGTCATGTTATCCGTTCGATGTTTGTGATGTACCCGCGCCGCAACGCGCGCGGGTCTAATTACTAGTAACATCTTAAAACAGAAAGTCGGTGGCCGTCGCCACCGACCACTTTCTACATTTTTATCCTTTTTTGTCTTATATGATCAAATACCATTTTCTCTGTTTTGTTGTGTATTGTCTTATATATATTGTTTGATAATACTAACTATATTATCTTAATTTACAACATGAGTGTATTTTCCAATAGATCACCTCTAACCTTTCATCATGTTACAATTTAAGTTCATTGTTTTTTCTATCCTCAAAGTTTTATAAAATGACAATTTTAATCCTTAGACTACTACTTCATATTACAAATTTTACAAATTAATCATTCAAATTTCTAATGTTTCAACTTTACCCCTATACCATCTATAATATACCTTTTTAACCTATTATTTTCTTCAATAATTTTCATTTGCTAATTTCTTTTTAAAAAACTAATTTGTCATTGACCTCCTTGAGTTTCTAAAGTTTCGAGTTTACCCCCTTCGTTCTTTTACCCAAAAAAACTAAGTTTTTACATGCGTTTTTTTTTTTTTTTTTTTTGAAATGAGTCCGCTCAAATATAATATGTTTTGGTGCTTATTTTATGTACGTTTCCAGTTGGTCCACGTTTCGCTTAAATGTACCAAACCGAGCATCATTAAATATGATACATTTTCATTCATTCGATGGTAAAAATTCGAGTTACTCTATATTTCGACCATTAGCAATGCAACACAGATAAAATTACAATCATATTATTATTATATATCTATACTAAAACCATAGTCGCTGACGTTTACACCTCCCAACTTTGGTCCTTTCACTTTGCATAATACTTATAATTGCCCCGTGATGCGAATGCCTTTCTTTTTTTCTTTTGTGGTTTCTGTTTTTTAAAAGCTATAATAAGCCCCTTCTGATTACACATGTAAGTTATTTCTCTATACACACTTTATGTTTTTTTGGCACATTACGTTATAACTATAGAATATAATTTCTATAAATTTGATTGTTATAACTGTACAATATAAATTCTATAAACTCGATTACTTAACATTTTGATTCAATATATGTTACATTGAGCTGAACCGAGTACGTAAAAACATGAATTTTCATATGGTTAACGCATTACATAAAGTTTAGGCTAATCCATTTTATGTGTGCAATGGGCCTGCGGCGCATCGCCCGCGAGTCATATTACTAGTACAATCTTAAAGGAGAAAGTCGGTGGGTTTCCCACCCACCGGCTTTCCTCCTTGCCCCCCTTTTCTTTTTAATATTGCATTTTAGCCCCTTGACTTTGTAATTTTTTAAGTTTCATAAAATGGCAAATTTAGTCCCTAAAACTTCTACTTTGAATTTTCAAAACCACAACCTCATCTTTCAAACTTTGCCAGTACGAACCCTTTACTTTGGTTTTCCACCATCACCCACTTAGCTCTTACATGGTTACGCACCAACCCTCTTCTTTTACATTTCCACCAACACCCCCTCATCTTTTACACATTTTCCACCACCCATATACTTTTACACTTTGTCTTTTTTAGAATTTGTTTTTTTACCCCATGTACTATTACTCCATTGTTACACCCGCCCAACTTTAAAAAAAATTGCAATTGTAACCCCTAGACTACAACTCCTACTTTTGCAAATGCCAATGCATTGTGTTTTACGAAAATGTCTTAGGCATTGTGTTTTACACTTTGTGTCTACTTTTGTGTTTTACATTTTTTTGTAATTCTCTTTTACGCACTGTGTTTTACGAATCGTGTTTTGTCTTTCTATATGTTTCCGCCCATCAAAAGACAAAGTCGGTGGAAACCTCAACGGCTTTGCCTCCCCATCCCCCATACTTTCACGATGTTGCAATTTTATCCCCTTGACTTTGGTACCTTCAAAGTTTCATAAAATAGCAAATTTAGTCCCTAAACTACTACTCCATTTTACAAATAGTTTGCTTTTGACACCCCAACTTTGTGGTAGTTTCCTTTTCAGCTCCAACTTTGTTATAGTTTCCTTCTTACCCCAAAACTTTATCAAATTTTATCTTTACCCTTTCTTAGCCCTTAAGTTTAGGAAATGCCACTTTGACCCCTCTAGAGTTTTTAGCTTGACGTTATAAATTCGAGTTAGTCGGGTCGCGTATAATACGTTATGATTGTACGATATAAATTCGATTTACGTTATGCTTTAATCCAATCGCAATGCAACTATAGGATACATTAACTTCAATCGGATACGTCAAAACGTGCGTTTTCATATGGTTAACACATCACATAACACTTGGACTAATATGTTCGATATTTGCGAAGTACCTGCGCCGCAACGCGCGCGGGTCTTATTACTAGTATACTCTTAAAAGAGAAAGTCGGTGGGCATCACTCCACCGACCTTTCCTTAATTATATATACTTATAATTTGCAACATGTTTGTGCATTAGTGGGTTGTAACTTTTGCTTTTTTGATGTTTCATGCTAATGTTTGTTGTACATTTAGTTGAGGTTGTTGTATGCTTTGTGGGGCACGTGTTGTTTTCTCTTACATCCAGCATATCTCTTTCCCCAACCACAATGTCTCTTTTCTTCTTCATGCTTCCATTCAACACCGGCTCCTAATAATCTTCCTACACCCCTGGATGACTTTCTGAATCCTAACTTTACAAATCAAAGCTTCATCCTATTCCATGATTACTCATTCAACATGTCGGAACCGTAGCTCAGATACCTAATTTCCCCCAAAAAATATTGAACCCTAAATTTTTGGTCAGGTTTGGTGTTCGATCCTGATAAGCATTTTTCCATGTTCCTTTAGGTCTGTATTCCTTTCAGATTTGATTTCTTCTTTGATTACTTTAGTAATGTTTGGTTATTGATTTTAATTTTCTGTTTGTTCAACTAGGTTTGCTGGAGTTCTTGTAAGTGGTTGTACTTTATGTTTAAGTTGTGTTTTGTACAGTTTGTGTTATATAATAGGTTAATTTGATTGTAACTTTTGTCCATTAATATTCACATTTAATCTCAAAGAAGCACACACATGTGTGTAATTAGAGAGTCTGAGAAAGATACAGGGAGAGGAATCAAGTGGCAGAGTGGCCACAACGGTGAGCGGTGGTGGAGTCAGCGGAGTTGTGGCGGCGCCCCCTCATGCAGATAGGTGAAATAAGAACCCGAGTAAACCCAGGAGACTCACGGTCTTGAAGTTTTATGTTCAAGGTTATGTTATTGGAATCATCATCGATAGTAGAAGTAATATGGTAAGCATTTTCAACTCCTGATGTGTTATTTGATTCAAAACACCAGAATGAGTTTCTCCTGGTGTTGTGTGGATTTGATGATCATGTCTTGAGTGTAGTGTGAATTTGCATTTTTTGGGTTTAATTATGAGTTGGGTTTAAGTGCTTTAATAATTTGCATCTCATGAAATCGATTTTTGCTGTGATGATTGTAGTTGAATGAATTTTTAGGAAATTGAAGAATCATTAATTTAATTTTGATGGTTTCTGTAATTGTTATTTTGTTTAGTTTTGGTCATTAATTTGGAGTTTTGATCAACCACAAAATTACAGGTCATTTCTTAGTAGATGCACGATGCGTGGGGTCTTAACATCAGGAGTGTTTGAGAGGTGAATGTCAACTCGGGGCTTTTAGCCTATATTAGCTTCTTTGGGCAGTGGGTGACTCAACTCGGGGACGATGACGACGCTCAAAAGCACGATGACCAAAAGAACGATGGCTGTTGTGCACCGGACCACAAGAAGAATGACGGCGACTGTGCACCGGACCACAGCGGCGAATCAAAGTCCGATCACAGGTCGGAGATTTTAGTCATTTTACATTCGATATGATGCTTGCTTGGGAAACGCCTAGCCGCACTGATGAAGAATTTCATACGGTATGCCTTCTTTCAACAATTTTAAACAATATTTGAACAACTTATACTGTTAAAGTGCATAGATTTTACTATTTTTGCACGTTTGTAGGATGATGATGGTATTTTGTCCTTAGGTTTATTCTTGATTAAGTTACAGTTACTTTAAATTATTGATTCTATTAGGTTTGCTTCGTAATTATCCATATTGTAAAAAGTTGGTTATTAGATTACATATTGTGACAAGGAGTTTAAGGTGAGAACTAACGCGTCGGTTGCTAAAGCTATGAAGAAGCCTGAAGAAGGTTGGGTCAGTTGGGTTACGGGTTAGAACCAGTCTAATTTGTTGGGTTGACCCGCAGATACTTGTCCATTTTTTTGGAAACTACATGATGCAATAATTACATAAACTATATTATTATAATAATATTAGTTTGTGAGACAGGTTTGGATAACGGGTCAAAATAAGTATTCTTTTTCGTAGGGACAAAATGTGTCAACCACAAGCCCGTTGGGAGCATGTGGAGGTAAACCTTGGGATGATGGCGTTTTCTCTACCATCAAATATGTACGCATTCAATTAGAACATTGAAGATGTTATGCATACAGTCAGTATTCCTTCATCATGAAACCACACAATAAGTGTAACTTTAACCATCTGATGCTTTTTACTCCATTTGTAGGAACCAGTTTGGCTGCAAAATTATTAAGAGAAAGTGGTGTAACGCTTTTCAAAGTAAGAGAAGAAACTGTAAATTTACTTGGAAAATCAGACATGTATATTTTCAGCCCTGAACATCCTCCATTGACCAAAGCAGCTCAGAAGGCCATTGATTGGGCAATCAATGAGAAACTAAAGTCAGGTATGCTCTTAGATCTTGTACTGGGCAATAATATTCTTGCATATACTTTTGACTCGCGTGTGAGAAATACTTTTCCCATCTTCCTAATAGTAAGTGTGATTTCCCGTTTGTATTGTTCACAGGGGAAACAGGAGAAGTGACAACATCGCATTTGCTTCTGGGAATATGGGCGCAGAAGGAATCACCTGGTCATAAAATAATGGCTAAACTTGGTTTCGATGATGATAAAGCTAAAGAGCTTGCTAAAACCGTAAGTTTAAAGACGATTGTTGTTACTTCTATAATGAATAGGTGGCAAAATGGGGTAATTTTTTGTTCGGGGGGTTGACGTGGAATGCAAAGTTTTATATATTTTTAGTAAATAATTAGCATGCTAAATGTGATTACAATAATTGCAATATTTACATAATAATTATATATCTTCAATAAACTAATTTAAAAGTTATGCATTATAAAACACCTCGTACCAGTTGACCCTTTCTTTTACTTGATTAGCCCATTAGAAATAAAAGTTAATCCGGACTTGCTTACTCATTTATAAATTATAAATAGGTTAAATTGCTACCTTAGGAAAAAAAAAAAGTTTATCTAGCTGCACAAATTCGTTGTTGTTACACTTATTGATCATCTCTTATATATTCAGATGGACAAAGAAATTATTTTGAGATACAAGAAGGGAGTTTAAAGAACCGTATACAGGTTTTCTGCTTCATCCCTCTGTTTGTTGGTTGTTTAGAATGATTCGTTTGCAACAGAACATGAAGCAAATGTTGGTTCAATTCTGTTTGAATATAATGGAAAACATGAAAAACATACCTTTGATTGCATCAGCACAGGTTAGCAGAGAATCCAGCAATGGAGACGCAGCCATTAAGGTTGACATGATTGTCATCTTGGTCTGGTTCCTCCTTAGGGTGCTGACTGATGATGGTGGCTGAGAAAAACCGATAAGGGAATCGGTATAGGAGAGGAGGACGAAAATGATGTTATTGACTAATGGGGTGTTTCTAATGTGTAACTGTCTAACCCCTTAACCTCCACATAATTCTCCTTATATAAGCACCCAGGAGGAAACCCTAATTAGTTAATAAGGGTAATATGGTCCATCAACAATTACCAACTAATTATTTAATAGGATTGTTATATATTTTGATCTATATAATGTAAATGATTATAATGGCTACAGATTAAATATTAATACGTAATATATTTAATCTTACATTCTCCCACTTAGCCGAGTAATCATTTACTATGAGTATTAGATAAGCCTGATCAGGAGTTAACACTCATTTTAGCCTTAAACAAGTACTATAGCAGAAAAATACAGCCGTTGAATCATTATGCGACTCAGGACCCCCATTAATCATACTATAGCCTTAATTTAAAACCTAATCGTCATGATCAAAATACGCGTAAGCCCTTTGTTTGATTTGTAACTTTATTTGTCTTATATGCCATTATGTCGACTTGACATATTCTTAGAGACGTACAAAATCAAACTGATGAGGAAAAATTAACTAATACTTAGTCATTCATAGTACGATATGCAGTTGCGCATGGCCATAAACTAATACCCGTCTATGAGCTCTCTTAATAAGACTTATGGGTAATAGCCCTTCAGTTATAGGATCCTTAAGCATATCATGAATGTGTTCGATACAAAACTTAGTTTCCTCAATTCGTTCATAAACGAATATTAATTGTGTATCGAAACTTAATGCAGCACCTCTTGAACTGTTACTGTTCAAGGAATCATGGTAGCTGACTTTATCACACTAAGTCTTCAAAACATTATATGGAGTTAATAAACTTATGAGTCCACTGATATATTTCTAGTGACTATATTATGTCGTTATAACTTAGGTTGTTAATATCAGTGCATTATGACTCCTCCATGAGATATGTTTTGTCTGCTGACATAAGGATATACCCGAAATAACATTTTATCATCTTTGAATATCTCAAAGTTATAGTAACAAACCGGTTTTAATTCTCACTTCTTCTTCAAATAATAGCCTCTCGTTTCTTTAAAGATATTGTAATACTCCATTAGATGCTTCACAATAATCTAGACATATCTAGCGTGTTGCAATGTGAGTAATATCTAAACGAGTATAGACTTAAACTTACATAAGGCTTCTAATTAATGAAGCGTAAATAAATAATCTCACTTATCCTATTATCCTCTAAAGGAGAGCAGTATTATTTGTTACATATGTAAGGACCCATTTAAGGTTAAACTTATGGAACAGAACTAATATCCCATTGGGTCTATCTCAGTATGTTATGATATCAATTACGTAAGAGATATCTCTGAGATTTATTATATCAAAGTTTGTGTTAACAATACTTTGACTTATGTAACACATACTTGTCAAAAGAATGTCATCTATATAGACAAGTTTATCTTAGTTGCTCCCACTCATCTTGAGGTAGGTACATTAATCCACTTGGTTCTTGATGAAAATAATTACGTTAAGATTTCATCACATTATGATGTTTGCATTAACCCATACATGGATTTTATTGACTTACAAATAAAGTGTTCTTTAACCTTCAGTTTGAAAACTTTAGGTTGTTATCTAATGAACATGTAAATGTGTCAGCCATTTGTTATGAAAAATTGTTTATAACGTTCATCTAATGTAGCTTTAAACTATTATAAGCTACTAGAACAGTGATGATCCTTAAAGAAATCTTTTGTAAGATAGGTAAGAAAGACTTTTTCATAATTTTTCTCTTCCTGAGTATAACCTTTGACAATCAAACATGCTTCTTAGTGTCTTAACGTTTATATTAGGATTTGGTTTAGTTATGAACACTCTTAGGTAATTCAATCAAATCCCAAACGTTATACGAACACATAAAATCAGTTTTACTAGAAAACTGTTTTATTCCATTAAGAATATTGATTGACACTAATGGCTTAATTTGAAGAGATAGGATCAGTAAACATTTCCAAAATCCATTTCAACTTCAATTAGGGAGGTTATGTAATCATCAAAATTAGTAGGCTTTTAAACCTAGATGACCTCCTGAGTTGATTATTGGGTTTGTTAGAAGTTTCAGTTTTATGGATTAGCTCTTGGTTAGGTTGCTATCATTTTCATTCTAAGTTTGTAAGAGTTGGTGCAGTATTGTGTACAAGAGGTGTAATCGGAGTTAAATTTGGAGTGAAATTTAATGACACTCTTCCCCCCGCCTCTTGTATTCCTTGCAAATCATAATAAGGACTTTTACTGCTCCCACTGACCTTAGGAATCTTTAGGAACTCAGCATGCTTAGGGTCAAAGCTTAACGACCAATAAATTCTAATAGAGAAACAAGTTAATGACGTTAGTCGTTGTAGTTTCTCTTATTGAGAATTATGTTAGTTTAGGTAAGAAATCTAAGTGTGCCCACAATTAAGCAACAATGAAACTTTTGTAAGAGTAGCATTAGATTTTAAGGAGACAAATATTGATAGAACAGTGTCGTGATGGAGCGGTGTCTTGTACAAGAGGTGCAAACTGAGGTAATGTAAAATTTTCACTCCCCACCTCTTGCAACTATTGCAAGTTATTAATAAGACACTTAATGCTCCCACTGATCTTTAATATCTCTAGAATGCTACAAGAGAAGTTTCAATGAGGCACGTGACGTGGGAACTTATCATATATACGTTAGACTTTATTTGATTTCTTTAATGTCCAAATATCCTAAGAAAGTTTAGGGACATATCTAATAGAAATCTTATTAAGTATATATATATGAATAGATTTCTTCTAAGAACGTGTGCCATATGCGACAAAATTTAGATACAAGTTTATGGTCTGTTAAATGACAAATGAATTATGTCTGAATATTCCATTTGGAATAAGTTCCACGAATGTCAAAAAATGACTTATGATGGACCCATACTTATTCCTTAAGCCAAGTCATATTTAGGGCTTTAACGTCATGATTTAAAATCACTTAGAATGAGATTAGATGAATAATCATCCTCATTAACCATGTCATGATTTCTCATAAATTTTGGTTATAATGGATGAAATTTATAAGTCTCATTTTCCTTTTGTCAAATTCTCATGTGCATGATAACAAAAGTTGTGAAAATGTAAGGTATCATCTAGTTTCATTTTAATAATGTTTCTATCCAGATATTTAGAACAAATAAGATGAGAGTTTAAGATAAGTGTGACTTTATGTTGACTATGCAAACCTCACAACCTTCATGACATAGCCTAAGTAATGATACTGTACTCTGATTAATAATCAGAACATGTAATGTATCGAAAAGCTTTGTTAGAAGACTGCTTATTATGGTTCTTATAGCCTTAACATTTAATTTTGTCACTAACTCTCATATTAGTTATTTGTCGAGTTCTGGTAAGGAAACGTATGGAACTAGAGTCAACTAATCATGTGTTAATTGGAATATTGAAATTACCAGACTTAAATATCATTAATAAGTGACTATCTAATTAATTTACCCAACTGTTCTTTTAGAATAATGGATAGTCTCGTTGCTTATGTCTAGCCTAATGACATAGTTATGTAGTGAGATTATCCCTTGAAGAACCTTAATGTTGGAATTAACACTTGTAATTTGTCTATGGACCTTAGAACAATCTTCTTTTAAACTATTAGTGGTTGTAAGGTGAATAACAACTTATTTTCCAGCTTTAAACATGTATTTCTTTGTACATATGTTGCTTATCAACACACTCGTTATACTTTGGTATTTCTTGAGTGTTGTAGTTGATTTATAATGCATCAGATTGTACAAGTGAAAATCTTAGTATGTAATGTACTGGAAAAAAAAATGTACTTATTTCCATGCGTAAGCCCTTAACTTTATGGGTCATGGTTTTGTACATTATAATGTATTCACATATACCAGTTAACTTTATAGTTTAGAGTTTCAAATTAAGGCATGCATCTTAGGAGTTCTAGTGATTATTCCATAAATAAAGATTAGTCTTAGGAAAAGACTTAATCTGGAATAACTTTAGTGATAGCATTTACATTAGAGAGTTCTTGATTATCATAATAGACATCATATTCGATTTGTCCTATTCATCATGCTCTAACATTCTTCTTTATAATTTTTATCAGAAGAGAGCAATAGGATTATCGTGTCTTAGGAAATAATCAAGGATTTAATTTAAGAGCTAATTCTAATAGAAACTTTAAATACTTTAAATGAAGCAAACATTTTAGGTTTAAAAAATTAGAGTGGATGAGATATTGATATAAAGAAGAAAAATCATAGTGAGTAACATTATGGGTACTAAGAACAAGGCAGACGAAATGATCATAAAGACTAATTAAGGATCATTAAGCTAAGGATCATTATGTGAAGATATTGTGATATGTCTATTACTAACATCAAAATAATAGACTTAGCTAAAAATTCTACTTAAATGAAGACAAAACAGCTTTGGCCAGAAGTGTAATCATTTAAGCATATGTGCAAAGTAGTTGTAACAAATCAGCTTTGGCCAGAATTGAAACAATCACTTTAGTTATGCACTTGTTGAGTATGCCATCGATGAATGAATTAAATCAGCTTTGGCCAGAAATTAAGACATTCATGCTTATGATGCATACACAACATAGCTTTCGTAATACTTGAATGATAAGTAGATGTATCAAGTCAGCTTTGGCCAGAAATGATATATCAGAAGCTCATTCAAGTTAAGCTATTTTGGTTTTGTAAAACATTATTTGATCCTTATTAATTAACTAAGTAAATTACAAAACCATTTATTTAATAGCAAACCACTTGTTAGCGCGGATCGAACTCCGCGGTGAGTTCGCTGGGGGGTGCGGGGGGCAGCGCGCCCCCGCCCGGGGTTCGGGGCGGGAGCCCCGAAATTTTTTTTTTCTTTAGTTCACATTTAAATAGCTTAAAATAATGAGATTGCGAGTCGCAACCACGATCTCGACTAATGACGTTATGGTTGCGAGTCGCAACTACGGTCTCGACTAATCACGTTATGGTTGCGAGTCGCAACTATGGTCTCGACTAATCACGTTATGGTTGCGAGTAGCAACCTCATGGTCTCGAGTGATGACGTAATGGTTGCGAGTAGCAACCTCATGGTTGCGAGTGATGACGTTATGGTTGCGAGTGATGACGTTATGGTTGCGAGTAGCAACCTCATGGTTGCGAGTAGCAACCTCGCTAACAGCTGTTAATTGTGATAATAACTAAAATTCGAAAACTAAGGGATTATGAGATATGTTTCCTGTTTTAAGATGATCCAATATTATCAAAATATTTCGAAATATTATCCATTTAAGTTTTACAACATATTTCGAAATTCTAATAGATAAATTTTAGATCAAAACTAGGAAAAACACCCAATATTTGATCCGAATTCCAAAACTTAGGGAATTTTTCGAATTTCTCATAAGAACATAAGAACATAAGATGAACCCTAAAATTAAATATCCTTAATCTTATATCCGAAATCTGGAAAATAATTACACATTTAAACATGTTTCTCAAACTGATGATTTCGGAACAGTTATTACGAATCAATATATGATCCGAAATTAATTAAACAGATCCGAGAGGGCATCTCGGATGATAAATAAAAAAAAACGAATTCAATTATGATTTCAGATGACAGAAATCGAATTCAATTATGGTTTTCAAATCCTGTTTTCCAGTTTTAATCCAGATTTACGGATACAAAACAGAACTGACTAATCAACATATGCTCTGATACCACATGTTGGTTCAGTTCTGTTTGAATATAATGGAAAACATGAAAAACATACCTTTGATTGCATCAGCACAGGTTAGCAGAGAATCCAGCAATGGAGACGCAGCCATTAAGGTTGACATGATTGTCATCTTGGTCTGGTTCCTCCTTAGGGTGCTGACTGATGATGGTGGCTGAGAAAAACCGATAAGGGAATCGGTATAGGAGAGGAGGACGAAAATGATGTTATTGACTAATGGGGTGTTTCTAATGTGTAACTGTCTAACCCCTTAACCTCCACATAATTCTCCTTATATAAGCACCCAGGAGGAAACCCTAATTAGTTAATAAGGGTAATATGGTCCATCAACAATTACCAACTAATTATTTAATAGGATTGTTATATATTTTGATCTATATAATGTAAATGATTATAATGGCTACAGATTAAATATTAATACGTAATATATTTAATCTTACAGCAAAGTGAAATTTGTAAAAGCTATAAAGAAAATTCAAAAGGATGACCATTTTATTAGTTGGAAATTGGAATAAAACTTTCATTTTTTATTATTTTCTGATTGAAGTTTGTAACAAACTCACAAGCCTGACACTAGCCATTTGTGATGATGGTAAAAAACAAAAGTGTTTGCTGGAGATCTTGGGTCAATCGGTCTGGACCACCATTGGTTTTAGGTACGCAATCATGTAGGTTTTGTTCATGGTTGAAATTCATCTTTAGAGTGCCTTGTGATGCAATGTGTATGTTTCAGATAGGTGATGTTTATGGGAGTGGGTTCTAGAACTGGATGTGAGCGAGTCACATTCCTCTTTAAATTGGAACTGTTGAACCACTTTTGAGTCTGTTTCATTGGCTAAGTGGTGGTCAATTTACATTCACCAAGTGTCATATGCACTTCAGCACTTGGCCAGTGTACCCTGTACCTTGGGTTGTTTCAGGTCAAGGGAACAATATACTTATGGCATTAGGAAAACATCATATACACGTTCAAAATTGTTTTATATACATCATGTATGTGGTCGTTTATTTTTTTCACAGTGCTTTATTTAACGGACACAGGGTTCACTGATTATTCATATATATTAGTTGCATCGATGCCATCATCTTTTTTATTCTACTTAAGAAAACTCTACAATCATCTCCACTGGTGAAAACAACGAAATCATGGTGTGTCAAATAGGAGGAAGCATGATGCATTTGATCCAGAATTGATATGTGGTAACAGTTTGTTCTTTCCCTTCGTCATCGTCTTCTCCTAGAAGACAATATTCCAATGTGTTATTGAATAATGTGTGTGAGGTCCGAAATGGTTTACTCATTGATTTTTGAGATAAGCTCATAATCAAAACTTCATACTTTATTAGGGAATATTTAGTATTTAATGAAAGGATAAGTCGATAAAGTCAAAGTCATTACAAAGTATGACAAAGTGTGAATGCCTGATAATATCAACTACCACCAAAAAATGTTTGATGTTATTTACCCTTCATTTAGCGTTTGTATACGTTGCGCCTTAAAGTGTAAGCCCCCGGCCGCTACGCCAAGAGGCAGTGTGTCGCCTTTTGGTTCCAACATAATAAAACGTGCCAAGACCGGGTTCCGAGGAACCCGGCATCGTAGTCGGGCTCCTTAAAAACTAAAGATGAGAGACAAGGGTTTCGTTGCCAGCGGCGCAACGCGCGCGGGTGACATTTCTAGTTAGATAATAAAAGTGAACTGCTCGAATACCAACTGAAAGTGTTGTACTGTTGTAGTGGTTTTTGAGTTTACTTTATTGCTGCATCCGAGATTGATCCTGACATTCCCCGTTTTTGTTTTTGTTTTTTTTTTTCTCATTTTTGCTCCTATGGGCTTGGCCCAATTTTCTCATTTTACTTTCTTCGCATGCAATTTTACTTGTATCTTAAAAACCAATGAACAATCATAACAAAAAACTACTTTTGTCAAATCTTACTTTCACCCCTTAAGTTTAGAAATTATTATCTTATTTTTCATTAATAACTTTCATTAGTTAACTAAAAAAAACTAATTTGTTGCGTACTTATTTTTATATACTTGTTTGTATAAATTCGAGTTGTTCCACGTTTCGACGTAAATTTTGTTTGGAAATGAGTTGTTTTACCTTTCTACCCTTCTTTGTGATAATGTCAAAACTAATCCCTCTAATTTTGTAAATGTCACTTTAATACCTACAAGTTTCTAAAATTTCGTTTTTACCCTAAAACTAATTTCTTAACGTTTATATTTTTTTGTATGTGTCGATATAAATTCGAGTTCAACTATGCTTTAACGTAATTTTTGTTTGGAAACAAATTGGATCAATTATATAATGTTTTGTTTTTCTGTATGTTTGGAGTTCGACTACGTTTTGACGTAAATTTTGTTTGGAAACAAATCGGGTGAAATATAATACGTTTTCATTCGATGATATAAATTTGAGTTGCTATACGTCTCGACGTAATTTTGGTTCGAAAATGAGTCGATTGTAGTCTATATTTTATCACGTCGTGTATGACGCCAGCATACGTGTTTATTTTATATACGTTTTGAGTTGGTTTACGTTTAGACGTAAATTTTCTTTGAAAACAAGTCAGGTCAAATAAAATACATTTTCATTCAACGATATGAATTCGGATTACTTTACGTTTCAACGTAAATTTACTTCGGAAACAAGTCAGATTGATTGTAGTCTACAATTTATCACGCCGGGTATGGTGCCGCCGCAACACGCAGCGAGTAAAAAAACTAGCTATATCTTAAAACAAAAAGTCGGTGACTGTCACATCACATCCACCACTTTTGATTTTATATATAAACAATGTTTGAGTATAAAAAATTAAAATGAGAATTTGATCTTGTGGTTGCTGTGCCTTAAGTTAAATAGGGGAACAGGAGTTCGACTCCTCAACTCGAGCTTTTTCTCAAATGGATATATTTTTCCCTCAACTGCAGCTTTTTCTCAAATGGAAATATAATTTTATGTGATCATACTTACATGTTACTTTTTAGTCTTGATTTATTAAAATTAATTACTTACATATAGTTTAATATTTATTTATTAGATTATAAAAAATAAAAGTTGATCCTTACAGTTTCTAAATTGACATCTACACCCCCTATTATTTAAGTTAGTAGGTTAAACATTCACTTCAATTTTTTGATAATTTGTGTCACACCCCAACCGATGGCGGAATCATCGGGGCATGGCACTGAGCGAAACAGATTGTCCAGAAGTTTCCATAACAATTATCACTACCATTCAATTTAAATAATACGTCCCATACTGTACCTCAAACAGCAAAATAATTATTACAGACATAAATCCAGGCAAATATTCTGTTCCGACAACTCAGATTTAAATAGACAACAATTGTTTATCTGCTTCTAGAGACCATTGATTCGTTATCTACAGACAACTATCTGTTGGGCTCTAAAGCGTTATTCTAGCTTCAAATTCCTACCACATATGCATCCTAAGCACCTGTCACATACGTTAAAATAAAGTCAATACATAAAATGTAAAGGTGAGCATACAAGTTTGATAATAGCATATAGAGTTCGAATTCGTTTACGCATAACCAACACGTACACATAGTGAAATGAAGCACGTTAGTTATCGACATAGATCCATCGATACCAATGACTGCGGGTTGACTGCCCGAGGCAGTTCGCAATACATGATTACCACCGTAATCCATGCAAGTAAAAGATCCTTAACAACCCCCGTGTGAACGGGTGCTGAGTCCAAACTATAGTACTATCGTTGCTAAGGCAGGTAGACAGCATTCCATGTGTAAACATAACAAACAAGCATTCATAAGCCACGTATAACATGCATTAACGGTTAGCGTTCAAATAGTTTGAGTAGTGTGATAGTTGTAGTTTGAATATTCGTAACGTATGTAACACCCAAAAGTGCTTAAAGCAAAAAGGGATCGAGTATACTCACAGCGATTTATGGATTGAAGGGAGCGCTTAGCGAGTAAGATTAGCCTGAATAGATTAGGTTGTATAACGATAAGTGATGCGTAAAACGACACAAGGTACGAGTGAGTCGGATGGTAGTTCGATCGGATGGTAATCCGAGCGGACAGCAATCCGTGCGGATAACAATTCGTTCGGATGGTCATCCGGTCGGATAGGTTATCCGGTCGTATGACTACTCGAGTGGATTGTTTCTTCCTACAAGAAGGATGTGTTTGTGTATGATGGTTGACTTTTGAAGTTTTCGTTGTAGCATTTTGAAGACATCGAAGTATCTCTATCTTCCAAGTCGGTCGATCGGATGACAAGTCGTGCGGATGACAATCCGTTCGGATGGTCATCCGGTCGGACAGTGGGCCGGTCGGACGGTGACTTGGTGGTGAGATTACTTAGGGGAGACAAGCTCACAACAGAGGTGTCATTCGATCGGATGGCAATCCGATCGGATGGCAACTTTGTCATTGAACATGTTGAAAATTGTTCAAGTCTTTAAAGTCTTAGTATCTCATGATCCGAAGAGTAATCCAGTCAGATGGTCGTCCGATCGGATTGCAATTCGTTCAATACTCAAACTTTAGATAAGGTCATTAAAAAGTGGGGGCCCAAGTGTGATCCGTTCGGATGAACTATCCGATCGGACAGCAATCCGTTCGAACAGTAACCCCTTCTGATTGTTCTGATCGTCCTACACTTGGTCGTTTTGAAGGTTTGTCGTTATGTCGAGACACCTTGACAACATGTTAGCCAACAGAACCTCTAGTTCGACCCAGATGACCAACCAGACCAGGAATCACCCTAGTCTGGCCAGTTACCGGCTCGAGACGGTCGGTCTTGGCTAACCCGAAATCGGTAGCCTTGTGAGTAGAAACCGGATCTTGAGCTAGTACAACACTACCATCGAGTAGAGGACTAAATCAGAACCTGTTTCTACCAGTTTTGAGTGTTTTAAGTGTAAAAGAGTTGAAAGAAGGTTAAAACCATCTTTCAATCCTTTTTCACCATTTTTGTGTCGAGATCTGTACAAGATCTTTGTATATTTGCGTGGAAATCGGTTAGATCTTGGTTGTTCTTGGTGGATTGAAGTCAAAATATGAAGTTCTTGAAGAACACATGATGACGTCATCCTAGAACACCCGAAATCTAGTGATTTCACGGTTAAAAATTAAGATTTAAAAGATAGAAAGGTGTAGGAGTGCGTATAGATCATGAAAGTACAAGATTTAGGGCGAGATCTTACCTGGATTGAGAGAAATCGAAGAAAAGGTGAGGAGCATGAGTGGTTCGGACAGAGGGTTTCCATAAATGGAAAGTGTGACAATGACAGGGGTATTTATAGGATTCCAAAAGAAGAAAGGGCTATCCGATCGGATGACATACCGCTCGGATGGCTTATCCGATCGGATGACATCTGGGTCGGATGGCATCTGTTTGGTTGGTGAGGCTGCTATCCGATCGGATGGCACCTGGGTTGAGTGTTTGACGCGACGATTTTTAGCGTCTCGATTTCGAATGCAAGCGGTTCGTTACGATAGGGTTTCCTAGTCAAATTACGTTCAGTCCCAAACACTCATATCTCGCGTAATCTATTTTCCATCAATTATCATAGTTCGTTTATGATTTGAGTTCGATTGCATTCCGAGTTAGACTTCGAGTTTCGATTGAGTTCGCTTGATTATCACAACACAACATAAATAAACATGCACAGGTAACACGTAAGGCACACACACACGTATAATAACAAGTAAAAGTACGTAGCTCGAGTTGCGAACTGATGTCGATTCGATTAGCATAGCTTGATTATTAGTTGATTAACTTTATCGCATTGTTACTTCCTATAGTTCACAGTCGTAGGTCGATTGAATAACGATTAACACACATCGATTATTGTCATTAACAACACTTACTCCACATAATACGAATTAAATAAAGAAATTCCTGCAAGTCAAGTTGCGCGAGATCGGTCGTTGACTTAGACCTTGACTTGACTTTGACTTGTGAAAACACGGGGTGTTACAATTTGATTCGCCAACCTTTTCTACTTAATAACTTAACGTCTCATTTTCTTTGAATTGCTTTTACGATTTTAGACCATAGTGTGTCATAAATTACTATACTTTTTTATATCTATGCCAAACCATGTTAATGTCTAAATTACTTTTACGATTTTACACGGCTGTTGAAATTACTGTTACAACTTTACACCGCAACGACTGAGACATACTCTTTTTTATTTATTTCAAATGGCGTTAATGTTACGAACGTACCGTGTGAACAAAGTAAAAAACACGTAATGTCACGTGCGGATATTACACATTAATGTCGTCGTCGTAAATTGTAAGCGTAATGCTTATATAGGTTACACCAAATTAGATCAGATACGTCGAAACACGTGTTCTCATATAGCTAACACATCGCATAACGTGCCGCCATAAATAAATAACTAAGGTGCCGCATCCGTAACGTGTGGCGTATGCCAGTTTTGACGTACGTGTCGGTTTAAATTCACGTTTCAACGTAAACGACTCACATTTTGACGTAAACTTTTTCCTGAAACAAGTCTGACCAAATATAATATGTTTTTATACTTATTTTTTGTACGTTCGTAAACTGTGTTTGATAGCGAGTGGGTTAAATATAACACTTTTTCATTCGATGGCGACCTATTTTTTCTCGAAAACAAGTCGGGTCAAATATACGGCATAAACTCAAGTTTTTTTTAACTTTCGACGCCGCCGCAACGCGCGGCGGGTCGAAATCCTAGTATAATCTTAAAAGTAAATGCCGGTGGATGTCACATCAATCCACCGACTTTACTTTACTTAAATATTGATAATATAAACACTAAAACAAATGTAAATGGTGCTGTAGTGGTTTGTAAGGTTTTCTTTGAATCCTTTCGACGTCGGTTCGATCCTACCTTTCTCCGTTTCAATTCAACTTTTTTGGTACTCCCTGGGGTCTTGGCCCATTTTTGTATTTATTCCAATAGAATAATTAGTTTGTACGTTTGGTTCACCTAATGACTTTAATGTTTTCTATATTCTTAACATTTGATGTTTTCAAATTCAGAAATTATCATCATCAAGTTTTACTGAAATAATTCTTCTTATGAAAAAAGGTTTATATATTGTGAATTATGTTTCTATTAAAAATACACAGGGCCGGCTCTTGGGCCGGCCAACCCGTGCCGTCGCTCGAAGCCCGAATTTTTAAAGGGTCCGAAAAGTTTTTATAAGCTTTTATATATATACTAAATTATATATTTAATATATGCATCCATGTATTATGTAAGAAAAATGTTAGTGGTGGAGTGAAAAAGTTATCTCAAGATATGCATCCATGTATTATGTAACAATTTTTGGGCCTAATTTTTTTTTTTCGCCCGAGGCCTTTTTTTTTTAAAGTTCTCGGGGGGACGGCTCTGAAAATACATACACTAGAGTCAAATAAACTTGATCAATAAGGCATTAATAATCATTGAAGTGTTCTGTTCTATTCTATTTTGTTGAAGTGTTCTGCTTTGGAAACGAGTAAGGTCAAATATAATACGTTTTTTGTTTAAAAAACATTTTTTACGTGCATATTTTTATGTATGTATCGGTATAAATTTGAGTTGTTCTACGTTTCAACGTGATTTTTTTTTGTGAAGCAAGTCAGGTCAGATATACTACGTTTTCATTCGATGGCGATGTAAATTTTTTAAGTAAAAAGTCGGGTCAAATATACAATATAAATACGAGTTACTTTAATTTTCGACGCCGCCGCAACGCGCGACGGGTCAAAATCCTAGTGTGGCCCAATGATCACACGTCAGCTAGCTATTTTGCACTATTCTCCTAATTGATCTTTAAATATACATATACACATAATTATAAAAGTTAACGGGAATATTAGAGATAGATAATTAAATATTATTTAACTAATCATTCATTTTTTTTCTTTTGCTATTTGTGCGTTAACATATATATAAGCAAATAATATTATTCCATAGTGCTATAGCAAAAGGCAAGCTTGAACTTAATGTATACTCACTTTATACATGTCAACAAGGCTATCTTCACCTTGCCACCAATCAAAAAAATGAGGGCGCACCTTTTTAATAAAAAACCAGTAATCAGTTTCACTGCAGTATAAGCACCAGTGAAACTGATTATGTAGGCAAGATAAGGAAGAGAGAGAGAGAGAGATCTGGTAAAAAATATCACATTTAAAACAACAGGTATAAATGTTCTTTACGGGTCTCTACTTAAAACTGAATATTTAGACAAGATAAGGAAAAGGGAAAGACAAGAAGGCCAGACAATAATGAACAAAGATATGATACAACAGTTAAAAGCAAATATTTTGAACAAAGTTTTGGAGGTTAAATCATTCCAACTGCACATTGTTTCATCTTTCAAGTGTTAATTTTATACAGACATTTCTAACTGCATATTCAAACTAGTTTTTTTTTTCCTCATTACACTATGTATAGCAACCTCTGATTTCATCATAATTTGCAGGAATTACTACACCAATCTGATCTTCACCCGACCCAACTAATTGATACGCGCCGGCCAGAAAATCTTCTACTAATCGACATTTACCTGAATCAAGAAACACAAGATTATGATAATATTGTTAACACATTAACAAACTATCCGTCATTCTACTTGAACATTGCATGACTCAAGCATGTTTATGCTAGAAGAAGGCATAAACTTAAGCGTGTTTAACAGATCTTTGTTAATCAAATTAGCTTTGGCTGTTACAGATGATTATAAAGACAAACAAGTAGATTGTTTTCGATTCCTTTAGTCTCAGAAGTCGTCGATCATCATCATCATCATCATCATCATCATCATCATCATCATCTCATCATCATCATCATCATCATCATCATCATCTCATCATCATCATCATCATCATCATCATCATCATCATCATCATCATCATCATCATCATCATCATCATCATCATCATCAGTAAATCCCACCAATAGCAAAGCTAAGGTAGGGTCCGAGGAGGGTAAGATGTAGACAGCCTCATCATCATCATCATCATCAGTAAATCCCACCAATAGCAAAGCTAAGGTAGGGTCCGAGGAGGGTAAGATGTAGACAGCCTCATCATCATCATCATCATCATCATCATCAGTAAATCCCACCAATAGCAAAGCTAAGGTAGGGTCCGAGGAGGGTAAGATGTAGACAACCTTACCTCTGGCTCTACCCTGTAGGAATAGAGAGACTGCTTCCAAAGAGACCACCGGCTCGATGGTAGTTTTGCATCAAACCTTGGACATAAGGCACATAACACTCGGCTATCAACGCCACCACATGATGCGTGATTAACCATCCCCCCCTTTTAACATTATTTTCACGAAATTAGTAAAATAACGTTAAAATTAGTGCACTTTCACTTTTGCCCCGAGCGCCCACACGTATATACATTATATGCGCGTACCGCAAGCGGGTCGTAACAACTCAACGCATAAATTTCATATAGCTTTGGATTCTTGGTTGTAAAACAATCAAATTGAATAAAGCATAAAACACAAAACATATAGAATAATTTTCAAAGCTAGAATATCACTTCTTCAGCTTTGGCTCATTGTAAACAATTCTCTCTCAAATTTCAACCACTGAATCTTTTACCAAATATACTCATACAAAAAGTTCAAGATTTTCAAATCACAATTTCACACTTCAGAACAACCCTACAAAGAAAAATCAAGATTTGTAGAACATAATTTAACCTTTTAAGAACAATCCCTTATTAAAGATCAAGAATTCTAGAACATAATTTCACCTTTAAGAACAATCCCTTATAAAAAAAAATCAAGAATTGTACAACATAAATTCACATTCTAGAAACAATCCCATAAATAAATCAAGAATTGCATAACATAATTCCATATTTTAGAACAATCACATATAAAAATCAAGAATTGTAGAAAATAATTTCACATTTTAGAACAATCCCTTAAAAATCAAGAATTGTAGAGCATAATCAAATTTTAAACACAATCACATAATTAAATCAAGAACTTTAGAGCATAATTTCACATTTTAGAACAATCCCATAAAAATTCAAGAATTGCATACATAATTTTACACATCTTAGAACAACCCCATAAAAAAAAAAAACCCAAGAATTGTATTAACATAATTTTACATTCTAGAGCAATCCCATAGATAAATCAAGAATTATAGAACATAATTTCACATTTCAGAACAATCCCATAAATAAATCCAGAAATGCAGACCATAACTTCACATTTCAGAACAAACCCATAACAAAAATTCAAGAATTGCATAACACAATTTTACATTTCAGAACAATCCCATAACAAAAACCAAGAATTGTATATCACAATAACAATCACAGTTACTAATCAAGATTTTCAAAAGAACAAATTGTATGAACACATTCAAGAACACAAACATCATGACAACATCACCAAGTTACCTCACACAAAAAAGTTCAAATCTTTTCAATCACCCAAATTTAAAAGATAAACATACCCATTGCCATTCATTAACCCATAACAAAAAGGATTCAAATTCCCACCAAAGTTCAAATCTTTTTAACCATCCAACTTAAAACATGATCACAGAACCTACCCATTAACCCCCCATAACAAAAAAGACTCAATTTTCCACATTAATATAGGATTTTTCTCTCAAAAACAGCAAAAATTAATAGGCAAATTGGATTTAAATAATCCCAGCTTTCTCAAGTTGGCCGATAACAATGCCAACTGAGTTATTTGTCAATAATAATCTGAATTGGTCCACTTATAATTGAGTTAAGTTTTTTTCCGAATTACAAACCGATGTTTTAGGGCTTTTGATTAGAACGAGGATACAAGTTGATAATGAAAAATTTACCTCGAATAGCAAAACGACGAAAATGGTGCTTCAATTCGGGTGTTTAAACTTCCAATTAACAAAAATCAAGCCGTTTAAAGCAACGTTTTGAGGTAAGTTTTACATAAACCGACTCGTATCCTCGTTTCTGATCAAAATCCCTAAAACATCGGTTTGTAATTCAGAGAAAAACTAGCTATTTGGCCAAAAGTGAAAAGTTCGGATTATTATCTACCAAATTGAGAAAGTTGGAATTATTTAAAACATTGGTTTGCATTCTCGGGGCATCTACTGGACAAACGGAGTACTCCAAGGGTAACCCGAGTCCACCACCAATTCTAGGAAAAACCCAGTAACCCACCGGCCGTAGGCACGACAGTGAAATTACGGTAAAACCCGTTTGACTCAAGGATCCATCCCAGGTTTCTGGAGGTCTCCTATCATTGCCTACCAGTGCCTTACTTTGCACCAAGTAGGAGTTGAACCTGCATCTCTCAAGAGAAATGCAAGTCCTCCCCACGTGATCTAGAGATCATTGGCAAGCCCTCCCCCACTTGATCTAGAGATCATTAGCAAACACTGGTGAAACTGATTACGTAGACAAGATAAGGAAGAGAGAGAGATCCGGTAAAAAAATATCACATTTAAAACAACATGGATAAATGGGTCTCTACTTAAAACAACAAGACAAGGAAAAGGGAAAGACAAGAAGGCCATACAATAATGAACAAAGATATGATACAACAGTTAAAAGCAAATATTTGAACAAAGTTTTGGAGGTTAAATCATTCCAACTGCACATTGTTTCATCTTTCAAGTGTTAATTTTATACAGACATCTCTAACTGCATATTCAAACTAGTTTTTGTTTTTTTTTTCCTCATCATTACACTATGTATAGCAGCAACCTCTGATTTCATCATAATTTGCAGGAATTACTACACCAATCTGATCTTCACCCGACCCAACTAATTGATACGCGCCGGCCAGAAAATCTTCTACTAATCGACATTTACCTGCAATCAAGAAACACAAGATTATGATAATATTGTTAACACATTAACAAACCATCCGTCATTCTACTTGAACATTGCATGACTCAAGCATGTTTATGCTAGAAGAAGGCATAAACTTAAGCGTGTTTAACAGATCTTTGTTAATCAAATTAGCTTTGGCTGTTACAGATGATTATAAAGACAAACAAGTAGATCGTTTTCGATTCCTTTAGTATCAGAAGTCGCCATCATCATCATACTCAGTAAATCCCACCAATAGCAAAACTAAGGTAGGGTCTGAGGAGGGTAAGTTGTAGACAGCCTTATGTCTACCCGTAAGAATAGAGAGGCTGCTTCCAGTGAGACCACCGGCTCGATGGTAGTTTTGCATCAAACCTTGGACATAAGGCACATAACACTCGGCAATTAACACAAAGGCCCAATTAGTGCATGTACTCCCTTGTCTTTCGGCTATCAACGCCACCACATGATGCATGATTAACCATCCCTCTCTTTTAACATTATTTTCACGAAATTAGTAAAATAACGTTAAAATTAGTGCACTTTCACTTTTGCCCCCGAACGCCCACACGTATATACATTATATGCGCGTACCGCAAGCGGGGCGTAACAACTCAACGCACAAATTTCATATAGCTTTGGATTCTTGGTTGTAAAACAATCAAATTGAATAATGCATAAAACACAAAACATATAGAATAATTTTCAAAGCTAGAATATCACTTCTACTCATGGTTTTAAAAAACGTTTGAGGCGTGCGCCTCAAGGCGCGCCTCGAGGCGAAACGGCTAAAAAACGAGTCTGAGGCGCGCCTCATGGTGTTTTTAATGTATATGCGCCTCAGAGGGGCTGAGGCGCTAAGAAAGTTGCGCCTCAGGGGCGCCTCAGGGCATTTTGATAGCTGTTTTTGATGTTTTTGACTTTTTGTGTCAATTTCAAGCATTTCATGTCTTTTTTAAGTGTGCTTTTGATGATTTTGATGAATCTGATGATGAAATTAGTTAGTATAATTATTTTTATAATATATATAATTTTTATATTTATTTATTAATACCGCCTCGGCCTTACGCCTCGTTTCGCCTCGAGGCTTACGCCTCGTGAGGCGAAGGGAAAACGCCTCGAAACTCGTTTCCGTTCTTTTAAACCTTGCTTCTACTTTGGCTCATTGTAAACAATTCTCTCTCAAATTTCAACCACTGAATCTTTTACCAAATATACTCATACAAAAAGTTCAAGATTTTCAAATCACAATTTCACACTTTAGAACAACCCCAAAAAAAAAATCAAGAATTGTAGAACATAATTTCATATTTTTAAGAACAAATCCCTTATAAAAGATCAAGAATTGTAGAGCAAAATTTCACCTTTTTAAAAACAACCCTTTTAAAAAAATAAGAACTGTAGAACATAATTTCACATTTTCAGAACAATCCCATGAAGAAAAAACAAGCATTGTAGAACATAAACTCACATTCTAGAACAATCCAATATATAAATCAAGAACTGCAGAACATAATTTCACATCTTAGAACAATCCCATAAAAAATAAATCAATAATTGCAGGTCATAATTTAACATTCTAGAACAATCCCATAATAAAAAATCAAGAAATGTACAACATAATTTCACATTTTCTGAACAATCCCATTGAAAATTAAAGAACTGTAGAACATACTCTCACATTATAGAACAACCCCATAATAAAAAAAATATATATAATAATAAGAATTGCAGAGCATAATTTCACATTTCAGAACAAACCCATGAACAAAAACCAAAAATTGCAGAACACAATAACAATCACAGTCACTAATCAAGATTTTCAAAAGAAGCAGTAATAATAATAAATCCCTAAAACATCGGTTTCTAATTGAAAAAAAAAAAACTTAACTCTGTTAAGCGCTATTTTTAACGGCGGACTATTATCGGGCAAGATGAAACAGTTCGGAGGATTATTATCGACAAATAAATGAGTTGGGATTATTATCGGCCAAAATCGAGAAAGATGGAATTATTTAAATCCAATTTGCGAAATTAATAAAAACCAAAAACAAAAAATACAAACATACCCTTGACCGTCAACACCTCCATACGCCCCATCATCACCAGCCTGCCACACCGACTGCCACGCCTGCGACGGAGGTCCATACATCCCCACCGGATCCACCGCCGGCCGTCCCACCGCCGGCGGATAATAATACGGCACCCCACTAGCCGCACCACCAACCCCATCATCCTTAACACCAACCTCTTCACGGGGCACAATATCCACAAGAAAATCGAAAATGTCGGTGCGGGTAATAGCGGCAGCGATGTCGTTCTTCTGCAACGTTCTGCGTTTGTTTTCCTCAGCGTGAAGCCATGAACGGATGGTGAGTTCGAGGATGAAAAGCTCACAGGCTTTAGCGAATAATATAGGGGCTTCGGCGGAGATCATGCGGACGTCTTCATCGGCTTTCATGATTTTCTTGATCCGGGCTAGTGGGAGCTGGTGGTTCTTGAAATCGTTGACTTGTTGTTCGATTTCTTGACGTTGGTAGTTCCAGAACATTTGGAGTTGTTGGTGTTGTTGTTGGAGGAGGTGGTGGGTGTTGTAGGGAGGTTGGTGGGGGAATGGGGTGGGGGTGGGGGTAGGGGTGGTGGAGGGTGGGTGGTTGTTTGTGGTGGTGGTGGTGTTTTCCATTCTCTCTCTTTAGGGGAAATTGATAAAAAAAAGTGATGGTTTGTGAATAGATGGAGGGAGGATAAGGTTCATTGGCTTATCCTACACACCCTTTTCTCACAAGGGTAATATTGTAATTTTGTTTCTTTATTTATTTTTAATTTTTGAATATTATTACGTTTTTATACGTTTTAAATGTTATTTTACGATTAAGTTAGGGTTGTGAGTGAACGTTGAGTCAGGTTGGGCCCAATCCCAAACGTATACAAGTCAGCTCGGCTAAACTCAAAAAATATTAACGAGCTGAAGATCTTAGCTCAAACTCGACTCAAAAAAACTCGAGCTAGCTCGTAGCTCATCAATGCATATCAGTTGTAAACGCTAACCTTAAAAAGTGTGAAAAGGTCGAAGAATTATCAACACGTTTTAGTTGAAAACGTTAACTTTAAAAAAAACTGTAAAAAGACCAACTAAAAGAGCAAAATAACCATACCAAAAGGGTTATAACGCCTACTTGGGCTGCAGAGGCGTCTCTGAGAATTCACATACCCTGTTCGAGATTGAAAAATGTGCCCTTTCGTTATATTTTGTTATTATTTAAAAAAAACAAATTAGTATTGGGTTCATTAAACCTAATTCCAAGTGGGCTAAATTCTAAACCATAAAAAATGATTTGTAAATGGGCCTATATTGGAAGTGATATGTGTTTACTATTTAAAAAAAATAACATATACGTATCGAATTTCTTTTTAAATCGCATGTCCCTCGAAATCGCGGGCCCTGTACAGAGGTCCTCCCTGCACACCATCAAAGCCTCCCATGTTGGGCTGTTTCTTGATTATTTTTTGTTTGTTTTTTAAAGGTATAAAAATAAATGGGCTTATACATATTTAATAAATTGAAATGTGTATATTGTATTGTATAATACAACAATTGTTTGTTGAGTACGTGTTTTAATGTTTAACGAACAGTATTGTACAACTCTACAATCTTATACCGATGTACAAAGTGAGTGTTTTGTAAGTATAGGAAACCAAATGTATGACCATCGACTCATTTTTCCCTCTTTTCTTGCATAGTCTTCGGTTTTGACACCTTTTGACATTACTTACCACGTTTTTATTATAAAGATCAATTTCTTAGGCTTAAGGTGCAGTTGTTCTACTATACTGATTAATTTTAGTTTCGTCTCTCGTTTTAAGGTTTTGTCATGGTCAATGTCTTAGGTTTTCTTCCATCGAAACTAACATGCAACTTCGGTTAAGCGAGTTCATGTCAAGCCACGAAAACAACACGGATCATTTAACACCTCTAGTCATATACCCAACCCATTAGCATCTGCAATTCTAGAACTAGCAAGTTAGTTTTGTAATACCGGCAGCAAAGCAAAGATAATAAGATTCATCAAAACTCAAATTCAAGTGCTTTAAAGATAATGAATTTCCATCTTACCAGATTTCTCAATAAGTTCGGTCCTAACCCATGTACAAAAAAGAAAACATGTAGTAATATAGTCCTTACTCCTTAGTATATACATCTTTTATAACTTAATATATATTCACAACTAAAATTAGTACTTTTTTAACGGCAAATTTGGATCACTGACAGACCACCAGAGTATCATTGTGCCACCAGCGGAACCACCCGATCATATTCATCTCCAGTAGGCAATAATGTTAATACACCAATTTAGGAGGAAGCCGAATAAATATGGGAAAATCCTCTCTAGGCAATAATACAAATACACCAATTCATGAGGAAACACAATTAATCTGGGAAAAACCTTTGTTGTGGAAATCAAATCCAGGACCTTATGGTCCCTAAGCCTTATCTCACCCCCTACAAATCCAACAATGACAGTGAGTCATATGTATACAAGAGCGCATATCACATCACACGGGCCGTACGGTGTATACAGGTCGTATGATGTCAAATCAAGTCTGCACACCATAGTCTGTCACATCATAGAGGCCATATGATAGGGTGAAAATGGTTGCCAATGGTAATGCCAGTAATTTTTGAGTAAGTCAAACACATCATACACTTCATATAATTTGGAGAACACCAACTCATACGGGCCGTCATACAACCATGTTTCGCTTATCATATGACCCAAGTGACCATTTTTCGCATGTCAAACGACCGCATGACCATTTTTCACATGTCATACGACCTGCATGACCGTTTTTCACATATCATACAACCCACATGACCATGTTAATTTAGTTGCCTCAAGCTATGAGGCAGAAATTGAAGCTATAGTATTTGCCTCGACATTTTCCTTCATTTTGCTTTGGTTGACTTGTTAATTTAGTTGTTTCTCATGGTCCCTTCCACATTTATAACTCAAATATGTTTTTTCCTATTAAACTTGAAGATGTGGTTCCTGTTGTCATCTGTTATCTCAAAATTGTGTTCCTTTTGCTTAGGGGTGTAAACGAGCCAAGTTGAATTTGTTTAATATAGGAGCTCGGGCCCAAGCTTCACACATCAAGCTTGATTAGGCTCACGAGCCTATTATAATATAAGTAGAATAATAAACAAGCCACGCCCAAACCAAGCCTGAGCTTGTAATTTTACTCGCAAGTTGAGCTCTAGCTTTAGAGACAAAGTTCACAGCGAGCTAAACTCAAGCTCCTCCCAAGTTAAATGAACCAAGCTCGAGTTAATTAATCGGTCTTAGCTCAACTTATTTACAAGTTCCAATCCATTAGGCGTTTCTGAGTATTCAGCAAGATTTGATCAGTACAAAGATACCTATTCAAACCTGACATAATATGAATCAATCCACAATATGTCAAAATATTACTCTTATATTAGTCTCTTTTATATATAGTGAAGAAGGAAATGATATTAACACTTGGTAGCCATATGCAAATATATATAAGCATCAAAAGTGTATCTAAAACACATAACTGTGCACACTTAGAGCAACAGAAAACCAGCACATACGTTTTACGCACCAGAATACTTCAATCACAAACAAAAAGATCCACAAACATGTGCAGCATATAGAAGCAATCGCACACCCGTGTATTCTTTATTAAGACCAGATTTTGATTTGCAGGATCATGTAAGTGTCACTAAAAGATCATCTAAGAACATACTAAAGTGAACCACTTAAGCATTAGATAAAACCAACCATATATAAAGGTAATGAAATACATACTTAAATTAAATAATAAAGATGCAAGTATCAAATGATATCAATATCATTCAACATGGCATACAGATATGTCAAAGCAACAAAAAGTTGGCATTTAGACAAAAAAGATGATCTTTAACAAAAGTATCATTTTCATGTATGTAACATGTTCCACTAAGCAAAAACGAAAAGTTTTTACAGAAAGTAAAAGGTTTAGATAAACCTTAACAAAGCTAAACTGCCTCAAAATCTATCAGCTGCTATCATTTTCTATCACTTACTGAAGTTTCCATTTTTCCCTTTTTTCTAGAATACGTAATCACCTCGTTAGCCTCGGTTTTCTTACAACTTCCATCCTCCACTGTTTTTACTTCTGGTTCAATCGTTGTTTGAAGGAGCTCCAACGGCAATGCTGCAGGATCAAGCTCCAAACAACCTTCTGGAACACCAACAGCTTCTTCACCAGTGAGCAAATAAAACGGCACTTGATGAGATAATCGAAAGATTTCATCCCTCGGAATTGTACGAGCTTCAGCAACGTCAGCGTGCTGACAAAACACAGATTTGAACCCCACAACTTTGACCAAAGGAGCTACAACCACCCCTTTTTCCTCGTTAAAATCTTCAAGAACCGTAACCATATCGTATTTATGAATCACTTCATCTGGAGTGAACTCGTTCCAACTTGGAGACCAATTCGTATAAACAGCCCACACGTTGCCTTTTTTCGGGTAAACTTGAATAACCCCTTTTTTCCCTTTCGCCCATTGAACTTTGTGTGAGAAAGAATTAAGCGATGTGTTTATCACATGTTTACCGATTCTAAACTCGCCACTGGTTTTAGGAAATCCTGATGAAACCCAATTGATCGGGCCTAATTCAGCGTTGGTTTTGGAATTCAGCCAACTTATTTGCATCTTGAATGGTTTTTTCGATATGACATTATGAATCATTGCGTAATAACGAGGCATGCCGTCATCTTCATCGTAAGCAGCCCAAACCTCGTTTTCACCAAACGATCTTTCGGTTCTGTCCATGTCGAAATCGTGAAAATCGGGATCCGGTACACTCATTAGCGTTGCTTTTGCTTCTGCCACATCAGAATCCATGTCATCATTGTACTCATCTTTACACGTAGTATCGATTAATGGCGTTTTTACTTCTTTAACCTTGTTTGTATCGTTTACAATGATTTCTTCACCGTACTTTTTACCACTGCTTTCTTTCTTTGACGCACTTTCTGAATCCCATTCATTCATTTTCTTAAGAATTTCTTTCCGAGCTTTTGTCATCAACATGATACGTGTTTCCGCCAGTGATAATTCCCTTCTACTATTATCAATATTGACCTTTTGACCTCCTGAATTGACTTTCGCATTTGCATTTCCGACATTTATCGTAGCAGACTGTTCGGCTACACGTTTCCGTTTCAAAATTCCATCATTTGCAGCTACTTTCGCCTGATGTCGGTTTTTAAATCTGTTCACAGCTGACGTGTTCAACGACGGGCCCTTTTGGACATTCACATTACTGACACTAGACGTGTTTAACGACGGGCCCTGCTGACTGTTCACATTATGATTCGTTTTGGGATTTTGCCTTTGAGGATACATCGTTGTTGAATGATGGTTCATGGGTGGGGCCGGCGACTCTATAGCCCAAAACGGGCCATGACAGCTAGGACAAACAATCTTCTGGTTTAAGTAAACTCTCGAATATTCGAACCGCATGGAGCATCTTAGACATGAAGTCCAAAATGTAGCGGTGTTTGGCGGCCTAGGAATCGTTTGAACGGGCTTAACGGGCTTAGTAGTAGAGGCTGACGTCTTCTGAGTGACAGTAACCGGTTCGTAAACGGGCTTAACAGGCTTAGTAGTAGAGGCTGACGTCTTCTGAGTGACACTAGCCGGTTCGTAAACGGGCTTCGGGTTTCTGCTTTGGTCATAGGCTTTTTTTTTAACTTTATCAGAGAGTAAAGTCCACGCCTGAGACACGAGCTTAAACGCACCTTCAGCTCCGACTGATTTGTTCTTGTCAGGATGAAGATAGAGTGCGAGTTTCTTATAATTCTTCCTAATAGTTTCATCGTCACTTGTGGGTCCCACACCAAGAACACCGTACCAATCTGGTTCTCCGTTGATCTGCTTCTCGGAGGAAAGGTAAACATCGAGGATTACTAATAGATGTGACACACCTTCAAGCCCGTGGAATAGCTTATCGGCTTTTTGTGCAAACTTTTTCGCTCCCACGAAATCTTTTTCTACCAGCTTTGCCTCGGATATCTCTTTGGCCCGTAGAGCTTCGTCTTTATTGCATTCCATATCAACAATGTTTCATATCCAACTCCACTAGTTAAATGCTCTTGCATGCAAAGTAAGACGCCTGCCTCTGATCGAAGAAGCCCCAATCTCTGATACAACAAAATAATAGTAAAAGTTAACGTAAGAAGGATGCTGTGATCGAAAACGACAACGATCGATAACGACAAGAATGATTACGAACATCCGAACACAAGTTATATATACAAACTGACATCCTATTTATAGGCTTCGTTTGATTGCCTAATAAGAAGATACACACGATCGACCAATGGAACTATCAAAAGGGATTACTGTAAAAAAAATATATTGAATACAGGAGCTTTTCACAGAAATAGTGCCACTTTGAAAATAATTTTCACAACTAATGCCATGCTCAAAAAAAATTCACAAGTAATGCTAATTCCATTTCAAAAGGCGATTTTTGAGGAGAAGTAGGGTGTGGTAGGGAATGTAACACAAAGGAAACAAATCAACGTAATGCGTTATACAGTTTCTATGTGTCGGTGAAGCATATCGACAAATCAGATTAACCCTTGCAAAATAAGCACCCAATTCATTTGATGGTAGCATTAAACCAATGACAAGAACCACAACAACAACAACCATACCCAGCATAGTCTCGAGCATAGCCAAGCTATTGGCCATAACCACACATAAGAGTCAAATAAAACGAGTAACATATCAAGCGGACACACAACCAAGCGATAACATGCAAGGACACTCAAACAAATTATCCTCAGAGACTCGAAACATCAATGCGCCGTGTAAAAAAACTTTATTAAACAAGATAATAGCAGATTCAAAGAAGCAAAAGAAGCTTCCACAACATCTCAATATCAGATCATGACATTAGCATCATTGATTGCCATATACATGAGTCAAACAATCTCAATCTATTCAACAATAAACACTTATATCCTCTAAAATCATGAAAATCATCCCCAAAACGCAATAAAACATACTAAAAATACAATCAAAATCACTAGATTTATGTCTTAAACCCTAGAATGCACCAAAAACAGAAACAAATCATTCAAATAACAACAACAAACCAACAGCATTCCGAATCAAGCAATAATCAAAGACAGTAGGCGAATATAGAAACACATCTTGATGAAATCAATACGAATAACTAACGAAGAATATACCTAAATTACTCGAACAATCTAACCGAAGAGGCGCCACTGAAATCAATACGGTTTTGTTGTGCGATTGTTATTATTATTATTATTTACTCATCAATGATGATGATGATGATTTATGGTGATTTTAGGTTGAAATTGTTTGTGAAAAAACTAGATGAATGCATATGAAGAAACACAAATGATTATTATTAATATTCATATGTGATGTGAATTTTAATTGTTGTATGTATAGGAGATCATAAGGTGTGTGTTTTTGTGTGTGTTTTCTATGGTTTTGAAATTTTATTTCCTTTATATAGTTATGATGATTATATTATTTTGTTACAACACACACACGTGTTTAATGTTTCAAGGTATATACATTTATTTCTTCTACCTCATGTATTTGGTGGGAAGAAAGTATTTACTTTCTTTTTTATCCCTCCATCTATGGCCTAGTGGTAGAAGACTTAAGTTTTTCAATGGAGATTCAAGTTTAATTCTCACGTGTGTTATATTGGGGTGGATATTAGGCAATGATGGTGACAAACCCACCGAGGGGGTTCGATCCTGAGTCGCTCCCCGGTTTTCATCCGGCTGTTACTTTAGCGAGACATCTCGTGTGGAGGCAGTACGATTTCCGAAGGAACGTCGTAACCAAGTCTGACCAACCCAGTGTGGACCCGGTTAAAACAACGTAGTCTGGACAAATCTTGGCTAGGGCCGCGACATTGGATCACTAAAAAAGAAATTCACCGTTCAAAACAAAAGTATTTACTTTTTGTTGATTTTACCATTTATTGAATTAGAGAACTAGAAAAAAATAATGTTGTTAAACTTAAACATACATGCACACATTTTTATTTCACAAGCAATAATATATAAAATAATAGAGAAGTGAGAAAGAGAGAGGATGTGGAGGTTATGTAACAGTTTTATGCATTAAACTGAAAGCATTGTCATAATACGGTCTTTGTAAAAAAGAGAATGGGATAGGCGTTTTCATAGTCGACATGTGTGTCATGGTTAGAGCATAATGTACAAACGAATTTTTGCACTTCTTGAATTAATATTGGTTTGTATTGAACATACATATATGTATATTATTTTAAATTTTCACATTGTTTTAATAAAATTTTGTGTTTTTAAGAATGTACATATACACACACCACATTTATTTAGGAAGTTTATTATTCTCCTCGTAGTTACACTCTTAGTTTACATTAATTGTACATTTCAAAATTATAGGGGTAATATTGCAATTTGATAAATTAAATGTAAAATTAAAACTAAAAATGAATAAGGTGTATAATTTTATCAATTATCTCAGGAAGAGATGGTTTTAGATAAGGATAAATATCAAGTATGATAGCAATTATAATTATAATTCTAATTTTAATTTATATATCGTCCATATTTTTAAATAATTAATAGTGGCAAAGTGTAATATGATTTCGCTTTTTTACAAAGGGCGTCCATTTTTTTTTTAATAATTAATAGTGGTAAAGTGATATTATTTCGCTTTTTTTACAAAGGGTAAATGTTAATTTGAAATAATAAATTAAACTAGGGTTGTTCATCAATCGAGCCAAGCTTTGGCTTGACTCGAATTTGAAACCGAGCTGAAAATTTAAGTTCAAGCTCGGCTTGGTTTTTAACCAAGTTGGCTTGGCTTGGCTTGGCTCGAATTTAAAAAGAAAACTTAATATATAGCTTTCAAAATTCAATAATCTAAAATATTATTCAATAAAAAAAAAGAACACATCCAAAATAAGTTCAACCTAATACATTAGATGCCAAAATTAGTTTCAACCAAATATAAATAAGTTTTAAATTACAACGAAATACAATTTAAGTTTATTAGAATCTGAACAAACTCACAAATATGTCATAAATTAACAATTGTTAACATTAGGAATTGGAATTTGAGCCAATAAGCTAGTGGGAAAGTGGTAAGAGAGAGACCTGATGTTCTAAGTGACTCAGGTTCGATTTATGCCATGTTAGGTAGTTTATGCGGAGCCTGGTTTTGATGGGAGATCGCTAGTTCGAGTCTTGAATTGGGTGGGTTTTACCTCACTTCGGGCGAGTGTTCACGGGCTTTGTAGGTGAGGTTTTTCCCCTTCTCTAGTAGCCCATTTGAAGGATTTATTGATCATTTAAAAAAAAGGAATTGGGATTTGGGTGGCATACGAGATTTGGGTGGCATACGAGATTTGGGTTGTATTTGATCCTAATACATAGAACATATAACATGTTTCCTCCTTTTTTAACATTTTTTTATAATATAATACATGCAACTAAAAAACAAATATATTGAAATTAATAAATCCGAGCGAAAATCGAGCCATTCTGGCTTGTTACGAGCCAAGTCGGCTTGGCTCAGTTTTAACCGAGTCATATTGAACGAGTTTTTTACGAGCTAAATTTGAGCTTTGAACTACGAGCTTTTTGAAGAACCCACAATGATTTAAAAAGTCAATTAACTCTTGTATATTTTGCGTTCAAATCTCACATTTATTAGATAATAACCTTGGTTGATCAAATTTATTTTCTACGTATGATATGCGGTATTTTTTGTATTCATTATGGTTAGTATCATTTTGATTTAATAAATCATTGGTTTAAGTTTTCGTGTGTTACATGAGTTGTATAAAGAAAATACTTCTTATAATTGGAATTACATTCCATGATCTTAAAGGACGACGATCATGGGTCATGCAATATCACATGCCCACATAAGATATGCGCCCGTCGAGTTAGTTTTTTACGAAAACATCCTTACGGAGCTGCGTGATAAAGACATACATTAATTTCTAGCTTCCGTATGATCTTGTGAAAGATCTAACATACCTTAAGAAGTCAAGACTCGGAATAGTTTATTTATGTTTTCATTATTTTTTATATATAACAAACGACATATATTAACTTGTTAAGTAAAACAAAACAATATGCATAAAACAGAATAATATAGTTACGTCGTATTATTAATTTTTAAATCAAAAAAAGACTTTTGTTAGTTACAACTAATGATAACCTTAATTTACCTTAAGTAGCAAAACTATCTACAAAATATACATTTACTATGTAACCAAAATTAATGGAAGAGTGAATTTCAAGCATTGTCCTTTATCTTTATACCCATTTTCAGACGCTATCCTTTATGTTCAAAATTGACGAGTTTTGTCCTTTATGTTTTCATATCATACACGTTTTGTCCTTTAGGCCTAACCTAGTTAGTTTTTTCATTTAAATTTGGTCATGTGCGCTTTGCACATGAGGGCATTTTTGTCAATTCAAAGGTTGCAGAAGCTTTGAGCTGTAAATTCAAACGTTTTGTCCTATAAGCAAAGAAAAGGGTATACAATACATGTGGACCCTTATTTAGGTGCTCTTGTAACATTTTAATATTTTAGAAAACGTGTCTTTTATTTCATTTTTAGACGGTGACGAAATTATACGTGTAAAAAGATAGATGAGTTGTCATTACATGACAGAACGCATGTAGATAGATAGATGAGTTGTCATTGTATGACGGAACATACAGAAATAAAGAGATGAGCTGTAACATAATGCGTGATGATAGATAGATGAGTTGTTATTAGAAATGATTCGAAATGGCGATGTATTAAAGGTTATACTTTCATGCAAGAGATGAAATGATGTTTTTCATGTCTGAGTTTGTTATTTTATTTCCTAAAGATTTATAACTTTTTATTAAGTAAACAAACAATACAAATTCGTAAGTTTATTTTTTTACAAAACTGTGTGAATGACATTTTAAGGACAACAAGCGTTTGATAACTATTTATATTATTCATACCTCCATCAAAACTTGGTATAATAATATAACATTTACATAACAAAATTATAATATCAAATACACCTAATTTTAAATTCATGACATTTATATCATCCCCTTAAAATTTATGAAGTGTAAGAAGAAAGGGAAGAGTATATGTTACATTATATATCATATTTAATGAAATGAATATATATGAAATTTGAAGTAATTTGTTAGTGTATTTACTCTATAACTTTATAACCAAAACTAGTTTATAAGATACTTTTTAAACATAAAAAGCATTGAGAAATGTGAAGTCAACCCTTTATGCCCGAAACTTCGAACCCATTTTGACATGTTACCTAGCTGCGAGTATCAGACATCGTCGTCATCATCATCATACTCAGTAAATCCCACCAATAGCAAAGCTAAGGTAGGGTATGAGGAGGGTAAGATGTAGACAACCTTACCTCTACCCCGTAGAAATAGACATGCTGCTTCCAGTGAGACCCCCGACTCGATAGTGGTTTTGCATCAAGCCTTGGACGTAAGGCACATAACACTCAGCAATTGGGACAAAAGCCGATTAGCACATGTACCCCCTTGTCTTTTGGCTATCAACGCCACCACATGATGCATGATTAACCGTCCCTCGCTTTTTAACGTTATTTTCACGAAATTAGTAAAATAACGTTAAAGTTAGTGCACTTTCACTTTTGCCCCCTGAGGACCCACACTTACACACATTATATGCGCATACCGCAAGCGGGGCGTAAAGCTGCAAGTATCATACATCTATGTTAAAGCAGAACAAAGACCCAAATCAACACAAGTTGGTAAAAAAGAGCCTCAAAGAATTGAAATTTTTGTTTACTCTTTTTTTCTTGTATATACATGTTGATCCACAAAGTTGGAAAATAAACAAAATTACTAAATTGTCCCTTCAACCAACTTCATTTTGACCCATTTCAAAAATCATAATAATCTTCACAACAGTTTAAAGCATTAGTGATTACCCAAAACTAATCTCAATTACCGGACCGTCTTAGGAAGACTAGCATGCCTATTCCAGCTACTAAGGCAGCTCCGGCTGCAGCAGCACCGTATGCAGAACCCCATGCATCGGCTTGACGAACCTCCATAGCACGTGCCGATGATCTTGACACATGTTGACTATGAATCGTCCCAGAATCATCCAAATGCAACTTTAGTACCTGTTATATTCACCATCAAAATGTCAAAAAGTATGCCATTGCTATATGATAATCAAATAGTTTGAATATAATAATTTAAGGGTAATTTCATATATCTTGTTTAAGATTTGGTAAAAAATATCATGTTTATCTAACAAAACATACCTTCCAACCAGCTAATCGTGCATGTTCCACAGCTGCAGTAAGATCATGGTCTGATGAAATTACGACTTTATCCTGGTCTTCGTCTTCATACTACAACATGATATCATCGGTAAGTAAATGTGGAAATTTCTACCCATTTACTTATTCATGGGTTGATTTGAGTTATAAAAATGTTAGCTAAAAATAGGAATGGATCAAGCGGGTTGAAACTTGAAAGTCACCTGATGCCTATTTTTAATGCATACAACCTCCTAAATGATTTAATTTAAAGATCGTTTATAACGTTTATTCAAATGGACAAGAAGTGTTTGCGGGTCAACTTAACCTGAGCACTTGACCCATCACCTCTATTGGTAAACATAATAATTAAAGTGAAGAATTGTATAAAATATTTGACATCAAATGAATGCGGTCAGATGTACCAGAATTTGTGGGAGGTGGTAGCGGTTGATCTCACCCCCTAGTCTCTGAATTATTGCCGTTGTAAGATCCGCCAAACTATGAGAATCTAGCAGGGCAAGCGCACAAGACGTTTAAGGTTTCCGAAAGTCTAAAAACTAAATATTTGAAAAAGAATAAAGAGCATACCACTGATAAATCTATGCATACGACCCCTCTTATCTTGAATTTTGAAAGCAAATGAATTAGGATTCTCGTTTGAAGGATTCGCAAGAGATTTTCCGGTTTCGCCACTTTCATAAGCCAGTTTCAAGGAACACTCACTGCACTTCACAACCTCTATTTAGACAAACCAAACAATAAATTAAAACGATATTATTGTGTTTGTTAATAGTGTGGCCTATGTAACCTTCTAGTTTCATCTTCATCTTCTATAGGATTTAACGCCATTGCAGAGTCCCAAAACGCCTGCATCATTGAACTCCCCCCCTCGTTGTTACCACCCGTAGCATTTCCCACCTAATTTGCAGTACATAAATTTCATAAAATTTCGAATTTCCTAAATTAAATCGTATATAAGTTGTTTACTTACTGTGGCTATTGCAGCATTGGTGATGTGAAGTACATCAACAATGGAAACAATAAAGCCATCTGCATCAAACCATCTGCCATTTAGATATACAAAATTCGTATTAAATAACTAAATGAGTAAAATGGCATTTTTGTCCCCGACGTTTGGCAAGTTTTGCGACTTTTGTCCAAAGGTTTGTTTTTCCGTATCTGGATCCAAAAGGTTTGAAATCTTGCCATTTTCATCCGGCTCGTTAACTCCATCCATTTTTCTCCGTTAAGGTAGGGTTATTTTCGTCTTTTTTGTTAACTTAAAGGGCAATTCGGTCTTTTTCACTTTTTGTACAAGAATTTAGCATAATGTATAAGTATTCAAAAAAGACGAAAATACCCTCAAGTTAACAAAAAGGACGAAAATACCCCTGCCTTAACGGAGAAAAATTGATGGAGTTAACGAGCCGGATGAAAATGGCAAGATTTTAAACCTTTTGGATCTAGATGCGGAAAACAAACCTTTGGACGAAAGTCGCAAAACTGGCCAAACCTCATGGATGAAAATGGCATTTTACTCTAACTAAATATATAAACCGAAACATATAATGTTGTCTTTACCTCTATCAACAACCGGAAGATGTAAAAATTTTCCGTCATGCATAGTATGCAGGGCATCAACGATAGGTGTATCGGTAGTGGCACATTCGGGATTTGGAGTCAATATCTACATAATCCATCGTGCAGAATTTATAAGTAAGTTGAAAAGATAATACAATGAAGCATATATATATGTGTGTGTGTGTGTGTGTGTGCAAGCAAGAAAAGGGAACCAATTACTAATCACCTTCTCTACCAAGGTTGATTCAGCAGGAAGATCTTGTGCGATCACCCGTGTTAAGATATCATTTGAGCTATAATATTGAACAAAGCACATTTAGCGGAACATTTCAACCAATAACCCATCTAGGAGTGCAAACGAGCCGAGCGGCTCGCGAGCTGCTCGAGATCAGCTCGAGAAAAAGCTCAAAACGAGCCAAGCCTTATCGAGCCCGAGCCGAGCTTGAGCCTAAGATAAAGTTTATTTATTTATCGAGCCCGAGCCTAGCAAGTGAAGCCCGTAAGGCCCGTCGAGCCTTATCGACCGTTAGTGTAAGATTAGTTTTTATTAATATTTAATAACATTTACCCCTTATTTAAAGTTGTCTAGTAAACGAGACGAGCCGAGCTTATTTAAACTTGTTTACAAGCCAAGCCCGAACCTAAAATAAGCTTGTTTAGTAAACACCGAGCTTCACTTATCGAGCTCGCGAGCCTAAACGAGTCTATTATATATATTATTTTATTTAATATATTAACTAAATAGATAATAAACATGCCAAGCCACCAACGAGCCGAGCTCTCATAAGTTAATTGAGCTCGAGCTCGGGCTCGGCTCGTTTGCACCCCTAGACCCATCTAACCTATTTTCATATTTAACGGACTTTTTTTATTTGACCCGTTTAACCCAAGTTGACTTAACCATAGGTAAACTGGTCTACAATGCCACCTGCATAATACACGGTCGAGAGAAACTCACGTTAGAATCCCTCGTGGCTTGTTATCAACTGTTACAATGGCAGAGCTACTACGAAACTCGAGCATCTTTTTTGTTGCCATAACAACCGTGTCGAATGGGGAAACAGTCACAATCCTGAATAAAAAATATAAAACGTCTAACATTATATTGGAAGTTGTGGACATAATGCCGTATGAAACTTCTAAAGGTATTACCTACTTTGAATTCTCCGGTATAATGGTAGACAAGGTAGGCTTAAACATCCGCTCTCTAAGTGTTTCGATGAACGTATTGGGACCTGTATAACAATGACCAATAAAAAATGCATGTGATTAAAATCATTATTCTATATTTATTTAAGAGTAAAATGCCATTTTCGTACTTGAGGTTTGGCCAGTCGTCCAAAGGTTTGTTTTTTTGCATCTGGATCCAAAAGGTTTGAAATCTTGCCATTTTCATCCGGCTCGTTACTCCCATCCATTTTTCTCCGTTAAGTCAGGGGTATTTTCGTCTTTTTTGAATACTTGTACATTATGCTAAATGCTTGTACATAAATTGAAAAAAAGACCGAATTGCCCTTCAAGGTAACAAAAAAGACAAAAATGCCCCTGACTTAACGGAGAAAAATGGATGGAGTTAACGAGCCGGATGAAAAAGGCAAGATTTCAAACCTTTTGGATCCAGATGCGAAAAAACAAACCTTTGAACGAAAGTCGCAAAACTGGTCAAACCTTAGGGACGAAAATGGCGTTTTACTCTATATTTAATAAAGAAGTTTCTAAGTGCTTTTCAACACCTTCAACTGCAGCTGCTATGGAATTTCCCTTTTCAGCTGTCCGTTCCATACGCGCAATTGCTTCATGTATACACTTTGCTATATCAAGTAAAGCAATGACCTCACCATTCTCTACAACAGGCAAGTGTCTAAATTGTCCTGTACATGTAATTCACGAGATTAGAAAGTTCTAGAAGGATGAGAGGTCGCAAAATGGGCGGGCCGGGTCAAAACGGGTGATTTTAGTATGGGTTGGGTTGGCTGATCCAGAAACACTTTTTGTCCCTTTTTTCATGAACTCTATACATAACCCATATATAAAACATGACCCATGTTGGGCCCCTTTCGACCCATTTGATCGGTTTCATATTTGAAAAGTTTTTTTAATTTTACAAACCTTGCACCATCTTTTGCAGGGCTTCCACAGCAAGAGTATCAGCCTGCACATATATCGGGTTCTTCGTCATTACCTTTGATGCAGGTGTGTTCATAAAATCAATCTCATGAGCAATAACTCGTGCTGCAATATCCTTCAATCACAAAAAAAGCTAGTTAGTAGTTAATGAAACTTTATCCTTATGTGATGGCACAATCAAACTTAACACAACCCATTTATAAGCAAACGGGTCAAAACTGCCACCTTTAAAGTGTCAGGATTTAATACAAACCTTGTCTGTCAATATACCGCTAAGATGTGCATTTGAGTCAATTAGCAAAACAGCGTCAACTCTTTTAGCAGCCATCCGACAGCAGGCTTCATAAATAGTTGTAGTTTCAGGTACAGTCACAGCCCTCGATAGGTGCAACCGCTTCACTGTACGTTCTCCTGTTATGCCCCTGCTCAAACCAACGTTAACAAGTAAACTTTCTTGTTTTTTAGAAAACCAATATTGATAATTTGATACATATAGGCCCTTGGTGTGAGCTAATTCACTACCTGCTTGATACATTAAATGATGGTTTGCAGATAGTTAATTGATTAACTCTACAACAACAGCATGATTAGCATGAAGTATTCATTTTATTGATGGAAGAATATTCATGAGGCAATGTTTTATTTATCATCATCGATTGCAATTTGCATAACTAACTAGAGGTGTCAATTGTGTCGGGTTGCAGAATGAATTGTGCAAGCGAACACGACCCATGTTTCTAGATGTGTTAAAGATTTCAACCCTAACCTGGACAAACATAAATTCTAGTCAACCCGAATACAACCCTTTTAACTCAAATCTAAACTTTTCAACCCAACTTACGATAATTAATTACCCTGCTATTTTTTAAATATTAATAAATGATAATTTCATTTTTATCAAAGAAGAACAAGCAAAAACTACAATGATCTAGAGACACATTCTTTTTAGAACCAGTATTATGTTAAGAACTACGAGAACCGTATAAAAAACACTTGTAGATAGTGTGCATTGATGATTTAACAAGAGAGAGAAAGATGGTGGGGTACATGCCTATGTCCACTTGTGACTTGTGTACTAGTGTAGTAGTTTTAATTTGAAAGGGTTTGTTAAAGTGTCATGTCAACGCCACATAGGCAGTGCGACTTTAACCAAACCACTCTTTCACAAGAGTGTAGCAGTTTTAACTAAAACACAATTAATTTTTAATCCTTTTTTCTACATGCCGTGGGACTTTAACCAAACCACTATTTCATAAGAGTGTAACAGAACTAAAACACAATTAAGTTTTAATCTTTTTTATAAAAATGGAAAACAACTTTTTATTGGTTAGATCTTGATTTGGGCCCCACACGCAGTGACGCCCGTTAACCGGTTATCGAAAGGGAGGGCATGGGGCCCATCGACGCCCAACTAGGGTCAAGCCTTGATAATAAAAAATACAATTTCATTATGCGGGTTGTCGCAATTCTCTACATAATTATTAATAGTGTTTAAATGAATGTCCCCTAACGGTCAATTGTTGAAATGAAGAGATTTTATCAATGTATATGCATATGCATTAAAAGAAAGATATATATAATAGGAATGAATAGATATATCAATGTGTATACATAAATTGATATAAAATTCATACACGGTGGAACGAGATTTGGTGAAGGGTTTCTTCTTCCTGGGAGATGAAGTTGAGGATGGAGATGACGATGGCATGCTTCTCCGTGATGAACTTCCATGACGAGAACTCATCTTCGCCGATGGTAATCAAATATGATTGGATTGGATTGAATTTCTGATCGGAATAAAATATTTCAGAGGAGAATGCGATCAGCGAAACGTGTTTGGTTTTAGGAATTATTATTGAAGACAAGAAGATTTAACGAAAGAAGAAGGAAGAATTTGGTTCTGAATTCCTTCAAATTTCTCAAGGATGAAATTAGAGGCGTTTAACGTTTCACTTGGTTTTTTTTTTTTTTTCATTATATATTTTTTTCAAGAAATATTGGATTTTAATAATAGCTATTCGTAGACTCTCAACTAACTATTAACATATTGACCTTCAATCCACCCTGACTAAAAGAACTATAACGCCGTTAGTCTCGGGAAAAATGTTTTTTGCTAGAAAAAGGTTCCTACATTTCCGATTTAAGGTTACAAAAAGGTTTGAGACAAAAATGTTGAGTTTTCCGGCCAAAAAGAAGTTTTCCGGCGACCTCAATAATCAGGGCTTTTACTAGAAACGGTTCCTAAAGATCCGTAGTAAGGTTACGAAGAGGTTTGGGACGAAAATGTTGAGTTTTCCGACCAAAAACGTTTCTCCAACGACCGGAGACTAACGGCGTTAGGAATCTGTTAGTCAAGGTTCATCAGAGGACAAAATGTTAATAGTCGGGACTACCAGTGGTTAGTTTTGAAGTTGAGACTGATGACGGCTAACGACGAATAGTTGAGATTGTTAAAATCCAATATTCATATTTTTAAAGATTCGCAGTTCACCAATCTTCACAACACAACTAAACGTTAGAATTTTTGGGTCAATCGGGTCAAGTCAAGGAACATAATAACATAAAAATTATAATAAACATTAGACAATACACAATAAAATTACCATGTCATTTAAAAAGGTTCTACTAACGTACCCCTTCTCTCACATACCTATTAGTGAGACTGCCTCTTTTTCTGTGGCAAAAGAGTACAACAAGCAAGAAGAAAGTACATTTAGATCAAGCCTAAAAAAACATTAGACTAACCCCATCGCTCTCCCGCCCTTTCTCGCCCTTCTTCCCCTTGCCCGCTGCCACGTCCCCTGCCCAACCAACCTCTCCCTCCTCTTCCACGGGCCTCCTCCTCTTCTCCCTCCTCACCCTCTCACAACAATCTGACGGGCACGCCCTTGTGCAAGGGCAGCCCCAACAACCTCTCTCTGCCACGTCCCCTGCCTCTGTTCTCTTTCCTCCACCTCCTCCGCCACATCGGAACGGACAGGGTATAAACTCCCGCGTTGGAGAGAGTCTTACAAGTTACTCTAGGATATATAATATCAAATACATGGAAAAAAATGAAACAAATTATTGACTAGTTTAACATCCAAGTACTTAATTAATATTTGCAGCTCTTAGATATGTCAACAAAACCAACTTATCATGCTTATTATTTTGCCTATATATTTGATTATGCAAACGGTATGAAAGCCAACTTTTTAACTACATACACCCATGTATAAAAATGTGTGTGTGGCTTAGTGACTCCCGCATATTAACTGCTAAATATGTGTGAGCTTTCCAGCAGCTTGTTGGCTCTACATATTCATATATATAGTAGTTTTGTGGAAGAAGAATCCTTCAAGGAAGAAGAATTTAACTTAAACTTTAGTGGAAGCTAATGTTAGAATTCATCCTTGTTATTAGGCTTAGAACCCAAATCCATACCATGTGGACTATTTGTGTAATAACTCTATAAATTATTAGTTTATTACAACGAATGCCCTTTAAAATGAAAATTAATATATTTATGAATTATGAGTGTCAAAAGTAACAATTTAAGCTGCATTTGTTTTATAAGAATCAAATTCTATATTTCGCGATTATTCTAATTCAAAATTAAAACCGATAGGATTGACCTAAAAGATCAAATGAACACATAAATAGATAATAAAAATATTCCCGAGGTTTTATAATCAAGCGAAAATCAAATCAAGTAACAAAATATCAAAATTGAAACTTAAGAAGAAGAAATTTGGACCATGGATCAAAGAAAACAACATATGACCATTTGTGTAAGTATTCAATTTGTTTGAATTTTTTTTCCATACATTGAACACTTAGACAAATGGCCATATGTTGTTTTTGGCTCATATATATATACCATATGCTTTTTAAGGATCAAACTTGTGACAAAGTGTCACATCTTTTAAGGATCAAACTTGTGAAAGGTACACATCTAACGCGTGGTGGAACGATTATTTGACATCAATTATGCACATAAAATTTTCGAACAAAAAATGTTTCGAATCAACCAAGCGTCAAACGCTCATTTTCGAACATCACGTCGCGTACTCGGATATCTATTCCACTCCCATTTCATCCAAACACAATAAACAACCACATAGAAAACAATAATGACAACATAATAATAACATCCATTCAATACAACAATACATAACACAAGGGGAGTAAAACATAAATCAACAGAAAATACAAGGGGTAAAACTGTAAAAGTAAACATAACAATTAATTAACCAGCGTAAACATGAACACCAATGGCGATAAGGAAAATGGTAATAACGGCGAAATAGATAACGGCGTGAACAATGACGGCGGCGCCGCTAGTGCGCATGCTACCGAACTCAACCACACGGTTGTGTCCCGGCAACTGAAACAACAGCCCCGGCGTTAGCAGCACGAACAGCACAACTGCTACCAGCACCGGTCCCCAATCCGCCATTGCTGCCGGTGATGAAATTGATCGCTTCTTTTACAGATCTGTGAAGGATTGATATGAGAGTGTAATGGATGAGGGTTTTGAAGTTAGGGTTTTTTTAATATGGGGATTTAAACAGGTGGAGACATTAGTTTGTGGGTGTGTGCAGATCCGTGATGTGGTCACGTGATATTTTGGGAACGTTGATTGAGTGGTGATTTTGATTTGAATTTTTTTTTTTTTTTTTTGTATTTTTTTTATACAAGATCTCCATATATAAGGCCAAACAAATTACACCAAGATTAAAAGCGGGCAACAAGCTGCGCCGCTATCCCTTTTTTTTTATACAAGATCTCCATATATTTTTCTTGAATTTAAGCTTGATTATGTAATTTTATATTCATTAAGAGAACTAAAATAGAATAATTTGAATTTTGGGAAACATTTTTCAAGGTATTTTCAGGGTTTGTGGTTTATTGGTAGGAGGTTTGGATTCTCTAGTGGAGACTCTAGTTCGATCGTCGTTTGTGTCACTTTTGTGGATTAAAGTGATGAAGGGTTTGAGTTAGGCCTTGTGTATGGTTGTCAGTTCGAATCCTGAGGCCTATCCGGGTTTTCTCCCACATTTGATGTAGGAATTAGGTTCACCTTTTATAAAATATAATTACAAAATATATAATAACGAGACTCTCGTTATTCGTATGAAATATCATAGTACAATACCGGTTGCAATAACTAAATAAAAAAATATAATTATATATACCAATCTTGATTCAAGTCGCATCTCTGGTGGGTCCTTCACGCGCACTTGATAGCATCATAGACTCGAGTATTCATCATATTGAGTTTTGAAAAATACTCATTGACTGCAACAATGAGCACACTAAAACGTTGACGATTTTGGTTGAGGCACGTGTTCAACACGCTTCCCTTAAAACAGATTTCGGCATTTCGCGCCTCTACTAAAGACAACGCGTCTGTCTCCCAGGGTACAACACCTGAAGCAGTCTGTACTGCCGGAGATGGCTCACGGGCCCAAGGTTACATACGGTAATTGTAGTGTTTGAACTCATGTGGTGGAAAACAAGTAGAGAGTACTCATCTATCTAGTTTGTCTTCAAGTGTTCATCATCCTTCTAGTATTCTTCATGTATCAAGCAATATCATATTCTTATAGTCACAAAAGAAGCACATAGCTTACTATTTGTACAAAACTTAAGGATTAGTGAAAGGTTTAACTTAACTAGTCACTTAATTAGAGACTTAAAAACTCTAATAAAACTAATTAAATGTCATCAAGAAGCTCTACTCAAGAGTTTCTCTTTTATTTACCACATGAAGATTCTAATTAATATTTATAATTTCATTAAATTATAAATATATTAAATATCAATTCACCAAATTTCCAACAATCCCCCACATGAATGGAGATCGTTCAAAACACTTAAAATTTCCAATGTAACATCGACAGTTGAGTTTTGCATACGATAGGTAGGTATTACCCTTTGAACCTTCGCTCATGAAATGCACTTAGCCCACTAGCTCTGAGTAGATCTCGATGTCTTTGAACTCGTCTGCCGTTTATGTAGACGACAATACACTTCACACAAGGCTCTCCCTAGCCGGGTCATCTCCTCATAGTCGTGTCCAATAATGGTCGTGGAACACTTTCTTGATTCTGTGAGAGCTCTATGAATTGTGCCCTCAATTCCACTCGAAGCGACCCCACTTCTCTCTAACATAGGTGATTCTCCTTAGATCATTAAAAGCATTGTGGTTATCGTGATTTATCCAAATCATTTACCACATATTATGCTTAGCCTCACTCTTTGTCACGGAATATCATAGGAATAGACTAGGACGTATTTAAACACCATTTTATACTTTGGGGTATGTATAACCATATATACTAGCTTATGTTTATGCCCCCATAGTGACCACCTTTAGGCATATGAGTTAGTTGTCCTATTGAACTTAGATCTTGGGATCTCCAGTCAACTAAGTTAGGTGTCCTTCACATAACCTTTTTCCATGGGCTTCAGTCTCATTCCAGAACTTGATCTCTAATAAACCCTCAGGTTGTTGGATCCATAACATTAACAAATAACTTTGCGTATTTGAGACCAATTGTCATGATGTGTTCTTAACTCGTAATTTAATTTTGCCTATTGTCAACTTCTAAGACTATAACCTCAGTGGCCATCTGAATCTGGTTATAATATGTGTCTTTCTAAGATACACGTATCATTTAAGGCAAACACATCTCTATTATACACTACGACCTTTGTGTCCTCCACATAGTCGTCTGTTTGCAATGTTAGATTGGATTACAAAATCCTTATTGCCAAACTTTTATGATACAAATGCAAGACACCCCCACATTTAAATGTTATAGGATATCATCCAGATGGGGTAATGAAAACCATTTCTACATACCCTTATAGGGTTGTTTCTAAACAGATCCTCCCCCACATTTCTTGCCATTTGATCAATATTTATGTAACTTCACTTATGATGGCATGTATACACATATGATTGAACAAGATCAACCTCATTGTATCAGTGAATTCAACTCATATTACATTAGCTTACATAAGCTTCCGAGCTGACCAAAGCAACACATGCCATTGTCATAAGTTTGTCACCAACTTAGAATAATTCTAATTTAACATCTAGAATAAGCCTAGACAATGAGTTCTCCTCATTAGCTTTTCGAACAAACTCTTCAAAAGTTACATGTCTTTTCCTTATAATGAATGAAAAATTATCCCTTAATTTTGTCTGTACACAAATTCTTTTTGTGTTCATACACATTTGAATGTTTAGAGTTAATTAGTCTCCGTCAAGATCCATAATTAACCAAGTACTAGTCTAGCATGCTTTAGACTACAATACTTTAGCATGCGAACAGAAGATGCATCATTCTGATTCTTCACAGCCCTAAGGATATCATAATATCACTTTGCAACATTCATCCCTTGTTAAGACAAAATAACGAGACTTGTTCATAATCCTAAAACATCAATATTTAGGAAGGTCTCACAAATTATTGTATATAGCACATAGCTAAATTTCATCATTCATTTAAGGAACATAACTCGTTTACCTTTGATCTCTAACAATCTACCATTGACTCATAAGTACTTAAACATAAGTCTTAATCCAAGTCACTTGGTGAACACATTCATCACCAACAAGATGAATGTTTCTCGTCTACAATCACTATTATGTGTGAGATAGCGTCAACTAGATCGACACTCAACAACATGGCATTCATAATTTGGCCATAAGTGATTTGCACACATCTATTATTATTCATTAGGAGATATGTATATTTAGGATGCTCTCCCAAATGAAGGTAAAATCTCCATATAGATCTAACAGTACTCAAGTGGTAGACGCATCTACTTATAAATCTCGCAAGATTTATTAAAGGTATACAATAACATATAGTACTTTTACTTTCATATGTTAGAATTCTCACTTGTGAATTTTCCAATGACTTCTAATGAAGTATGTCGACATGAATGTCGTTAGCGTATTTCATCTCAATACACTCACTACGTTCTTTCATTACTCACTCATGATGTGGTTATACATTTGATGTTTCGTCTTTGACTTTTAGTCAATGTAACAACTCTCAAGTTGTTTATGTCTAAGTATTTTCATGTACCATCCGTTTAAAACCATATTCTTTTAAACAATGTATAACCGACGTTATAATTATTTTCCACAAAACTAAATTATACGTCACAACCATTAGTGATTTATTTCTTTGTAAAAAATTGAATGTGTTATCCGAAGATATTGAACACAAAACAATAAAATACATTGGAAACTAAAGAGTAAATTACGTTATTGGCCCCTGTGGTTATATCACTTTTACTATATTAGCCCAAAATAAGAATTTTTAACATATCTGCCCCCATGGTCTCTATAGCTAACCATTTTAGCCCCTAAGTCTAACCATTTTGGCCCCCATGGTCTCTATAACTAACCATTTTGGCCCCCATGATCTCTAGACTTAGGGGCCAAAATGGTTAGTTATAGAGACCATGGGGGCAGATATGTTAAAAAATCTTATTTTGGGCTAATATAGTAAAAGTGATATAACCACAGGGGACAAAAACGTAATTTACTCGAAACTAAATCATAAGTGCCGAACACTTTCTAAATTTAAACGGAAGCATAGACGATATGTAGACATCAAATATCAACGTGTTTTTATCTTCAACGCTTTATATTTTGACTGAAATCTTCTCAACGATATCGTCCCATGGCATGTCTTGAGGTACTCCCTCAATAAGACTCCATGCACTTGTAAGTACAAGTTCCCCATTTCATCTTGAAACTTTGAACTTGGACAAGTTTGCTCAAAACAACACCAAGTTGTTACAAAGGCTACATTTAAGTAGCAAACTTGAACAATTAAATTTGTTCACAACAACACCAAGTTGTTTTCCACCAAATCAAATTCACGAGATTGTTACTTTGTTCAACAAATGCTAATTCTAGCAAGAGTAGCAAACCATTTGAATTCTAAAACTATACAAAATAGGCAATTAAATGTTTACATAAAACATTTCCTTTCCTTATGGCTTATACAAAGTACAGTCTCTAACCTTGTATTTGTGATACACATTTTCTAACACACGTGTTAGAAAATTTAAGTCATTTTATATAAAACATGACAAATCACAAATTAAAGTTGGTGATAAAATCACACACAACTACACCATCACTATATGGTGATTTAATTCTTGTATTCTTACTCATGTATTTTTTTTTCAATCTCATCAAGTTAGGGACATAGCCTACTTTTAATACAAGAGACATGGGGTGGAGATAATTCTCACTTAATTAAAAATTTTATTAGAGACATAAACTCTAATAAAAACAAATAAATTGACATGAAACTCTCCTTAAGAGTTTATCTTCCATATGAAGAGTCTAGTAAATGATTTTAAGTTCATTAAATTCATATAAATACCACACCATCACTTTATGGTGATTTAATTCCTTGAAGCCAATCAAACATCAATTTCAATGTATGACATTTTATTTCTAAATCATACAAAACATTAAAAACAATGCTACAACAAATTGCTTATATAAAATGTTTACATAAAACATTTCAAAGCATTTGTATTTTAGCCATTTTTAACAAACACGTTAAAATGAAAAAAAAAATTATAACGCGGACGTTAGAAATAGAGTGAATTGCAAGTTTTGTCCTTCATCTTTAGGCCTCTTTGCAGGCGGTGTCCTTTATGTTTAAAGTTGACGAGTTTTGTCCTTTATGTTTAAAAATTCAACATCGTATGTCCTTTAACCCTAACCCAGTTACCTTTTTATGTTAAATCAGATCATGTCCCTTTTGCATGAGAGTATAATTGTCATTTTACCTTTTTTATGTTAAATCAGATCATGTCCGTTCATATGGAAATACTTTCAACTTTGATCTGCAAAATACGTTACAGAAACTCCCAAATAATGTGTTCGAAAAAAGCTACCCGATGAGAGAATTTGACATGCAAAAACGAATCCAATCTTTCTTTTACAAGGTTGCAGAGTTGTGTATGGTGGGTTTAACCGCAGGGGCAGCTCAAGGTACCCTAACAAACCTTGTTGCCCGGAAAAAAGAGGGACGGTATGCAGTAGATCACTTGTTCACCCGTTAATGCTTTATCGGTCACACTTGATTTGCCCCTGTTTTTTTAATTTAGTCGTATATTCTGAACTATTTATCTGATAAATCGGCTCATCAGATTATCTGTGACAATTCCGCCTGTGAGTACCAACGCGCTTGGGTATGGAGCGTTTCTTGGAATCTACGCCAATTTACGTTATCAGCTTCTGTGCGGGTTTGATAGAGCTATGGTCACTCAATTTGATGTTATTGGGGTGGGTTTAGCTTTCAGCACAGCCTTGGGTGTGGCGAAAACAGATTTGAAGATAAGAACGAAGATCGCAAATCCATCAACCCCTGTTTCTCTCTATACCACAATCCACCTGCATTCAACCAATTTCAACGAAAAAATATCTCCAAATTACAGATCCAGAAAGCATCTCATACCTTCAATTCAATACAATGGCTAACAAAATCCACCCTTCCTCTAATGAATCCACAAGAAACCCTAACCCTAACTTGCCGGTGAACTAAGTCCGACTCCGACCATCCTCTGACCTTCACCTCCGGTAACCGTTAACACCTCAGTCGTCTCTTTCCATTTCCGACCACCGTTAACACCTCTGTCGCCTTGTTCAGTCTTCGGATCCAGATCCGCTTACTAGAGATCCAATGTAGTGTAAAGAGAGAAAGCGAGAGAGATAGATAGAGAGGAAGAGTGGTGGTGCACGATGGTGGTGGAAGGCGGAGGTGGTGGTGGAAGGGGGTTGTGGCGGTGATGCAGAGATATGGATTAGAGAGAGAGATGGAGCTGAGATATGAGATATATAACATTTATTTTTTTTCTTTAAGATGTTTTTTTAATAATAATAATAATAAGGTAAAATGACAATTATACCCTCATGCAAAAGGGAGATGATCTGATTTAACATAAAAAGGTAACTGGGTTAGGGTTAAAGGACATACGATGTTGAATTTTTAAACATAAAGGACAAAACTCGTCAACTTTAAACATAAAGGACACCGTCTGCAAAGAGGCCTAAAGATAAAGGACAAAACTTGCAATTCACTCTTAGAAATATTAACATTTCCACAAAATGTTAATTCGAATTGCTAAAAACACATATATGGTTCAAATAAATAAGTCATTTCTAATACACACGTTAGAAACTAAACAATTAAAATATTGCTTCCAAACTAACGTTTTTCATAAACATTTCTAACACACATGTTAGAAGACAAATGATTACAAAAATCATTATAATACTTATTTGTTCATATCAATCCATGGGTGCATGAAGAGTCTACTTTAAATAGAGACTTAATTAGAGACGTAAAACTCTTATTTAAAGACATAAAAAAACTCTACTTAAGAGAATTTAACGTTTACAAAAAACGTAGGTTTACACCAATAATTCTGGTCTAACACACATGTTAGAGAATTTAACGTTTACAAAAAAACGTATGGTTTACACTAATAAACCCGATCTAACACAAAAGTTAGAAAAATTAACGATTCCCAAAATCATTTCAAAACCAAACGTTGGAACCAAAACTATTCGTTTTGTACAACGGTATAGGATTTAAGATTGTATCTCAATCTCAAAAAATCCAAACACAACAAGTTGTACTACATACATATTTCCCAAAAAAAAAATTATAAGATCATAACCTCTAAAAATATTTTTTTTATTCTATTATAAATCCTTTCGTAAACCTAAAATCCTTATAAATAAGGTTTTTAAGATTGTACCAACAATCTCACGAAATCTGTTTTAAGTTTATAGGAATTAGGTTCACCTTTTGTAAAATATAATTACAAAATATATAATAACGAGACTCTCGTTATTCGTAGGAAATATCATAGTACAATACCGGTTGCAATAACTAAATAAAAAAATATAATTATATATACCAATCTTGATTCAAGCCGCATCTCTGGTGGGTCCTTCACGCGCACTTGATAGCATCCTAGACTCGAGTATTCATCATCTTGAGTCTTGAAAAATACTCATTGACTGCAAAAAAAGAGCACACTAAAACGTTGACGATTTTGGTTGAGGCACGTGTTCAACACGCTTCCCTTAAAACAGATTTCGCGCCTCTACTAAAGACAACGCGTCTGTCTCTCAGGGTACAATAGCCAAAGCAGTCTGTACTGCTGGAGATGGCTCACGGGCCCAAGGTTACATCCAGTAATTGTAGTGTTTGAACTCATGTGGTGGAAAACAAGTAGAGATTACTCATCTCTCTAGTTGGTCTTCAAGTGTTCATCCTCCTTCTAGTATTCTTCATGTATCAAGCAATACAATATTCTTGTAGTCACAAAAGAAGCACATAGCCTACTATTTGTACAAGACTTAAGGATTAGTGAAAGGTTTAGCTTAATTAGTCACTTAATTAGAGACTTAAAAACTCTAATAAAACTAATTAAATGTCATCAAGAAGCTCTACTCAAGAGTTTCTCTTTTATTTACCACATGAAGATTCTAATTAATATTTATAATTTCATTAAATTATAAATATATTAAATATTCATTCACCAAATTTCCAACATTTGATACGCCAGAGAGTTCTGCTCTTGTGGTGACAGAAAGACTGTCAAGTGGCAACCGACAGTATGATTTCCTGGGGGAACGCCAAAGTCTAAAGTCAGCGTGGGCCCGGTTAAGACAATAGAGTCTGGTCGAAGTGCGACAACAGGGCTCTCTAATTTGGAGAGTGTGGTAACCAAGCCCAAGCTAGTCGTCTTTCAAAAGAAATGACAAATAAATAAGACTCTTGATAAGTGTCACGAGAAAATATCAATGAAGAATATGTCAATGCATAAACATGTTCGTGGTTCGAAAAAATGGAAGAAGGTAATATATACGGTGATTCAAACGGCTACATGGTGTATTTGGAAAAACAGAAAACGGCCTGGATTTCAATAGAAAACAAGCGAGACTAGGCCGGATCATGGAGGATATAAGACGCTTGGGTTCTATGGGTGAAAAGCCGATCCATATCGCAAGTGCTTACATGGGAACAATGGTGCAATTTCGATATGATTTGAATGGGAGTTTAATAAGTTTGGTTGGAGTGTTTTTGTGTTTTTTTGTAAGGTGATGTACCTTGGTTTGGGCTAATTTGTTGTTAGCCTGATTGTGGTAATATAGTTTTGCTTGTTGACCGTTCAAAAATTTAATTAAATTGTCAATAGAAATACATGATATAATGTCCCAATATGCATATTTTTATAATGAACTGAATGCTTAAATAACACTCCTTATTACTGTCACAAGAAAATAAAAAAGAACTAAGAATCGGGTTCTATTAAAACTATCAACAACCAATCGGATTAAAATGATTATGTAAATACACACATACATGATATATAAACAAACACTCTTGAAAACTGTCAAATAAAATAAAACTATAAACAACAAAGAAGAACCAAGAATCAGGTTCCATTAAAATTATCAACAATCAATAAGAATAAAACAAATGTGCCAATACAAACATATGATATGATATAAAAAGATATCATGATCTCCCTGTGAAGATATGTATCCCGGTAGCCAAAATAAGTATAGTAAATGCGCCGAAAAAAAGAAATGTGTGGACTATTATCGCTTTTCCATTAGTGTGGAAGTTGCCGAATTCAATGGTACGTGTGTTCCCGGGAAGTTGGAAAATAAGACCCGGAGACAAAAGTATGAAGAGTAATAACCCGACCAATATGGGTGCCCAATCTAACATTTTTGGTCTTGTTAGTTGGATGCTACTAAGTGTTGTGCTTTATAGCATGCTTTGGTTACCCTACATACAAGCAAGAATGATCTTTGTTTCTTACTTTTTCCCTTTTGTCCCCAACACTTCATTCCTTGCCTCATTCAACTTCTTTCTTGTGTTTGAAAAATAAAAGGTGCGAATTAAATGGATTATGTATTTTTATATTGTATATACACAATTACTTTGAAAATAATATCAGCTTACTTTATAATTTAATTCAAATTCAAATACTACTAATAAGCTAGCACCATTAGGACACCATTGCTATCATACCACTATTGTGAGTATTGTCTAATTCTCTCATATGTATTTTAGTTTAATTCAATAAAGAGAATATTTTTCGCGCTTATATATGAGAAAAATGAAAAAAATGGATGAAATCCGAAAAGTGACTAGTATAATATGGTTGAAACCACATTATACTCGACTAGAAGACTTTATAGTATGACGCTAGCTTGAGATGACGTGGAATAGGGCTGATAATTTATAACACGACATGAGACAACATGAAGTTAAACTTGTTAGCGTTTGGGGTAAGTGGGTTCCGATCGTAAATGGGTCGACATGTTAATAACATGATTAAAACACGTTTAAACAGGCACAACCCGTTTATTACAAGCATAGCAGGTTTAACTTACCACGTTAAGTAGGTTAATAGGTTGGGATGACACGTTTATGAACCATTTAATTAAATGACATACCCTTCAAAAAAAAATGACATGTTTTTATAATTTGATAAATAAGTAATTAAATATGGATCGCAATATTTGGTAACTTTTATTTTATCATGTTAATTGTGTCTTGTTATTGTTTAATCAAGTTTAGTAATCGTGTTGTGTCATACGTGCTATAGAACTAGTTATCCGTTAATCGTGTTGAACGTGTCGTGTTGTGTCAGTTGTGATTTTGTTATTGAACTGGTTATCTTTAATCGTATTAAACATAACGTGTTGTGTAACTCGCTTATTCAACATGTCCGTGTTAGTGTTTAACGAAAATAACATGCTTAGTTATATGTGTCATGTTCGGGTTCATCAGTCATGTTAAACGTTTTGTGTCTTGTTTGACTCATTTAACAGATCACGACGAACTACTCAAGTATTATCTTGGAGACCAACTTGGAATATTTATGATGCCTATGAAAAGGTAATCTCCAAAAAGTTAAAAAAAAAAAAATCAAAGAAGACGTTTAACCAATCACTCATATAAAGTTTTATATACGTCGCAAAAACAAGGCTCCCTAGTACTTGGGCTTGTACAATTCTTCTTAACTCAATTTTATAACTCATTCAACTCAGTACTTTGGGCCTTCCCATACAATTCAGAACGGAAATTTGAGCTTACAAAAATAAATAAATAAATAAATATTATAAAAAATACAAAAAAAAAAACATAATTGTGTATTTTAACGGCTAACTCCTACACCTCTAAACTTACTTCTCAATCTACACTAATGTTTACTACCTTTCCAACACACCTTGGTGCCCTCGGCTACAAGTCCTTTGATCCGGAAGCCAGAACTCACAGCTTGCTCGTTGTTGACGTTCTTCAAGAATCGTGAATACTGGCAAGAGAATCGTCTTATTTCTGTTTACATAAATCATAATGTACAAGTCATTCAATATAGAATTATTGAAAACTTTATATGACATTACGTTGATTTGATCAATTCATCAACTGTAACCAGATGAATGCATAGTGGGGTAAGAAATTTGCTTAAACATCCCAATTAATCATTTATGCGGTTTTGCACATTGCCTTAAGGTGTTCGACGATTTGCCTCTTCTTGGAGCCGGTAAAGAATCTGGCTTTTTACGGTGCCCAAAAGCCATTGGGATTCATACAAATTTACATTATTTTCATAATCATGTTACTTTGTTGTTAGAACGACTAGAACCATGTTTATTATGTTAAATCATTTCCAAAACTATGTGTGTATATATTCCTAACTTAATAAAAACTAGAATTTAGGACTGGCGCTTTGCGGCGGAAACGTTAAATCAAGCAAAAACGTTAAATCAAGCAAAGTAAAAACGTTGAACTATACACACTCGTTGCGGCGTGTTAACTCGCAAAAATTAGACTAAAACATAACACATTGAAAATAATAACCAAGACGACTTAGGATCTGCACGTTGTGACGATGTCGCTAAACAACAAACAACAGACGTAAAAACTTTGAACCACACATGCGCGTTGCAGCGCGTTAATTCGCAAAATTTGGACAGAAACATAAAACATTATTGTAAAAAACTAAAAAAAACCTTTAAGTTAAATAATCATAAGAGTAAAGTATACGGATGGTCCTTTGGTTAACAAAAATATGGATTTAGTCCTTAGCTTTTAAAAGTACATGGACAGTTCCTGTGGTTTGCACGTTGTAACGTATTTAGCCCCAACTTTTGCCAAGTACACGGATGGTCCTGTGGTTTTCACTTTGTAACGCCTTTAGTCCCCAATGTTTATGGACTAAATGTGTTACAAAGTACATACCACAAGGACCATCCATGTACTTTTGGCAAAAAATGTTCACTAAATGCGCTACAACGTGCAAACTAGAGGAACCATCCTTGTAATTTAAAAAAGTTGGGGACTAAATCCTAAATTTCGGTTAACCACAGGGCCCATCCATATACTTTACTCTAATAATAACAATAATAGTTAAATAAACTTATAAAGTATGGGGTTTATTAAAATTCAAAATCCACCACCACCCACCGTCCATCACCACCACCATCGTCCACACACCACAACCGGTTTATTTTAAAAGTCTACATACATTAAAAAAACAAACAGTTTTCCTTTTGCAGACTGAAAAGGTTTATTCCATCCATTTTTCTACAGATATGGTCTGCAAACATTTTACCTCTTAAAAAACTAACACCACCTAAGAAAATAAACTCTTATTTTAGTTTCTATAGTTTCACATAAATATTCATTTCAGTAAAAAAAAAAATTTGTTTGTTTTAGTTCAAAAGTTTGGTTTTCATATCAATAGCAGTCGAGTACACTAATCCTACACGATAAAATATGTATTTTTTATCAACAAATCATAAAAATTATGTACTTATATACATATGCATACGCAAAGTACATTACTGACGATGTATGACCCGGATCGGCTAAACCGACCAGGTCGTCACTTATTATTTTAATATGAGTTAACTGCCATTTTCGTCCCTGTGGTTTGGTCACTTTGGCCATTTCAGTCCATTTTTCAAAAATGCGCCATTTTCGTCCCCCACGTTCTGGAAAGGTGCCATTTCAGTCCAAAAATCATAACCCAGTTAAGTCAGTTAGTAAATAAGGACTGATTGTGTAAATTTGTAACATAAAGGACCATTTAAGTAAATATTAAACACCACCACCACTAGCCCTGCCACCACCACCACTCCGCTGCCACCACCGCCACCACAGCCCTGCCACCACCACCACTCCGCTGCCACCACCACCACCGCCACCACAGCCCTGCCACCACCACCACAGCCCTGCCACCACCACCACTCCGCTGCCACCACCACTCTCACAGATCGTAAACAACTCCCCACGCTTTGTAATTGTTCAATAAGCATGCCCGACACCACGTGAAATCGGAGTTTTTATAAAAAATTCAAAGTGGAATTAATCCACAGAAGTTTGTCGATTAAGTGTCAAATTGTCGATTAAGTTTTAAACTTTAAAGCTCCATAATTGTATAAGTCGTATTTTGAATATTAAAATTGACAGATTTATATCATTACTCGACTTACAGAAATTATTTGCACCAGTATTGCAATTCTCCTGTAGTTCCACTTGATCTCTTCTTAGTTGAGATAAAAGTACTCTCTATTTAAATGACAAGTGATTAGCAACAAGCATCAAGGATTATTCACACAGAAGATGGTCAACCGTCAATATAAGCTTACATTTATGTCTGAAGGGTACACGTAATTCTTCTGAGAGACATCTCCTTCTGCATTCCCATTATATTTTAACACGTCATTCCCAAGTGAAGTTTGTTGACTTGTAATACAAAATTCACCATCCGATTCTTGATGGCTCTGATTGAAACTCACATACCCACCTACGTCGGAATCAACAGAGACTTCATCGGGACCTTAGGAGGTTGGAGGTTGTGGTGGCGGTGGTGGCAGGGCTGTGGTGGTGGTGGCAGGGCTGTGGTGGCGGTGGCGGTGGTGGTGGTGGCAGCGGAGTGGTGGTGGTGGCAGGGCTGTGGTGGCGGTGGTGGCGGCGGAGTGGTGGTGGTGGCAGGGCTGTGGTGGCGGTGGTGGTGGCAGCGGAGTGGTGGTGGTGGCAGGGCTAGTGGTGGTGGTGTTTAATATTTACTTAAATGGTCCTTTATGTTACAAATTTACACAATCAGTCCTTATTTACTAACTGACTTAACTGGGTTATGATTTTTGGACTGAAATGGCACCTTTCCAGAACGTGGGGGACGAAAATGGCGCATTTTTGAAAAATGGACTGAAATGGCCAAAGTGACCAAACCATAGGGACGAAAATGGCAGTTAACTCTTTTAATATAAATATTTAATTACAAACGTTTATTCTAGAATGTTCTATTCTGCATGGATAAACCACGTAACAAAATCCCCAATCTTTTGGGAAGATCATGCAAATCCCTAACTTATCGGAGCCCATCATAAGTTAAGGGAAACCCTAATGGTAAACTATAAATAGAGGTAAACATCTAAGGTATGATCATCTTGCTCCCATTTACTCTCTCTCTCTCTCTCTACATTTATACTTTCTCCCAAAACCGAGACTTATTCTCACGCCGGAGGGTGGTTACAGGAATAACCCCATTCCTGTAACGAGTCCAAACGGTGTTCTGTTTTGCAGTAGCTGTACGGATCGCCAAAGAATCGAAGTCCTAGCCGGAGCTTACCCATAAGGTCATTGTTTCTTCATTGGCGCCATCCGTGGGACCTTTCGGTAACAACAACAAGACTGAACCCAATGGCAAGCGACCAAACATGGCAGTAACACCGAGTCAGGCAATGACAACCAGCAACCCATTGCGGGAAACGAACCCTGTTACCACCATGCCAGCTTCCCCTGCTGTGACCAGGTCTCTCGACCTGGAATTCGAAGCGTTAGGACCACCACCAGGTTTTGCAGGCACCTCTGTTGTCTCCTCTGGCACGACATCAACAGACCTTTTCTCATACACCTACTTGCAGTTCCGGTCAGTGGAACCAACTACAACAGACACCAATGTCTTCACCCCAGCATCAACCGTGAGTGCACAGACTATACGTCATAGCACTATGCCGGTTATCGCATCTGCGAGTCCAAGTGCTATTACACCACTGATGAGCATGGCTCAATACTATCAGACCTCGGCAACATACGCCATGCCACCTCTGTACTCGGCAACACTAACAGCGGCGTTGTCCACTCCACCACACCAGCCAGTCGTCATGCCTGCAGAGATAATGAATGCCCCAGTTACGCCGGGAAATCAAGCTTACTTCCTAGGATATTACTATGCACCCCATACGGGTATTTACCCCCATATAATACCCAATCATACACCCCACAAATGGCGGCACAAGGTTATGCTCAACAGTCGCCATACGCGGCTTATATGCCACCTTGGTGGACTTTTCCAACATCCCAGCCGGCTTACAGTCAGACCCCGCCAACGGCGGAACCTGTGTATGACAGAGGAAACGCATCCAGGCCTCGTTTTTCTCCAAGCGGGGGCCCCAACTCTACACTGAACATCACCCCGGTTCAACCCCCTGTTACCCAGGGAACCACCCAGAGCGGAGCAATTCCTCCAATACAACCCATCAATGTTGAAAAAGACGATCTCACTAGACCGTACAAACCAGTGGATGCTATTTTCAAGTCCAAGTTCATCAGAAGAATAGTTGAAGCTCCAATTAAGGAAAAACCCAAGATGCCTCAAACTGCGGGCAAGTACGATGGTCTAGGCGACCCTGATGACCATCTCAACCTGTTCAAGAGCGCTGGGAAAGTAGCCTGTTGGCCCATGCGCCTCTGGTGTAAGATGTTTGTCCAAACGCTGGTAGGAGCAGCCCGGGTCTGGTGGGATAGTCTGCCCGTCGGGGAAATTGATAGCTTTGAAGATCTAGAGGCCAAGTTCACGTTGCAATTCAGCCAACAAAGAAGGCACACAAAGGATCGAAACGAACTCCTTCACATTCGTCGGCGAGACAATGAAACAGTGGAGAATTTCATCGTTAGATTCAACAAAGAAAGTCTGGCAATCCCAGGTGTCACAAACGATCTAGCGTGTGGTGCTTTCCTACAAGGGGTAAATGATGACGAATTGCTAAGAACACTCTATGGGAGGGATGGTATACCTCCCACAATAGACAAAATCCTGAGGATAGCCAAGGTATACGTTACACAAGAAAAGACCGTTGCAGCTAGTCACGCGGCCAACAGAAAGAAAGAGGCTCAGAAGAGCCAGGATGACAGAGAGCAGCGGGGCTCTAAGGGTAAAGGTAGAGGAGACCGACATCCAAAAAGTGACAGAACAGACTCACGGTATGATAGATCTAGAAGCACCTACTCAAGAAACGAGTCCTCTTCTAAACCGCGGTCCGACTACCCAAACTTGAGCAAAACGCCGGCAGAGATCCTGTCCTCGAAAACCTCAAGTTTAACCCTCCAAAGCCGTTAAAGGACGCTCCCAACAAAGACACAAGTAAGTACTGTGAATACCACAAGGGGAGCGGCCATGATACCAACGACTGTTTTCAATTAAAGAAGCAAATCGAGTATTTCGTAAAGGCGGGTAAGTTAGCTCACCTGGTTCGAGACATAAAACAGGGCCCGCCTCCCATCAAAGAAGAAAATGACAAAGGGGCGGGTAAAAGACAGCGAGAGCTAAACATGGTGTACGCCGATAAGGGAAAGGGGGCAAAACAGAGTCTCTCCACGCTTGAACCCTGGATGCTGGCAACCATGACAATCGAACCACGCGTAGAGGATTTGCACCTCACCACTGACCCCCTAATCATATCCGCCGTGATAGGCGATTATAATATGAGGAGAATCCTGGTAGACACCGAGAGTTCTGAAGACATCATTTATGAGCATTGCTTTAACAGAATGCAACCAGAAGACAGAAAATTGCCCGAGTCACTGCACGCCCCTATTAAAGGCTTCACCGGAGAAAAGGTCGATCCAATTGGCTAGATCACTTTCACGGTTACGTTCGGACAAACCACCCGGGAAAGAACAATACTCCTCACGTTTCTTGTGGTACGTGCTGAGTCCTACCACAATGTAATCATTGGAAGGTTTACCCTGGGAAAACTGGATGCCATAGTCTCCACGGCGCTTGGGTTTATGAAGTTCCCCACCCCGCGGGGTATTGCAACAGTATACCGAGACAAGCTGGGAGAAGTATTGGATACCAAAAGATGCCGTCAAGGGCCTACCGGCGCCATCGGCCTGGAAAGATGGGTTTAAAGCACGCGCCATCAAGAGCAAACAATGAGAATAGGGGATAGTCTTTCTCCTGAGGTAAAAAACAACCTGAAACAGTTGCTGAGACGGAATGCAGACATCTTTGCTTTTGAACACTCCGATATGACTGGGATACCCCGGGATAAGGCAGAGCACAAGTTGGCAACGCTCCCGGGCATTAAACCGGTCGCACAAGGTAAACGGAGCATGGCCCATGACCGAAAAGCAGCGGTAGTCAAAGAAGTACGAAAGCTGGTCGAAGCTGGAATACTTAGAGAAACAAAGTATCACACATGGGTATCAAACCCTGTAATGTTTAAGAAACCAGACGGCACATGGCGGATGTGCATCGACTTTAAAGACTTGAATAAGGCATGCCCTAAAGACGCTTATCCGCTACATGAGATGGACTTCAAGGTCGACTCTCTGGTTCCTTATAGGTACAAGTGTTTTCTAGACGCCTATAAGGGTTACCACAAGTGTTTTCTAGACGCTTGTGTGGACCTTACAGGAGTGTCCCCTCTTGTTGGGCTCAGGGATAATGGGTTTGCTGCTGGCCAAGCTGCGTTGAAAGCGGAATCAAGCAAAGTCGCTAAACACGAGAAGGCTTGTTTAGAGAATCAACATGTGTTTATCCCATTCGCTTTTGATACATTTGGTTCCCTAGCTCCAGAGGCTGTGGAATTTCTAAACAGGGTCCAACAGGTTGTGAATAGTAATCTCTCAACCTTTAAGGGTCGTTTCGTCTTTAGTAGGATTGGTTTTGCAATTCAAAAGGGGGTTGCGGCGCAGCTTGTTGCCCGTTTACCTGCCACTTGTTTGTAATTTGCTTATTTGTAATTCACTAAAAAAAAAAAAAATTATCTTAAAAAAAAAATACGCTAAAAAAAAAAATGTCAAAAGAAGACGAAGAAAAACGACATTCCATATCGATGTAGGCATTTTCTGCTATACCAAAATGCCTTTTGGCCTTCGAAACACTGGAGCGACTTACCAACGCCTCATGGACAAGGCCTTTGAAAAACAAATCGGCAGGAACTTGGAAGTATATGTCGACGATTTGGTGATTGATGCGTGTGAAGTGTTATATATATTAGGTGTATATTTTAAGCCCCTTTAACACTTATTTTAGCCAAGTTTTAAATTTATAAAACACGATATTTCACTAACACTAAACACACATATGGGCAAGTGCACCCATCGTGAGCGTAGTATAGTGTTGGTAAGATACCGAGGTCGTCCAAGGACACAAGAGCTTTTAGTACCGGTTTATCCTCAACGTCTAATCAAAATAAAAAGGTTAGAAAAATGTTTTAAACTAAGAAAAATAAAAACTAACTAAAATGCTGAAAAGTAAAATAAAAAAGAAAAACAGATAGACAAGATGAATCACTTGGTTCCGACTCGTATCTAGTGTAACCTTTGATTATTTCCGCACTTTTGCACATAATTAAGAGATTATCTTAGTTATTGTAGTAGGCCCCTCTTTTGAAGGTGACGTTACCCTCACCCCAGTAGTTTGAGTCAGCAAGGATACAATCCAAAAAGGGTGGATTATTGGAAGATAATTAATTAAGTTATTAATGCAATATTATGGTAGGCCCCTCTTTTGGAGGTGACGTTACCCTCGAATAAGTAGTCTGAGTCAGTAGGGATACAGTCCTAAATAGCCGGGTTATAGTATTAATAGTAGTTAACTTATGAGGGGATCAAAGAGTTTGGACCCCCGCCATCCAATACCGTGAAGCATTGAAGGAGGTCCTACTAAATTTGACCCAGGTCCATTGCAGGACCTCTAAACGCTGAACAATGGCAAGACCTTTACCAAACCGTTCCCTTAACCCCCGACCAGGTAGCCAACATACCTCCATATAGACCGTGGAGATATGAATGGTGAAAATCTTTTATTTTATATAGACAGTAAAATAATGCCAAGACACCACGGACAAACGATAAGGAAAGATCACCTTCAACATAAGTAACTAGTTATTAAAGTCATTAATACAAAACCACATAAAAAGTGCAAAAGATTAGAAATAAAAAGTATTACACTAGACACTTTATCTTCACCAAATGATGTAAGAGACTTAGGCAAACATGGCCTTGATTGTCAAGAACTCTTACGATCAATCTTGGATCCCGAGACGACTCACACACTCTACGATGGACAATGGATGATGGTGGTGGATGATGGTGTTATGGTGGTGGTGGGTGGTGGGTGAAGTGTGAGAGAGGTGGTGTGCCAAGGGATGGTTTGAGCTTGAGCCAAGCACTTCTATTTATAGGCTGAACAGAAGCTCGGGCACGGCCCCGTGTCCACATCCTCTCTTTCTTCATTAAATGCAGCTTTGTCTTATTAGTTGACCACGCCCCCGTGTCCGCTGAGCACGACCCCGTGTGGAGAAGAATCTTTGTACTATGAAGATTTGCCTGGATTGTGCGAATCTTATAGTTGACCACGGCCCCGTGTCCGCTGAGCACGGCCCCGTGGTGGGCAATAGAAGCTTCTACCACTTTGTCTTTTCTGCTGACACTTGGGCACGCCCCCGTGCTGGCTGAGCACGGGGCGTGTTCAGGCCTCTGATCTCTTGTTTTGCTTGGGAAGACGCTGTTGTGGGGTCGGGCATGCCACGTTTTGTTCCTTTTCTTATATTTATGTTAGATTTTGGTGTCTTTTTGCTTCTTTTGTTAATTTGAGCTCATTTAATCCTGAAAATACAAAAGGAAGACAAAAGCACACTTTTTCCAACATTAGTACTAAAAAAGGGTTAGTTTTATGCCTCATTTGATGAAATTTATATACAAGTTCACATACCTCACGGGGATCACTCAACACTCGGCCGAAAATGTATTTTTGTGGATCACTCGAGAGCGGCATGGAACTTACTCCTACCATAGGCTTGCCAAGCAATCAATCCTCCTCCTTTTTAACTTATATACCTTTGTAAATATCAAGAGGACTTTGTGGGTTAAGGGTTAGGCTTGGGTTAAAGGTAGGTGGTTGGGTTGGTGGTTAGTGGTTAGTAGAAAAAGGGCGAAAAGCGTAACAAGTGTCGGTTTTCGTAAGACTTTCTATTTTCATAACTTTTATTTTGATGAAGCTATTTATTCAAACAAAGTTATTTTTTTTATGAACTTGTTTGTTTATTTTCTTTTGCTTCATCATCAACAAAATAAATTTTTTTTTTTGAAAAGTCATATGAAGAACCGAACTTGTTAGTAAAACAAAGGGTTTAAAAATGAAAAAGGTTTTGGTGGGTAAAAAGGGTTTTTGGTTTGGGTTATGAAATGAAAAGGTTTAGGCTCAAAGGGGCTAACTAGGGGGATTTTGGGTAGGTGGTAAAAAAAAGAAAAATAATGGTGTAAAAATAAAAAGGTTAGTCCTAATGCCTCCATCATTTACTTACTCGGGTTTAAGTTGGTAAGGATTGGGAATGTATCGTCATGGCAAGTTCTAGAGTCGTAAGAACCAAACGGCTATTCACACAAGAAACGAAAAATGAGCATTTAGTCAAATGATATGTAAGTGTATGCTCAATAAAGGCTCAAAACTCACTTTTATGGGAATGGGTTTTTATGTGATCAAGTATATATAATCAAATTTTAACTAAGCTTGTCATGCCTTTTCATAATTTTCTTATGTGGGTTCTTTTTATCACGACGCTATCGGTTGTAAATTCGTAAAAATATAACCTTTTTAAGAACTTGAATTTCCCGAGTTAAACCTAGACAAGTAAAAAAAAAATGAAAAAAATTTGAAAAAATTTGGGGTGATTAGCGGTTCCAATAGAGTTTTGTGTAAGGCTTGTATTTAGGACTTGCGAGATTCAAGGTTTTAGCATCCCCCCACACTTAAATTACACATTGTCCTCAATGTGTCCCAAAAATAAGTTTTTAGGTTGATTGAATGTGTAAAAAGGTGTAAAAAACAAAAATGTTGTGTTACTGGGCGCTGAACACGGCCCCGTGTGATCCGGGCACGACCCCGTGTTCAAGTGCCAGTAACAAAATTAAAACAAGAGAAACAGAAGTCTGGACACGGGGGCGTGTTGGGTGAACACGGCCCGTGTCCAGTTACCTGAACTGGGTCTTTTTCTGCAGACTGTGCAGCACGGGGCCGTGTTGGGTGGACACGGCCCGTGCCGAGCTTACTGTTAACGAAAAAATTTGTCGGATGGTTCTGTTTTCCTGTATGGAGTGTTGGTTCAAGTTTCCCTTGCATCCTTTGCCATCTCAAGTGTGTTTTATTCCTGAAAATTAAAACTAACTAGAAAACAAGAAAATTAATCTAAACTAAACTAAGGATAGTTCCGTGGAATGCCTCCATGGTGCGCCACGTTTATAAGGGTCCTTGGCTAGACCCAAAGCCTGGTCATATGTTACCCAAGTGGGATGTATTGCATCCCATGTTACACCGTCGGAGAGCGTCATCCAAGCTTGAGTCTATGACCTTCATGTAGTTGACCGGGTCTTCTTCCTCTATCTTCTTTCCACATTCAAACTTCACTTCCTCGTCCCCAAACTTCAATGTTAACGTCCCGTCATTCATATCCACCACCGCTTGGGCGGTTGCTAGAAATGGCCTCCCGAGGATGAGAGGGACATCAGTGTCTTCTTCCATGTCTAGGATGACAAAGTCGGTTGGAAAAACGAAGTTGTCAACCTTGACCAGTAGATTTTCAGCGACACCTTGCGGAAATTTGACGGACCTGTCGGCGAGTTGTATGCTCATCTTTGTAGGGCTTGTTGTTCCTAGGCCGAGTCGTTTGAACATTGATGTGGGCATGAGGTTAATGCTAGCCCTAAGATCGGCTAATGCATTGCGAACGGGGGACTTCCCAATCGAGCAAGGAATTGTGAAGCTCCCGGGATCGATTTTCTTTTGTGGAAGTTTGTTGAGTACTAAAGCGGAGCATTCTTCGCCTAAGTTAACTAATTGCAATGATTCAATTTTCCTTTTGTGAGTGAGGAAATCCCTCATGAATTTTGCATATTTAGGCATTTGGGTTAGAACCCTAATAAAAGGAATATTGACGTGCAATTGTTTTAGTAAACTTTCGAACTTTGCGAATTGCTCATCGGTCTTTTGACGATTTAACCTACCGGGGTACGGAATCGGATGAGTCTTGGTGGGCTCTTGATTTGTTGAAGGAGCCTTTTCTGGTTGAGGTGTGGGTGAAGTAGTGTTTTGGCGTTGACTTCCTTCAATTGGTGGAAAGGGCTCATCCTCGGGACCCACAGTTCGGTTTCTTAACGTGATGAGGTGTACTTGCGCCTTTGGGTTGGTTTCGGTATTACTTGGTAACGCGCCTTGTGGTCTCTCGGAGAAATTTTGAGCTAGTTGATTTAATTGTTTTTCAACGTTTTGAATGCTAGCTTGTTGATTTCTAAAATTCGATTCCAATTGTTGAAATCGATCCGAGTTTTTCTTTTCGGTGTCAGAGATGAGGCGAGATAGGGTATCTTCAAGCCTTTTTCTTCCACCTTGTTGTTGAGAGAAATTTTGTGGTTGTTGAAAATTAGTTCGTTGGTTTTGTTGGTTACTACTATTGCCGGGATCTCTCCAACCAAGATTTGGGTGGTTACGCCATCCTTGGTTGTAGGTACCCGTTGGAGGACCCGACGGCCTAGGTCTATTATCAATGTAGTTCACCGTTTCCGCTTGTTCATCTAATTCTTTCATACAACTCCAATTTTCATGTGACCCACCACACCCTTCACAAGCCATAACCGAGGCCGTTTTTGTCATTTCTAGCCTTTTGATTTTCGAAGAGAGGGCCTCGATTTGGGCTTGTAAAGAGGTGCTTTCATCAACCTTATGGGCACCCGGGGCAATAGATTTATTACCTCGGGGAGTGTGCCATTGAAAATTGGTTTGAGCAATTTCCTCAATTTGATTATATATTTCATTTGGGCGGCGATTACCTAAAAGTCCCCCGGAGCTTGAATCAAGTGTTTGTCTTGTGTGTGGCAACAACCCGTTGTAGAAAGTGGATACTTGTTTCCATACCGCTAGACCGTGTTGAGGACATTTTCTTAGAAGCTCCTTGAACCTTTCCCAAGTTTCATATAAGGATTCCCCATCCTCTTGTGAGTATGTATTAATTTCAGTCATTAGTTTAGCCGTTTTAGCAGGAGGGAAATACTTATATAGAAACTTTTGGGCTAGTTCATCCCAGGTGTTTACCGAGCCAACTGGGAGGGTGTTGAGCCAAGCCTTAGCTCAGTCTTTTAGTGAAAATGGAAACATCCTAAGGCGAATGGCGTCGTTTGATGCTCCATTGATCCGAAAAGTATCACATATTTCCAAGAAATTAGTAATATGTAGATGGGGATCCTCGTCCGCAAGCCCATGAAAGGTTGCGGAGTTTTGGAGCATTTGTATCAAATGCGGCCGAAGTTCGAAGTTGTTGGCTTCGACATTCGGTGCATTGATAGCGGCGCCGAGATTGCCTACGGTGGGCCGTAGGTAATCCATGAGGGTACGTTGGTCTGCCATTGGAAGTGGGTCCCCCGAAGCTTTCTCTTGATTTTTAGCTTTAAGTCTTTTTCTGAGAAAGCGTTCGAGTTCTTCTAGGGGTTCTTTTATGTCTCTAATAGAACTGGAGCTCATGCACTACGTAGGAGGGTCAAATGTGGCACCTGGGTTCCAAGTCCTGCAATAAAAACAGAAAAGAACGTTGGTCAGAATGTTCACCACGGCCCCGTGCTCAGTGGACACGGCCCGTGGTCAGAGGTACAGTAATTGTTTTCTGGATCCCTGTTACTGGGAGTTGGACATGGCCCCGTGTTGCACCGACACGGCCCCGTGCTCAGCTCTCTGTAACTCAGAAAATAAAAACTGCCAGTGATGATGCTAGGCACGGCTCGTGTCTGACCAGGCACGGCCCGTGCTGAGCTTTGCAGAAACAGAAAAACTAAAAAAAAAATCCTAAAAAAAATGAAAAATAAGAAAAAACGATTAGGCCGCTGATTCCTAACTTTCTTAAAATCCTTGTGTCCCCGGCAACGGCGCCAAAAACTTGATGCGTGTGAAGTGTTATATATATTAGGTGTATATTTTAAGCCCCTTTAACACTTATTTTAGCCAAGTTTTAAATTTATAAAACACGATATTTCACTAACACTAAACACACATATGGGCAAGTGCACCCATCGTGAGCGTAGTATAGTGTTGGTAAGATACCGAGGTCGTCCAAGGACACAAGAGCTTTTAGTACCGGTTTATCCTCAACGTCTAATCAAAATAAAAAGGTTAGAAAAATGTTTTAAACTAAGAAAAATAAAAACTAACTAAAATGCTGAAAAGTAAAATAAAAAAGAAAAACAGATAGACAAGATGAATCACTTGGTTCCGACTCGTATCTAGTGTAACCTTTGATTATTTCCGCACTTTTGCACATAATTAAGAGATTATCTTAGTTATTGTAGTAGGCCCCTCTTTTGAAGGTGACGTTACCCTCACCCCAGTAGTTTGAGTCAGCAAGGATACAATCCAAAAAGGGTGGATTATTGGAAGATAATTAATTAAGTTATTAATGCAATATTATGGTAGGCCCCTCTTTTGGAGGTGACGTTACCCTCGACTAAGTAGTCTGAGTCAGCAGGGATACAGTCCTAAATAACCGGGTTATAGTATTAATAGTAGTTAACTTATGAGGGGATCAAAGAGTTTGGACCCCCGCCATCCAATACCGTGAAGCATTGAAGGAGGTCCTACTAAATTTGACCCAGGTCCATTGCAGGACCTCTAAACGCTGAACAATGGCAAGACCTTTACCAAACCGTTCCCTTAACCCCCGACCAGATAGCCAACATACCTCCATATAGACCGTGGAGATATGAATGGTGAAAATCTTTTATTTTATATAGACAGTAAAATAATGCCAAGACACCACGGACAAACGATAAGGAAAGATCACCTTCAACATAAGTAACTAGTTATTAAAGTCATTAATACAAAACCAAATAAAAAGTGCAAAAGATTAGAAATAAAAAGTATTACACTAGACACTTTATCTTCACCAAGTGATGTAAGAGACTTAGGCAAAAATGGCCTTGATTGTCAAGAACTCTTACGATCAATCTTGGATCCCGAGACGACTCACACACTCTACGATGGACAATGGATGATGGTGGTGGATGATGGTGGTGGATGATGGTGTTATGGTGGTGGTGGGTGGTGGGTGAAGTGTGAGAAATGTGGTGTGCCAAGGGATGGTTTGAGCTTGAGCCAAGCACTTCTATTTATAGGCTGAACAGAAGCTCGGGCACGGCCCCGTGTCCACATCCTCTCTTTCTTCATTAAATGCAGCTTTGTCTTATTAGTTGACCACGCCCCCGTGTCCGCTGAGCACGACCCCGTGTGCAGAAGAATCTTTGTACTATGAAGATTTGCCTGGATTGTGCGAATCTTATAGTTGACCACGGCCCCGTGTCCGCTGAGCACGGCCCCGTGGTGGGCAATAGAAGCTTCTACCACTTTGTCTTTTCTGCTGACACTTGGGCACGCCCCCGTGCTGGCTGAGCACGGGGCGTGTTCAGGCCTCTGATCTCTTGTTTTGCTTGGGAAGACGCTGTTGTGGGGTCGGGCATGCCACGTTTTGTTCCTTTTCTTATATTTATGTTAGATTTTGGTGTCTTTTTGCTTCTTTTGTTAATTTGAGCTCATTTAATCCTGAAAATACAAAAGGAAGACAAAAACACACTTTTTCCAACATTAGTACTAAAAAAGGGTTAGTTTTATGCCTCATTTGATGAAATTTATATGTTAATATTTGAACACATTAGTGATCAAGAGCAGAGAAGAAAAGCAAATGCTCGAAGACATTGAGGAGACCTTCCAGAAGTTGAGAGAATATAACATCAAGCTTAACCCCAAACAATGTTCGTTTGGGGTAGAAAAAGGTAAGTTCCTGGGGGTAGTAGTCACCCGGGTTGGTTTCAAAGCCAACCAGGAAAAGGTAGCCGCTATAACGTGAATGCCCTCCCCCAGAACTTTAAAAGAAGCACACGCACTGAACGGACGTCTAGTGGCGCTAAACAGATTTTTGGCATGACACGCCGAGAGATCTTTGTCGTTCATAAAGACGTTGAAAGATTGACTTAACAAGAAAAACTTCAAGTGGACCAGTGAAGCGGAAGAAGCTTTGCAAGACATGAAGCGGTTCATCGAAAAACTACCCATGTTGACAACGCGTACCCAGAAGAACTACTAAAAATGTATCTGGCGGCAGCTCATAATGCGGTAAGTGCGGTACTCATGGTGGAAAGAGATGGAAAACAAACGCCTATATATTATATCAGCCGAGTTCTGGCGTGACCCGAAACGCGGTATCCAACACTTGAAAAGTTGGTACTGGCATTAGTCCACGCTACCCGGCATCTCAGAAGATATTTCTAAGGGCATCGCGTACAAGTATTAACAAATTACCCGCTACAGCAAAATTTTCACAAGCTAGAGATCTTCGGGAGATTGGCTAAATGGGCGACCGAGTTGGGAGCCTTAGATATCGAATATAGAAAGCGAACAACAATTAATGGGCATGTGATCATCGATTCTTGGTTGAGATTCCTAACAGAGAAGTAATACAGGACACATTGGTCCAAGACATACCGGAGTCCAGCACAGCCAGGCAAACCTGGAAGTTGTACACCGATGGATCATCCAGCGGAAAAGGTTCCGGGGCAGGTCTTATGTTGATAAGCCCAGACGAGATAAGACTGATGTACGCCTTACGGTTTGACTTTGAATGCTCCAACAACGAAGCAGAATATGAGGCGCTACTCGCGGGCTTAAGAATGGCCCAATCTATGGGAGCAACAAGGGTCGACGCATATGTTGACTCTCTGCTAGTCAATAACCAAGTAAATGAAACTTATGAAGCCAAGGATGAATCAATGGCAAAATATTTGGCTAAGACCAAGGAGCTCATAACTTCCTTTAACAGTGTCACGCTTAATCACGTCCACAGAGGAAAAAACCAAATAGCAGACGCCTTGAGCAAACTTGCCACATCGGGTATGGAAAGAGAAGTAAAGGTAGAGACATTGCAAACACCTTCCACTGAACCCCGGGAAGTTTCCATCATCACAGCGGAGGAACCCTGCTTGTACAGTCCCATACTAAAGTTCCTCACAAAGGGGGAATTACCTCCTGCCAGAGGCGAAGCTCAAAAGATCCAAACCAAGGCGTTGCAGTATGAAGTGAACAACGGCGTCCTATACAGGAAGTCATACTTGGGACCGCTACTATGGTGTGTATCCCCAGCAGAAGCAAAATACCTAATCCAGATACACGCCGGCATATGTGGCATTCACGCTGGACCCCGGGCAGTGGTCTCCAAAATTCACAATGCTGGGTACTATTGGTCTGGGATGCATGAAGACGCGGTAGATGAACTCAGAAGGTGCCGAAGTTACCAAAAGTTTGCTCCTCAACCACTCCGTCCCAAGAACAATTTAATTCCCATCACGGCGGCCTGGCCTTTCCAAAAATGGGCAGTCGATATCGTGGGGACATTCCCTCGGTAAGCTAAAATACCTAATTGTGGAAATCGACTATTTCACCAAATGGGTTGAAGCCAAACCCTTGGCCAAAATAACTGCTGAAAACGCTAAAAAGTTCCTATGGGAGCACATAGTGTGCCGATTCGGACTGCCGCTATACTTGGTAAGTGACAATGGAACGCAGTTCACCGACAGGGTTTTGTAGGATTGGTGTGCAGAACTTCAGATTCAACAAATCTTTACATCGCTAGCACATCCCCAGGGAAACGGCCAGGTGGAGCGGGCAAACAGGAGCTTGCTTGATGGAATAAAAAAAGGTTAGGTTATGAAGGAAGCTCTTGGGTGGAAGAACTGCCTAATGTCCCCTGGGCACATAGAACAATGCCCAAGACAAGTAACAACGAAACCCCCTTCAGCCTAACCTATGGCGCGGAAGCAATGATACCCACGGAAGTCAGATTACCCTCGCTACGGCGCCTCACTACTAATGACGACAATGACAGGCTCCTAAGGGAAGGCCTAGACCTATTGGAAGAGCGGTGTGAGGCCGCCGCCATCAGCGAGGCAAAATACAAGAAAACTTTGGAGAAGTACTACAACCAGCGCATGGCTCAGCATACTTTCAAGGAAGGCGAGTACATCATGCGTGATAACGAAGCCAACAGAGCGGAACCCTCAGGCAAGCTGGGACCCAATTGGGAAGGACCCTATGTCATCCAAGAAGACCTTGGCAAAGGGCCTACCGCATATCCAGACTAGATGGTACCGCGGTCCCGCGTAGCTGGAACGCGGATCAATTGAAAAAGTGTTATATGTAAAGCCTTGCCCCTAACAACAGGTTTGATTGTTTCTTCTTTTACAAACAAGTGTAATCCATCTCTAACGATGTCTTTTTTTTTTCTTTCTTTTTTCTTCTAAGTATTGAGTTAATAATAGTTATTTCTTTTTATTATTTTCCTCAATACTTACAAAAACAATAAAATTTACCATCGCATTCATACTGCACTTTACGGTACAAACAATTACCATCGCATTTAAACTGCACATAACTGTAAAAAAGCATCCTAGACACGAAATATTTTTCATATATAAGTCAAAGGATAAAAAATATACAGCGCTAAGAGTGGGTATCTTGGTAATAGATACATTAACCACTACAAAAAAGATAGGTATTTTGTTAATAAATACATACAACTATCTTGCAAAAAACCAAGTACTTGTCCCTGTTGCTACATACCAACATACGGGAACCAAAAACGAACATGTTCTAAAATATCTACTTCTTGGAAAGCATTGCTCTCACCTCTGCAGGGGTGTACAATGCCACACCATAGTATTCTAACGGATGAGGATCAACGATCAAGTCATCGACATTCTCCTTATCGGCCGGAAGAGCTACCACCTCCTGATCATCAACCACGTTTGTACAGGAACGGCCACTACGGCGTCGTTCGTACACCAATCCACAGCGTTGGACATGATCTGGGGGAAAGGCTCCCATCAGAGTGTCAGCTGACAATGAAACCACACCTGCATCAGCTTTTGAAGGACTTTCATATATGACACTCTTGCAGGAACGGCTAACCCCGGGTTACGCATCACCTGAATTCATCTATTTTCCTCTAATCATCTCATCTGTCACCGGAATTTGAAGATGAATTAAACCGTCAGCTGCATCCAAGCGCCGGAAAATTTCGGAAAGTCTCTGTTTATAGCACTTCCGGCTCATTTTTGCAATTACCAAATTTGGAAAAAACATCTTAATTTATATAAGTTTAAAAGGGTCTGACAATGATGACGATGGCAAAATTAATGAAAAGTCATCATTACACGTCAAATCGCCACATTTCAGGCGAACGGCGGCGTCATTCATCATGATATTAGCATTAAATGTCTGACATAAAATCAAGTGTTTGCACATAACCCAAGCAAAACAGTGTTTATACCAAATATCTAAGGAATAGTGTACAACACAAACAAAGCAAAATACTCATTCCTCACCAGATTCTTCCGCCGGATCTAACATTAGGCGTAAGGAGTCCATGCCATCTTCGTTCACTTTATCCATCAGATCCGCATACGCGGGCAGTGGATCATTGCACGCCGCCTCAAGAGCATCCGCCATATCTCCCTGAAGTTTGCCTCTTATTGTATGGAACGCATGAGTATTCTTTTCTGATTGTTGGCACTCAAAATAACCCTTGTAAACGCCGTCATGGTGACCAGATTGGTAAGCAGCTGCAGACAGGCGATCTAACAACACCGTAAAAGACTCCGACTGGCGTAGGTACTCAAACGCCCCAACCAGGCCATTGGTTATTAGCCAATTCTTATCGCCTCGCAATTCAGCCAGTTGGCTAGTCAGGCTATCCATCTCAGCGTTCGATTGCTCCAAGGCACTTTCCGCCTCTTTAAGGCGTCCCTGATGGGTGGCGGAAGACTAGACAAGCTTGTTCTTCTCGGAGACAAGGGAATCACATTGTTGCTGAAGCTTTCTATGTTGATCCTCCCGCTCCTCCAACTCAACTTGATTGGCTCGGTCCTTGGCGTTAGACGTTTCTACCTCAACAGTTAAAGCCTGGTACCGCTCCTGCACCTGAGACACAAAATCAGTGTCAATTCAGAACTTTTCCATATTAGTAGACATTTCAGATCTCACCTTTTGAGCCTCGGTAGAAGCTTTACGCTCCAATTCTTCTTGAACAGTTTTGGCATGAGCAAGGACCCGATCCTTCTCCGCTATATCGCGGGCCCACAATATTCTCTTTTCAGCAAGATTGGTAGTCACCCGCTTCAGGTCATCCTCTGCCTTATTTTTCTCCGACACAAACCTGCTCTCCCTCATACCAGCGGCTTGGAGTTGACTCTCCAACCAGTACTTTTCGTCTTACAACTCCTGAATAGTAGCCCGTGCCTGGTGGAGCTCGTTGTTATCATGCATCCACCTACGCCGGATCTCTGCAAGCCTCCGGGGCTGACTAACGGAATCCACCATGGTGGCATTCATCAGGTTTTCATTGTTTAACCCCTCAACATACGCTGACTCAGCTGGGGGGTATTCCCGCTCAACCCAGTGTTGAATCACTGGAGGAAAGATCAATCTTGAAGACTCAGCTATTTTCCACCTGGGCTGGTAGCGCTTATCCTGCGCATTCGGATCCCAATTAATAGTGGGCAGATAAAGATAATCACCCAAACGGGCCCCATCATCAGCAATCCCGCTACTGGACCCCCCAGCATCGCTCACGGCGGTATCTCCGGCACTGGTTGCCTCGTGAGCAACAAACACCGTAGGCGTTTCCTTTCCAGTTGCAGAAAAAACGCTGAAAGGAGAGCCAACAAGGAGGTGGGGGTAACACTGGAAGGCAGTGATGCAGACACCGGACGGGTGGTCACCGCCATAGCAGCCGTGGGCATAGGGGGCGGTATAAAGCAACGGACATCAGCGGTAGCACTTGCCTGAGATATAAGCTCTGAAAGGCTTGGTCCGCTAGTAGCAGAAGGCATAGTATCCACAGATGTCAAGGCGGCAGAGGACACACCTTCAACTTGAACCCCAGCAGTGGAACCTATATTAAATCAGACTTTCAGCGACAAGGAACACAAACTCCACAATAAAGCCTACAAACAAAATTACTTACCAATGGGCAAGGCATAGGCGGTTTGAATAGCCTCGAAAGCAGTCAGGGCAGGTACAGTAAATATTTTGCGTTTTTTCGACACGCGAGTCGGACTTGTCAACTCAGCAGCAGTAACAGCAGCACCCCCAGCGGGTACAGTCACGCCAACCGAGGAAGTAGCAGCCCCCGCGGCCATGTACTTCCTCCCGGTGACTTTCACCCGGATCGGTTTTTTCTCTGCGGCAGCAACACTACTCCCTCTGCTTGGGAGAGGCTGAGAAATATAAGAAGCCGGGTCCGCCGACACAGCTGGTAGCAAAAACTGCTCCAAGTGAATCTTCAGCACATCGGGTTCCTGTTCACCAATCACGCGGTCCCCGGCCTTTAATGCAGCGTTCCGCGGGGGATCCACAAAGTCAAACAAACTCCATTTTCCTGTAACATGTACACATGTTAATCCACATACAATTAACAAAGCATATGCAAGGCCAAAGAACTACATACTTTCGTCATCCCTTCGGAACGAAGGGTACAACTTGATATCACACCATAGCAGGCTCATCCCCGCCATCACCACGGCTCCCTCTGGAATTCCCGTACACTCGGAGGGGCATTCACAAAGTCTCTTGAAAAGGGCGTTTCCAACATAAGCATCTTTTGGGGGACCGTCGTCTTTAACCTTGTCCTTAGGCCCCATCTCCCTCCATTGCATTTCTCTGGGAATGACATCGGCATCGATATAGAAGAATTTCTTCTTCCAATCCTTGTCCCTGGAACTGGTAGGTAGAGATGCACAAAATAACCGGTTAATTAACCGTAACCGGTTATTAACCGAAACCGTAACCGGTTAATAACCGATTTAGGAATAACCAGTTAGTGGTTATTTTTAACCGTAGGTTAGTAACCGGTTATAAGTGTTTAGTATAATAACCGGTTATTAACCGGTTTTTTTAAACCGGTTTTTTGAGCGATAGACTGGTTAACCGAAAAAATAACCGAAAAATTCAAAAAAAAGGCAAAAAAAAAAACGGTTAATAACCGGTTAATTAACCGAACCGGTTAAAGTAATTAACCGGACCAGTTAAAAAAATAACCGGTTAAAGTAATAACCGGTTAAAGCATTAACCGGTTAAAATCAAAAAGTCAAATTAACTGGTATAACTGGTTAACCGAACCGGTTATTAAAATTAACCGGTTTGTGCACCTCTACTGGTAGGTATATCCCTCAAACAAGACACATCGGTGTCCCTTCTGTCGGAAGTGAAAAAGGGGGGATTTCCATACAAGGACGAAAAAGCCCTAAACACGATGAGTTCAGGGATATGCCCTAAGGCGGTATAAGCAAACTCAAATTGCCGGAGTTTAACCAACCCTAACGGATGTAATTGGGAAATGTGGATGGGATAATGATCAAGAACCAACTTACAGAACTTGGTGATCGGCAATCGAAAGTTGCAAAACTTGAAAAAATCACTAAACAAAGTGATTTTACCTTTCTTCAACGGAAATGTCGTGTCTGTCTTTGACGGCAGTACATGATTCCACTCCGCCCTAATATCATAATCTTGAATAAGATTGTTGAACAAAGTAAGCCCCCACTTGACATACAGGGCATCAGAACTCGATGGGGGCAGCAGAAGAGGATTCTCCGATTTTGGAAGCCATTGTTAGATTCAAGAAAGTGAAGGAAATGAGTGTGAACATGGAATGAAATGAAATCCCAAACCCTAAGGGACACCTATTTATAGGGGTTTGCAACCTTTCGAATTCAAAAAGGCAAACAGGTGGGAACGCGTGTCAAGCCAGGGGAGGTACAACTGTCATCCTAATGATGACTTAACTGTCACATCCTTTCCCATCGCCACCATTTTTCAAAAAAGCATAACGGAACCCCACTCGAGAAACTTACACTCAAAGGGGAAATTTTGACCTTTCCTTTTTTAGTCCGATTTCATGAATTTCATTTCATAACTTCGGACTGGGGGGACATGACGAGGTATGACCCGGATCGGCTAAATCGACCCGGTCGTCACCTATTATTTTTATATAAATATTTAATTACAAACGTTTATTCTAGAATGTTCTATTCTGCATGGATAAACCAGGCAACCAAATCCTCAATCTTTTGGGAAGATCATGCAAATTCCTAACTTATCGGAGCCCATCCTAAGTTAAGGGAAACCCTAATGGTAAACTATAAATAGAGGTAAACATCTAAGGTATGATCATCTTGCTCCCGTTTACTATCTTTCTCTCTCTCTCTCTACATTTATACTTTCTCCCAAAACCGAGACTTATTCTCACGCCGGAGGGTGGTTACAAGAATAACCCCATTCATGTAACGAGTCCTAACGGTGTTCTGTTTTGCAGTAGCTGTTCGGATCGCCAAAGAGTGAAAGTCCTAGCCGGAGCTTACCCATAAGGTCAGTGTTTCTTCATTGCGCCATCTGTGGGACCTTTCGGTAACAACAGCAAGACTGAACCCAATGGCAAGCGATCAGAACACGGCAGTAACACCGAGTCAGGCAATGACAACCAGCAACCCATTGCGGGAAACGAACCCTGTTACCACCATGCCAGCTTCACCTGCTGTGACCATCAGATTAATTATTTGTTCATTTTTCTTTTAATTGATGATTGAGAAACAAGAAACAATAACATTACATTTGGAGAGTTTTCTTGTCTATAAGTTTTTATTTATTTATTTGAACATATGACTGGTTCATGTTGTTTTATATGTTCCGTAATATAAATGGTTATGCGTAGATCTTTCCCCATATTTATATACTATTAATTTGTAACACACTTAGACCCCTTGTAGTGGGGCGTGATGTTTGGGTTTTTTTTCTCTCATAACACCCCATAACACCTCGAACACCACGACGGGCAGCGTTATGGGGGCTTTTTTGGTGGGTGGCGCCATGCATATAGCGGCGCTATATATGTTTGGTTTTCAAACTTTGACCAATAAAAAATAGTTAAGGGTTTTTATAATTAATTAAAAAATTGAAAATTAATAATTAGGTAATGACGGGTAGGGGCTTTATGACTACGGCCTTAAGTGACATAACGCCCCATAAAGCCCCTGTGTGACGTGGCACGACACGTGTCGCATAACGCCCACAAATGGGCTTTATGACTACGGATGGCCTTAGGCATCATGTTCTTGTACATTGTGTTTAAAAGGTGTTCTATGTTAACGTATGTTGTACACTTAGTTTAGGTTCTTGTAAATAATAGATAATAGGATATATGTAATATGAAAAGACTATAGAGGTTGTACATTGTGCATTATATCTTATTTACCATCTATGTAGGTTTTATGCTTTTTATTGGATGATTTAGGCGGTGGATGATGACACGTGATAAAACAAGGTTTATAAGCACTAAACGTTTTTATGGTGTTCAGATGGTAGTGCTAAAAAAGTGAATGGCCTCTGGTAGCAGATTGGATTGCATGTGACCGACCAAATCACTAGATAATGCTGAATGTTGCGCATCTGTGTAAGCTACATCGCCAGCGAATATCATCAGTAATTGATTGTTGTATAATATATAATTGAGTTTACATAAAAATTTTACTTCTTTTGTGTTTCGCTGATAACGATCGAATCTTGTCCCGCGGGGTACACTGTAAAATACGAGCTGATAACGATTGAATCCTAACGTTTGCGGTAAAATACGAGCCCAAAACAATTGAATCCCGCGCCGCAGCGCTTGAGGTAAAATATAAGTCCATAACGATCAAATCCCGGATCACATAACAATTGAATCCCGCGCCGCAATGCGTGAGGTAAAATACAAGCCCATAACGGTCCGATCCCATTAAGATTGAATCCCGTGCTACAACGCGTGAGGTAAAATACAAGCCCATAGGGATTGAATCCCGCGCCGCAACCCGTGAGGTAAAATACAAGCCCATAACATTAACAATACAATGATTAAATCTCGTGCTGCAACATATGAGGTAAAATACAAGCCTAAAAGGATGGAATCTCGCGCCACAACGCGTGAGGTAGAATACAAGCCCATAACAATCGAATCCCGCGCCGCAATGCGCGCGGTGTCAAATACTAGTTTATACAAATTTATATCTGTTTAAATACGACAAACATGATTTAGAGACTTTTTGGGTTAACATAGGTCGATTGCAAAGCCGTCCCCGAGAATAATAAAAAACTTTTGGCCTCGTGCGAGACAAAAAAGTTGGGGCCCTTATTATAGAAACTCACCATTTTATACATCCAAAACTACGCTACAACATAATTGATTAATTATTATTATATATAGACAAAAGATAAAATTAAAATAACTTTAACGTACGAACTGAAGGTTTTGCTGAAAAAACGCGGTGACATTTTCGTAATTATTTACATTATAGAGTAATTATCACAATTACTCTACAAATGATCTTGTAGGGTAATTTTGATCTTGTAGAGTAATTTTGTAAAATGTTCTTGTAAAGTAATTTTGATCTTTTATGGTAATTATCAAAATTACTCTACAAGTGTATTAAAATTACTCTGCATCAAAATTACTCTACAAATGTATCAAAATTACTCTGCAACTTTATCAAACAACATACAATTCAAAATTACTCTACAAAATCATTTGTAAAGTAATTATGATATTCTACAAAATTACCTTACAAGATCAACATTATCATATAAGATCATTTGTAGAGTAATTACGATACTCTACAAAATTACCCTACAAGATCAAAATTACCCTACAAGAACATTTTACAAAATTACTCTAAAAGATCAAAATTACCCTACAAGATCATTTGTAGAGAAATATTGATAATTACTCTACAATGTAAATAATTACGAAAATGTCACTGCGTTTTTTTGGCTTTTTCATTCATTTTGTACGATAAGACACTTTGTACGTGAACTTAACTCTATATATATAATTTATGAACTTTTTCGCTACAAGGATTTTTGTCTTTTTATGAATTTTTTTTATTTTTGTCTTTTTGTGAATTTTTTTCATCTTTGCTAATTTTTTTATTTTTGTCTATTTTTTGTTTTTATTTTTCTTTTTTAAGTTTCAATCGACCCTGGTGTTGTACATGTAACAAAACGAATGATCTAATACTGACCGAACACCGTCAGTACCGGAATTGATATTCGTTTTTATTGTTCCGATTGATGTAAACATATCTTGGTATTATTTGGTCGTATCATGACTTTTTTTTTTCTCATTCGGTAAGTGTCGGTATCTTAATGAACCGAACCAATATCAAACGAATTCCTGCCATTAACGTTATTTTTACTATTGTGTCTACGTATCCATTAAAAATTGGGTCGCCCCGCCGCCGAACGCGGGTGTAACCCACTAATTTTCATACTATAAATTAGTAACATGTTGATGTTTTAGGTAATTGTACTCTAGGCATAGGGAGTGTTTCAAAAGAAAAAAGTTAGTCTTTTCACTTTTAATTTAAAGTGTTCATCTTTTATGCATTTTAACCTCATTATTTTTTTTTTACTTTTACCCAAGTTTTTAACTTTTTCAAGTTAACCCATAATACTTTTTTGTTTACAACTTTGATCCCGTATGCTTTTCATATTTTTCAAAATTTTCGTTATAGTTTCGTTCTACATTTTGTGAGTGAATACGCTACGACGTGCGTGTGGGTTTAATGTTTTAGTCTATTGTATTTCCATTTGACAAGCCTGTTGCAATACGTCTTTATTTCCTTGTTTGGCAAGTTCGTTGCAACGAGCGAGGGTTTTAGATTTACTTAGTTATTCTTTTCTATTTTTACGTTTGAGACTAATTTTTTCGCATTAACACGACGACGCAACGGATGTGCATGGTTCAACGATCTTACGTATGCTTTTCGTTCGGTGTTATTGTTTCCTTTTATGTTATTTTGTTTTTACCTGTTTTTTCGTGTGTGGGTGGTCGCTAGCAGTGATATGGTATTGGTACTACTTGACACAGTTTACGCCCCCCGCCGCAACGCGGGGGACCTTAATACTTGTTGTTATAAAATAAACAATACGTCATTCTTTTTTAGCGACATAATATGAGCGTAATGCTTGCAGGTTTTGTGTTTTTTTTTTTGGTTTTGAGCGCACAGCCCCACTGATACGTCATTTATTTTGGGCTTTTTCAGCATTTGGGCCTTTCATCTTCAGCAGCTCAACGTTTGGGCCTTTAATCTTCAGCAGTTCAACATTTAGGCCTTTTATGGTTACATAATAACATAATTAATTTTTAAACTTGTACCGGGCCCCTAACATTTTTGGGCCTTGTGCGCCTGCCCAGCTTGGAGGGCCAAGAGCCGGGTCTGGTCGATTGTGATGTGACCTAAAACTGCAAGTGAAGTTTTCTATTTCGGGTTATAATGGATTTATATACCAGTTATATGTAAGTCATTCAATTTTATTTAAACGGAAAATGTTACTTTTCTTCTACTCCTACTTCTAAACTACACTAATATATTCATAATTTTACCCAGTTCTAGAAATTGAACCCTTGTCTTCTCTCTGGGAAGTGTCAATTATTGGTTTGGCTAATTGGTTAAAGTTAACAAAATTTGTGCATCCTAATAAAGAAAAACCGAGTTGGGTCGTGTTTTATTTGGTTTTTGGCCGAGTCATATTTCTTAATTCAACAACTTCAAAGAACATAAAACTTTCAACAATTTACACAAATTCACCAGTAATCACAGTTAAATTGTTTAACTGGTTAATCAAAAACTAAAATCGAATCATCAGCTTTCAAAACGGGTTAGTTCTTTTGTTATAAACAGGTATGGTTTGGTTTTTCGATTTTTCTGCCTACCTAAGAAGAAGTAGTAACTTGACTTTTCATAGCATATGTTTGACCCAAAAACAAAAGTTCTTAATCCATAAAATATCAGTAGAACAAACTTTTTCTTTCTTCATGACATACAAATGTGTGACCAAAGCATCAACTAAAAAAACCTATTTCATGAATTAATCATGTATCATTCTTAGGCATGAGGTTTGTCAAAACTAAAAACCAAATCACCAATTTTCAAAACGGGTTAGTTCTTTTGTATTAAAGGATACGGTTTTTATTTTTGGTTTTTCTATATACCTCAAGAAGAAGTAGATTTAACGACTTCGTTTGACCTAGAAACAACAACTCTTAATCCATAAAACATCAGTGAAACAAACCTTTTTTTTTGACACGACATACAAATATGACCAAACGTTATTTAAAAAAAAAACAACTTTTATGAATTAATCATGAATCATTCTAACACTTTAATGTTAGGCATGAGGTTGGTCCCCAACACTTTCTTTTAGGCATGTATCAAAACCTATGATTGTTTTTAGTCCATTAGGGATGGCATTTTTAAATGACAACTATCAAATTTGTTATTATTATTATTCTTATTTTATACATAAGTGGTTACTTTTTAATGAAAACAATGGCACATTAGACCTAGCGACACATAAAGAGTAGTTGAAAGTTGGAACTCTTCATACACGAAGTCAGTCGGTCAACAATCATAGCTAATACCTTTGATTGGTAACTCACTTATACACTTTAAGACGTTAAAAGTAATTATGTGTTGTTAACTACAACTATTATTTTATGTGATTAGTTATCGAATCTACATATTTTTTATATAGTATTAGTTATACGGATGGTCCCTACAGTAAGGCCAAATTGCGGTTTTTATTTGAACTTTTTAAAAATCAAATCGACGATTCCTACTTTTCACTAGGTTGTAACATTTTTTGTTATATTCACTGACTAACGATAAATTTCTATTAAGTTTTAATGAAGATACTCTTATACCCCTTGTAACAAAACAATTAAATAAAACCTCTTCATCTCATCTTCCTCTCCTTCAACGTCACAATAAGAAAGACGAAAAATACCATTGTTCGTTGCCTCTTTATGAGGCCTCATCTTCTCGATACATCTTTTGTTCTCTTAGAGTGCATTTGGTTTGCATATTATAACTTATAAATTAGCAACATGGTGGTGCAATAGGTAGTTGTATCCTGTGCTTTGGGTGTTTTTCAAAAAAAAAAAAAAAACTTTTGTCGTGGTTATACTTTACGCCTGTCACCGATTGTCTTTTAACTCCTCACCACACTCAAAGGAAAAAGAGAGACAGAGAGAACCGGTGAGAGAGAGACGGACGTCTGGTCACGCTTCCGACAACGGTTACTGAGATCTCCGTCGAATTACTGCCCGGCCGTCGTTCTGCGATGGGCCTACATGTATGATCGGAGATCTGGAGGCGGCAAATCGGTTTCCGGCCAGTTGAAAACCACCGATTGTGTCGCATGGGTGTTCTCCGGCCAGTCTCGCGACACAAGGTATAGATTATCGACAACGTTATAGGTAAGAACCAGTTACTTAATCTTTGGGTGTGTTAGGGTTTATCTAAACAGATAGGCATCAGCAATTAAGGCTCCAATTTTTAATTTTTTCAACTTTGATTCTTGCAGTTTGGGTTTTGTCCTCCTTATTAGCCATAACTATAAGGAATTAGGCGAGACTCGACCTATTCCGGGTCGATGTCTTAGAGACGACCTAGTCTATAGTATAAGTACCAACAGACCGACTTGTGCATGCCCAGTGAGGGTTTTGCATGAGCTTACTCGTTATTTCTCGCTCGAACTCGCTGTATACTACACACTTGCGCGAACCTCACATACTACAGTTATGCGCAAGATCAACCTTTCCTAAGGCTGGACACACACACAAACGAATGATCTGGTTAGGATCAGGCGTGAAAACCGCAAACTCTCGACCAGATCACTCGTTCAACTCGCTACTTTTACTATAAACAAGAGAATTTGCGTTGAATCAGGAGTGAAATCCATACTTTGACGCAAATCTCCTTACATATCTCGTGATTTCATCACACAAATAGGGATGTAGTCTCTAAGTTAGGGGTGATGACACATTCTACTCTCTAATGTGGTTTTACAAAACTCTCACCAAAGTCTCAACGGACTCCAACGACTTGAGGTCACATTGTGACTGGAAGGATGCGTGCCGATCGCTCGAATCGAAGCGAGAGCATAGTCCAGAAAGCCAAGGTGTGGACTTAAGGTCCTCGTGAATAGTCGAATCACTTTGGGTAATCAAGTCACTCCGGGTGTGTAGACATGTTCGACAAACCCGAGACAATCTCTCCTCGATTTTACGTGTTTCGATTCTGGAATCTGCAACAACTAACTCTATGATTTATCGATTTTATGTGAATTTATGTGATTTATATATGATGATTGTTAGCGTTTTGAGATAAACAGTACGGAGGTACTGATGGTTTCGATTCCACGTTTCTCGCTCCGCCCAAACACGCACAATACACGCCACACCAACAAATCGCTGGTCATTATTCGCAATCGCTGCCCGATACTCGCAAATCGCTATATTTAATCGCTATACGTGCTACGAAGGATAGAGAATACGTGCAACATATAGAAAGGTTTATGTGATCTGATTGCCTTATGTGCTTCTGTGCCTTACGTGCCTACGTGTTCCTGTGCCCTACGTGATTATGTGCTTACGTGTTTATGTGCTTATATGAATGGATGTGTTCCTGAGCTTTATGGTGAATCGCTAGACTATACTAGGAATAATCGAATAGTGTTTTGAATCCTATGGCGCTGTCTGTTGCAGACAATGTCGTCATCTGGGTCCCTACACTCATGAGCTGCTAGGCGTAAGCATGCCGACAAGCGACTTGCTTCTCTCGTCGCAAACCAAATCGCTAAAGTCATCCCCTAGACCGTGAGTAAATTAAACGAAAATGCAAGCAAGTCTTCCGAAGAATCCAGGACCGATACTCCCAAAGCTGCTTTCAGCTTCAAGCAGTTCAAAGCCTGCGGCCCGAAAGAGTTTACCGGCGAAGATGGGCCTACGGCCATGTTCCAATGGTTTGATTCTATCGAAGTCACCCTGCGCCAGAGTGGCTGTCCCGATGATCTCCGTACTCTTAACGCAATTGGCGTCTTCCAATCCCGAGCTCTTGATTGGTGGACGACCGAGAGGAACAAGCGCGGAAATGATGCAGCTTACGGGCTAACATGGGATGAGTTGAAGGACGTGATGATGCAAGAGTTCTGCCCTCCCCATGAATGTCAAAAGCTGGAGGACGAATTTTGGCATATTAAGGAGAAGGATGGTGACAATGCTGCTTTAACTGCTCGCTTCAAGCAGTTGAGTATAATCTGTCCGAACCAAGTCAAGACGCCTGAAATCACCATCAAGAAGTATATCCGAACTCTTTCTGATTGCGTGGCTGATTTCGTTCAAGCTGCAAAGATGACAACAATTGAGGAAACCTATTTACTCGCTGTTGAGATCAACGACAAGCGAGTCAAGTCTGGTTACTGGGATAAAGCTTCAAAGAATCTGCATCAAGCTACCACTGTCTCAACCGCTGAAACCACCACCGCAACTCAGTCATCCAAGCTCTCACGTCGAAAGAGGAAGAGCAACAGCAGTTCCAGCAACAAGAATTGCGCAATCACTGCTGCCCCGCTCCAATCAGTTCCTGCACCACAGCAACCTCAACACCGCCAAGTAGCGGCCCCGGTTACCAACGCACCGCCGGCAAAGTGTGCGTACACTGGTCCTCACCCGGTTTGCCCTACTTGTACTTATCACCACCCAGTGGGAATCGCTTGCAGATACTGTGTGCATTGCAACATGTATGGTCACTTCACCGCCAACTGCTGTACAGGTCCACGTCAAAACCCTGCTCCAACACAAGGTCAAGCTCCTGCTCAACAAGCTCTACTTACTGCTCCTCAAGGCCATCAGGCGGCTCATGCACCCGCGGTCAATGCTAGAGCTTGCTATGCGTGTGGTGATCCCAACCATTTCGCGAATATGTGCTCAAACCGAGTGGTCAAGCAAGAGCCACAACAGCAGCAGCCCCAGCAGCAGCCTCAGCAACAGCAGCAACAACCAGCACCCCGCGGACGCACTTTCAACATCAATGTCCGCCAAGCTCAAGCCGATAACAACGTGGTGAATGGTACGTTTCTTGTGAATGGTATATATGCTTCGTGTTTGTTTGATACTGGAGCAGATAACTGTTTTGTATCATTTGAATTCGAAAAGCTCCTAAATCGTAAGCGCGCTCATCTCCCCTCGACGTTCGATGTTGAAGTTGCCACCGGAAGAACTATCGCTGTCAATTCTGTTCTTCGTGATTGTACTCTCGAACTCAACAATCACGTCTTCCCAATCGATCGTATTCCGATGAAGCTTGGTGGTTTTGACGTTATAGTAGGCATGGACTTTTTTCGTGAAAACTATGCTGAAGTTGTTTGCTTCGATAAGATGATTCGTTTCTCACTCACTAAGGGTGATCAATTGTGTGTTTACGGTGAAGTCACGTCGAAGAAACTCCAACTCATGTCGTGTGTCCAGGCTAGCAAGTATCTCAGCAAGGAATACCAAGCTTTCTTGGCGCACATTGTAGTAGCGGAGAAGGAAAAGAAAGGCAATCCAGGAGTAAAAGACGTGCCTGTTGTATGTGAATTTCCAAACGTTTTCCGCGATGATTTACCAGGACTACCACCCGCTCGTGATATCAATTTCCGAATCGACCTCATTCCTGGAGCAAATCTTGTCCCTAAAGCGCCGTATCGTCTCGCTCCTTCTGAAATGCGCGAACTCTCAAGTCCGCTCTAGGAACTACTTGATAAAGGCTTTATTCGCCCTAGAACCTCTCCATGGGGCGCGCCTGTCCTTTTCGTAAAAAAGAAGGATGGATCGTTCCGGATGTGCATCGACTATAGGGAGTTGAATAAGTTGACAATCAAGAATCGCTACCCCTTGCCACGAATCGACGATTTGTTTGATCAATTACAAGGTGCTACGTGCTTTTCTAAGATCGATCTACGCTCAGACTATCACCAATTACGCATTCAAGAGGAAGATATACCCAAAACCGCTTTTCGAACCCTCTATGGTCACTATGAGTTTGTTGTCATGCCTTTTGGATTGACTAACGCTCCCGTCGTTTTCATGGATCTAATGAATCGAGTGTGCCAACCCTTCCTTGATCGCTTCGTAATCGTGTTCATCGATGATATATCCTGATCTATTCCAAGTCAAAAGCCGAATACTCGCAGCATCTATGTTTGGTTCTTTAGTTGCTCCAAGGAAACCGTCTCTATGCCAAGTTCTCCAAGTGCGAATTTTGGCTAGAGGAGGTCCAATTCTTTGGTCACATTGTAAATTTTCAAGGTATCCACGTTGACCCTGCGAAGATTGAAGCTGTTAGGAGTTGGGTTACACCCAAGAATCCGTCTGAAGTCCGATCTTTTCTCGGACTGGCAGGCTATTATCGTCGTTTCATCGAAGGTTTTTCCAAGATCACTGTGCCTCTTACCTCTCTTACGCACAAGGAGAAACCTTTTGTTTGGGGAACTGAACATGAGGAAGCCTTTCAAGCTCTCAAAGCTATGCTTTGCAATGCTCCCGTGCTCTCACTGCCCGACGGAAACGACAACTTCGTAGTTTTCTGCGATGTCTCGAACCTTGGTCTTGGTTATGTTCTCATGCAACGGGATAAGGTTATCGCGTACGCTTCTCGACAGCTCAAGATCCACGAGAAGAACTACACCACACACGACCTTGAGCTTGGCACAATTGTTTTTGCGTTAAAGATTTGGCGACACTACCTTTACGGTACTAAGTGTACGATCTTCACCGATCATAGGAGCCTACAACATATCTTTCACCAAAAGGAACTGAATATGTGTCAACGCCGGTGGGTAGAACTACTCAACGATTACGACTATGAGATCCATTACCATCCAGGCAAAGCGAATGTCATTGCCGACGCTCTCAGTCGACGAAGCTACTTGCTTAACATTCGTAATTTTCAAGCCCAATTTAATCTCGAAGCTCTCATACGTGACGCTCAGCATGCTTGCTTTACCGAACGAACTTTGAAGAAGGAAAGGATTCTGAACGATGGCGTTCAACTCGAGAATAAGTCGAATGGTATTTTTCACTATTTGGACCAAATTTGGATTCCCAAGCGTACCAACCTACGACAACTTCTGATGGATGAAGCCCACAAATGTCGATATTCGATTCATCCCGGTGCTGACAAGATGTACCAGGACATGCGCTACAAGTACTGGTGGCCGGACATGAAGAAGGATATCGCTATCTATGTTTCGAAGTGCCTGACCTGTTCTAAGGTCAAGGCTGAGCATCAAAGACCCTCTGGCTTGCTCGTTCAACCCGAAATCCCGATGTGGAAATGGGAGAGTATAGCTATGGACTTCATAACGAAACTCCCGCGTGCTCAATCAGGTTATGATAGCATTTGGGTTGTAGTTGACCGTTTGACTAAGTCAGCTCACTTCCTACCAATACGAGAAGACTTCAAGGTAGAAAAATTAGCCCGGATCTACACCAAGGAGATCATTTGTTGACACGGGACGCCTCGTGACATATTCTCTGACCGCGATGGTCGGTTTACCTTGCGTCTGTGGGAAACGTTTCAATCTGCTCTCGGTACTACTCTTAATCTAAGTACCGCTTTCCATCCCCAAACCGATGGTCAGACTGAAAGAACGATTCGCACCCTTGAAGACATGCTCCGCTCGTGTGTCATAGATTTCGATGATAATTGGGACGTGCACTTACCTTTGGTCGAATTCTCGTACAATAACAGTTATCATTCTAGCATACAAATGGCACCATTTGAGGCATTATACGGAAGGAAATGTCGATCGCCCATTGTGTGGCACGAGATCAAAGACGCGCAAATTACCGGTCCTGAGCTGTTGCAAGAAACGAATGGCAAAATCCTCCAAATTCGAGACAATCTGCTGAAAGCTTGGAGCCGACAGAAAAGTTACGCTGATAGACGCCGCAATCCCCTTGAATTTGACGTTGCCAATCACGTACTCCTAAAGGTTGCACCATGGAAGGGGGTGATCAGATTCGGCAAGAAAGGAAAGCTCGCGCCTCGATATATTGGACCCTTTAAAATTCTGGAAAGAATTGGAAAAGTGTCCTACAGACTCGAACTACCAGAGGAACTAAGTAACGTCCACCCGACTTTCCATGTTTCGAACCTCAGAAAGTGCTTGGCCGACCAGGATTTACATGTCCCTCTTGAGGATTTACAAGTGGACGAAACATTACACTTCGTGGAAAAGCCTGTCGAGATCGTGGGACGGGAAACCAAGGTGCTCAGAAGCTCATGCATTCCCATCGTGAAGGTTCGCAAGGAAGGCAAACGAGGCACCGAGTTCACATGGGAACTCGAAAGCGACATGAAGGCGAAGTACCCGCAACTGTTCGTTACGCCTACTTCTTAAATTTCAGGACAAAATTTCCTAAAGTCGGGGAGGCTGTAACAACCCACTTTTGGGAAGTCAAAGTACAAGTCAAAGTCAAAGGAAGAAAAGATTGCTAATTGCGATCTGTCACTCCTTGCTTAACTATTGATTGTACGTCAATGACTTGTAATCGGATCTATTTATTTAACCACTTTAGTTGTATTATGTGGAGTATCTATTAATAATCGAGGTTTAATCACTAATCGACTTACTGCCAAATGCTATCGCATTCGCAACTCGAATTATGCGTTCTGGATATTGTTTTACGTGTGTGTGCCATTATGTGTTACTTGTACATGTTATGTTTATGTTAAGGTGTTTAATCGCAATCGAAATTCTATCGCATCGCAATCTAATCGCAAACGCTAAACGCATGGTTACTTATAGTGATTGTATGTAAGATATAGTAGTTAGGTTATTTGTGTGACTATTGGGTAATACTATCGCATCGCTCACTCGAATCGCATCAGATACGCTCAACATGCGAATCGAAACGACAAAACTCAACGCGCCGGACACTTGGATCGAGTGGCCAACCGACCGAGTGGCCATCCGATCGGTGACCTGCTCGACCCTTTGACACTTTACTTTTTGGGAAACCCTATAAATACCCTCCTGTCATATCATTTGTGATGTGATAGCTCCTCACTCGAACCAGCCGCACTCAAGCTCTCTTTCCCTCGATTTCTCTCAATTCTTGTAAGTTTTCAACCTAAATCTTGTACTTCTATGATCTACACACACTTCTTCATCATGGAGTTCTTATGAACTTCAAAGTTTGGCTTCATTCCACCAAGAACGACTTAGATCTGCAGGATTTCCACATGAATAAACAATGTTTCGCACAGATCTACACATATTCATGGTTAAAAGGATTGAAAGATGGTTTTCTAACTTTCTTTCAACTCTTTTACACTCAATGCACTCAAAACCAATAGAATCGGAGCTCATTCCGATCTTCTACTCTTTCTTAGTGATGGGTTAGTTCAAGATCTGAATTCTATCCTAGAGATAACTGATTTCAGGTTTGAACATGAACAGCCGTCTCGAACCGTAAACTGGTCAGACTGGGATGGTTCCTGTTCGATCGGATCACTTGGGTCAAGATGGGGTTTCTGTTGTTTCAGCACGTTATCATACCGTCTCGATCAGGTCGTTGGGACGGATTACCATCCGATCGGATTGCCATCCGATCGAACAGCCGTCCGATCGGCTTGCACTTGGTTCCACACTTAAACTTTCATTTTCAATTTTCAAATATCATCAGTAACTAACGGGTTGCCACCCGATCGAAAGGCTATCCGATCGAGTGACCGTCCTACTGTGAACTTGTTCTCAACTGAGATGCCTCACCAATCGGATCGCCACCCGATCGAACCGGCCTGAAAGGTAGAGATACTTCTCTGTTTTCAAAATGCTACAACGAAAACTTCAAAGGACAAACCATCATACACAAACACATCCTTACCAAACGAGTGTCAATCCAATCGAATGGCCATCCGATCGGATGACCATCCGAACGGATTGACATCTGATCTACTGGCTATCCGATCGGATTGCCAGGATTGCCATCCGATCCTTGGTCACCTTCACCGCTTTGCGCACCACTCTTCGCTTATGTTATCATTACTGTTCAGGCTAACCGCTCTAGCGCTCCCTTCAATCCATACTTCCATCGCTGTTAGTATTCTTGATCCTTTTTTGCTTTATGCACTTTTGGGTGTTACATACGTTACTTATTCTAAAGCACAATCGATCACACAACGCAAACACTATTTATACGCTGACCTCTAATGCATGTTATACATGACTCGATGAATGCCTGTTTGTTATGTTTACACATTGATTGCTGTCTACCTGCCTTAGCAACGATAGTACTATGCGCCAAAATTTGACGTGATGTCGTGGTCACAATCAAATTTAATCCAATTACTACTAAATAGATAGTGGCAAGTGGGTATCGAACACAGGGAGTTTGTGGAATATGTGTTATTTGAAAGTTTATCTAATTTGACTAAATTAATCTAATTGCAAGAAAAGTAAAATTCAAGAGTTTATGTGAGTGAATTGGTTTTAGACTAAATTAAACTAATTAAATTGCAAAAGAGGAAAGTTTTGGTTGTAGTCAAATTAGAGACAAATGACCATCCTAGACTTCCGGTTTCAATTGACATTCATGTTATCATTCCACTAGAAAGAACTACATAGACATAGCTCATGTGTGACTACTTGCAGTGATGAAAGGGAACTAAGTACTCAGATTCCTAGAACGTGAGGTTGTTACCCGATGATCAATCAACCCTTACCCAAGCCTAACTATACCCATGATATCTCGATTGCCAACGGCACCAAGAACGTATGGTTTCTAATTAGTTTGACATAAGAATTAACAATTTACTAACAAACAATCACACACCATAACAAACAACCCATAAAGATAAAGATTGTTATTCTAGAAATTAGGAAATCAAACATGAAATGTCTCAAGCAAACCTTCAATCCAGGATGATCACAAAGTGTTTAGCCACACATGACTCGAATCAACATTATAACAAAGATATTATTGTTCATAGGGATCAAAGACAATAAAGCTAATGATTAGGATAGTGTTTCTCCTTGCCAAAGTCTCCAAGATACTCCAATTTTCGTTCCCAAGCAAGTGGTAACCGATTGGAAATGATAAGACTCCATAAATCCTCTTCAAATGGCTAATAAATGAGTAGGTTACATTTTGAGATCAGTCGGAGCCGTAACCTACGGCTCCCAGCCGTAGGTTACGGCTGTCAATCAAGTCTTACGGCCAGGAGCTCCTGTCTTACGGCAAGAAATGCTGAAAACTTGTTTTCAGCATAACTTTTTCGTTTCAACTCCGTTTTCTTCACCGTTTTCGCCTACGTTCTCGTAATTTCATCCTCTATCATGCTATCCTCTTAATTCTTCAATTCCAAAATGTTATTTTTTATTGATGCTCCAAATTCTTTCCCTTTTATGCTCCATTTGCACCTGCACGTCCAAACAACTAGTAGTTACCAAGTTCAAACAATTAAACGTGTAAAGCATGGGATTTTAATCTTTTTAAGGCACTTAAGGGTTGTCCTACGGACCACCCGTCACATCCCCACACTTACCCGTTGCTTGTCCCAAGCAACTCATTCAAAACTATTCACAAACACAAGCGATCAATCATGCAAACCAAGCTAAAATGTGTCGTCCTTCTACTAACTTTCAATCATACCACAAGACACACCCCTCACAAAAATCTCTCGGTAACAAAAATTATTAGCATAATGCTAAACCACTCAATGCGTGTGTGTGTGCGCGCGACAATAAGCTTGTATACAAATCAAGTTTCCTCCTAACAAATATCTAACATGCTTTAGAATCAAAGGGACTGGCGGGTTGCAACGGGGCTAGGTGTAAAGGTAGGAAAATGGGGGAATACATATGAAAGAGCTAATTGATTTGACCCGGTTTTTATTTCTACCACTAAACAAAGCAACCATCAAATATATACACAACTACTTCAACATTTTCAACTACTATTGCAACCAATCACTTCTTTTTGTATTTTTCTCATATTTTTCTCTTTTCTTTTCTTTCCTTTTTTTTTTTCATAACACATCAAACTCAACAATATATACAAGAACATCAATACTACAAACTAAATTCCTAAACCGGGTCATCTCAAAAGGTAAAATTTTTGTAGGAAATAAGCTTGGGTCACAATCGAATGGTCTAAGGCTCAACATGGCTTTCTAAAGACCAAACCCCCACCCCTCACAATACCAAGCTCATATATGTAAAGTATGAGGTTCAACCCACCAATCCCGCACTCTCACACATCTAGACGAGGCTTCCTAAAAGTCCCCCTATCATTTTCAAAAGCATGTTAACTCTAGGATCTAACAAGAATTCGTACACAAGTTCTATTAACACAATAAACACACCGCCACTCAAAACAAAGAAATATCTATAATAATCATATGTGGCTCAAACACTCACCAAGAAATGACTAGGAATGGGTATCGGTGTGTCAAGTGGAACAATATCAAGTTTTCAAATTTTGACAATTTTCGCTTGGCTTCACAAATTTTTTTTAAAATTCTCAAAAAATTCCCCTCATCCCCACACTTGGGATACATTGTCCCAATGTATGGTTTTGAGGGAAAGATCGCTTCTAAACAAAAACATTAGCTTTCGCTAATACTCTCAAATCCCAATTTATTTTTTTATTTATTTTTTTAATTATTAAAAACACCACCAATTCCTTCACAACCCATAAACTAAACACATCAAAACACCACCCAACCGCCCAATCAAAAACTGAAACAAGAATATATACAAAGGTGCACAAGATGAGAACAAGACACGACCTGATTAGTAAATCAGCAGTGTTGGTAGTGATGCAGCTGCAGTAATCGAACCGGTTCAAAAACATCTCTTAGATTCGCCGATATCTCAACAGGGATGTTGCCAAACATCCCCACACTTGAATCATTTCATCCGCGAGGGTTGAAACGTAATAACCTGCCAACACACAAACCCAACACCAAAACAAAACCAAACAAAGCAAAACAAAACAAAACACAAATACAATACTCTACATCCTCGGGCTGCCTCCCGAGAGCGCTAAGTTTAAAGGTCTTCAGCCAGACCATACCTGATATGCATTATGGTGGTCTTAATGCACACTTACCCGCATCATTTCCAACAAATGCCCGGAAATTTACATGCCATCTCCATAGATTTGTCAGTATATTTGGCATGTTAAAGCTGCTCCTGCGGGCTTTGCTAGTCCACTTCATGACACATACGTTAATGTCTGGTAGTTTCACCCTTCTCATCTTGTTCCTCGAACCCTCTTCCCCACACTTGTTAATTTGAATCATTGATATGGGAAGAGGTTCGGTACACATATCCATCCCATCAGCCTGCTCTACCTCATAATCTGCACACATCATCTGATCTACAAGTGACTCTTCATCAGATAAAGGACTCATTGGTGTGGTATTATCCTCCACAACCTCCTCCTTCATGTGAGAAAAATCTCTAATATCGTCAGGTAATGGTGAGAGGCGTTCTTCTATCTCTATCTTCAATTTTAAAGTATGACACTTAGAGACTAAGCAGCTGATTCGGTCTTCATCGGACAGGTTGGGTGTTGCTAAAAATTGCTCGAGTTTGGACAAAGTTACTTCCAATATAGCAAGCTCTTTTTCCTCCTCGATCTCATAAACATAAACACCCTCGGGCTCAGAATATTCTTCAGGATGATATTGTCGATATCCCTGATACGGTCTATAGATGCGCGCTTCCATCATCTTTTTATTCCAATAATTCGGGTTTTCCGAATACACCGGGCACACATCATAATCATAAGTGTGATCGCGACCGCAACAAAAACATAGATCATCCATCCTTGCCTCATAATAAACTTCCTCATCCCGATCGTATCCATATGAATAATAGTCATCCTCCATTTCTGATTCATAATCATCAACGTATGATGGAGGTGGAAGCTGTGAAACATAAGACACCGGTTTTCCATGTGCCCTCCTGTAGTGAGCCTCGTGGCAACCAATACATGGATGTCGTGGACCCCCGCACAATCTACACGTAAATAAGCTGAAATTTGTGTAATGCCCTGTCATCCTGCACAACACAACTCAACTACCAAGTGTAAATCATGAACATAAAAGAAATCTTTTTGTTTTTTTTTTTAATTTTTTTTTTCAAACTAATACACAAGATAACACACGTTGCGCACTACTCCCTGGCAACGGCGCCAAAATTTGACGTGATGTCGTGGTCACAATCAAATTTAATCCCAAAAACAACTATATAGATAGTGGCAAGTGGGTATCGAACACAGGGAGTTTGTGGAATATGTGTTATTTGAAAGTTTATCTAAATTTAACTAAATTAATCTAATTGCAAAAGAAATAAGATTCAAGAGTTTATGTGAGTGAATTGGTTTTAGACTAAATTAAACTAAGTAAATTGCAAGAGAAAAGTTTGGTTGTAAGCAAATTAGAGACAAATGACCATCCTAGATTTCCGGTTTGTATCAACATTCATATTATCATTCCACTAGAAAGAACTACATAGACATAGCTCATGTGTGATTACTTGCAGTGATGAAAGGGAACTAAGTACTCAGATTCCTAGAACGTGAGGTTGTTACCCGATGATCAATCAACCCTTACCCAAGCCTAACTATACCCATGATATCTCGATTGCCAACGGCACCAAGAACGTATGGTTTCTAATTAGTTTAACGCAAGAATTAACAAGTTACTAACAAGTAATCACACACCATAACAAACAAACCATTAAGATAAAGATTGTTATTCTAGAAATAATGAAATCAAACATGAAATGTCTAAAGTAAACCTTCAATCCAGGATGATCACAAATGTTTAGCCACACATGGCTCGAATCAACATCATAACAAAGATATTATTGTTCATACGGATCAAAGACAGTAAAGCTAATGATTAGGATAGTGTTTCTCCTTGCCAAAGTCTCCAAGATAGCTCACAAATTCGTCCACAATGATTGATAACCGAAAACAAGTGAAAAGCCACCATAAAATCCATCAAATTCGCCATTAAATGAGGAGTTAGACTTTATGGATCAGTCGGAGCCGTAAGCTACGGCTCTCAGCCGTAGGTTACGGCAAGCAGTGAGTCTTACGGCCAGGAGTTCCTGTCTTACGGCTGGCAATGTTGAAAACTTGTTTTTAGCATAACTTTTTCGTTTCAACTCCGTTTTCTTCACCGTTTTCGCCTACGTTCTCGTAATTTCATCCTCTATCATGCTATCCTCTTAATTCTTCAATTCCAAAATTTTATTTTTTATTGATGCTCCAAATTCTTTCCCTTTTATGCTCCATTTGCACCTGCACGTCCAAACAACTAGTAGTTACCAAGTTCAAACAATTAAATGTGTAAAGCATGGGATTTTAATCTTTTTAAGGCACTTAAGGGTTGTCCTACGGACCACCCGTCACTCAGCACCTGTTAACTCAGGGGTTGTTAAGGACAATTACTTCACGTGTTCGCAGTGGTGAACATGTGATGCGCACTCGCTACTCGCAGTCAAATCGCAGTCATTGGTATTGATAGGATCTTTGTCGATAACTTACATGCTTCACCTTATACGTTGCACATGCTGGTTATGCGTAAACGCTTTCGAACTCTATTATGCTATATCAAACTTGTATGCTCACCTTTACACTATGTGTATTGACCTCTATTTTAACGTATGTGGCAGGTGTTTAGGATGCTAGGGATTGTTGTGCTTTGGTGAATCAAGCTAGGGGTCTAGTTATGTCACGCTTAAATCTGAGTCGTCGGAACAATATTTGTTTTTGAGACAATTATTTGTAATAACTGTTTTTACTTTGGATATGTTGTGGTATGGGACATGACGTTTAATTATCTGGTAATGAATAGTTGTTCTGGATACTCATGGACAATCTGTTTCGCTCAGTGCCTTGCCCTGATGTTTCCGTCATCGGTTGGGGTGTGACATGATCATCATCATCATCATTATGTTATTGTAATCTATATAAGTGGTTACGTTTTTAGTGAGTAACAATGACTGTAAGTGCACCAAAGTTTGATAAATGCTGGATACTGCTGAAGTTTCAACATTGAAGGACTGATCTTGTAATTATGTGAAAGTCTCACAAGTTTGGATAAGGGTTCTTATTCATGAGAACTTGTGGGTTTAGGATGTCAGTACTTGTATTCTTTTATATGGTAAGTACTTGTGGTTTTATATGGTGAGTACTTGTGGTTCTCTTAGAGTGTGCAAACTTGTATTTTCTGTTTAGTGGTGAGTACTTATTTGTTAACTACTGAGGGTTTCATAGTAAGGTTTTTGTTGTGCGAACATATGATAGTATATAAGCTTTGTGATGTATGCAATCATTAGATATTCAATGAAACAGTGGTATTTTGGAGAAAACTTCTTGTGCAAACAAACCCTAGCTTTGTGTTCTTTATTCAATCTGTGTGATTGTTGTTTGTAAATACTCGGTGTATTCACGGTTCTCTTCTTCTACATCTTCTGTACGATCTACGTTGTGGTACGAGGCACGCGGTGGTTTCCGCACATCGCGTGTGTGTTCGATCGGTCCGGTTCGTGTGTTCGTTGAAGGAAGACGACCTTACAATAACCTAACGACACATACAAAAAAGTTGTTGAAAGTTAGAACTTGGCTTTATCAAAGCTGGTCAGTCAACAATCATAACTAGTAACCTTGACTAGTAACTTAGTTACTCTTTACAAAACGTTAAAAGTAATTATGTGTTGTTTAACACCACTATACTTTTTATCCCATTAGTTGTATTGAAACAAGGTTGTTTTATATAGTATTAGTTATGCGGATGGTTCCTACGCTAAGGCCAAATTGCGGTTTTGGTTCAAAATTTTCAAAAGTTACATCAGCGATCCCTACCGTTTACTAGGTTAGTAACTTTTTTCAATTATATTACAGTTAAAATTTAGGGTTCCATAGTGTTCACATAAAATAGGGTTTGTGTTGTGTATTAATGAAAAGAATCAAAAGTGAACAATATGGGCCATGGCTATAACTTTGAACAAAATAGGATCAAAATTGCAGTTATTTTTTATTTTTATTTTTGTCAAAAAGGTTGTAATCTTTGTAACACTTATCTTTTTTTTTAAGGGTGACTTTCTATGTACAGGACCTTAGTGGTCACCGGATTTTTGTCAAAGACAATCCCTCGTCAGCCCCGCCCTCCGAACGCGATGTTCTATCGGGCCCGGCCGTCTCGTAAGCTGACATTCGCCCGGAAACCATACTGCCCCCACACGAGAGACTCGCTGGGGTAACAGCTGGGTAAAACCGGGTTGCCCTCAGGATCGAACCATGCCTCGGTAGGAACGAACCATCATTGAGTCGGTCCCAAACCCTTTCGCCACAAGTAGGAGTCGAACCGGCGCCTCATTAAGAGGACACCGGCCCAACTACCAACTGGGCTAGGGGAAGGGATCTTTGTAACACTTATCTAAATAACTGTTTGGAATTCTTTAAAACTGTTTGGAATTCTTTATTATAAGCATTATCCTTATAAACATGGCTGTCGAATATTCTCTTTAAAAATTGCATCAACTTTTAACAAAAAAATTGGAGTAGGTTTTATCGAAACTACCTTTTTGCCCCATTACCAACCATTATACACCCACGAATGGATTGGAGAGCACAAGTTGCTTATGATTTGTTGCAATCATTCACCATTAAATAATCAATGTTGATCATTTCCAAAAAGTTAATACAGGCCCGGCTCTTGGGCCGGCCAACCTGTGTCGTCGCTCGAGACTCAAATTTTCAAAGGACCTAAAAGGTTTTTTATATATATAGTAAATGAAGTGTTTAAAATATGCATTCATTTATTATACATAAAAGGGTTGGTGGAGTGGAAAAAAACCATCTCAAGATAATGTTGAACTCTCAAGTTCAAGTCTTGTTTTTCCACCACCAAGGTCTTATTTTATTTTAATTCATTTCCTCTTACTACAATTTTGGGCTCAATTTTTTATTTCGCTAAAGGCCTAAATTATTTTAAGAGTTCTCGAAGACGACTCTGAGTTAATAAAACATAAATAAAAACTCAACTCAAACTCTCACACCATCAAAACCAAACGGTATCGTCAAATGTCTAACCCAACCAACCCAACTGCTTTATTTTTTTTTCTCTAAAACCGTAGTTGATAGTGTAGGCGTGTAGCTTATAATTTTGATCAAAAGCAGTCAAGTTTGGCTAGCATGTAAAAACTGAGTCGGGTCTTTTTTAGCTTACTAATAAAATTGTAGTAAAACGGAGAAATTTTAAGAAACTACGATGCTTAGTACTAAAATTGTAGCAAAACTGAGAAATTTTAAGAAACTATGAATATAAATAGTTTTTTTTATCTATCAATAAAATTACATAAAGATATAATAATTTATGTGAAGTAATTATAAAAAATAACGATGAACAGGAGTTCCCACCACTCTTTTAATAATACTTTTTAAAGTGTTCTCCTCACAATAAAAAGAACAATTTAATACTTTTTTTAAAGTGTTCTCTTAACAATAAAAAGAAAGAAATAATATTTTTTTAATAATACTTTTTAAGTGTTCTCTTAAGTCTTAAATATAAAAAAATAGAAATAAAAATGAAAATATTATTATTATTATTATTATTATTATCGTTTTTGCGTTAAAAGACAAAATAGACGATACTTTAGATATATAAATTCTGGCTTTTTAATCCCAAAAAATATACCATGATTGTATCTTTTACGTAATTTGCCAATATAGCTTAGCAGGCCGATTTACAACGTGGGCTAATTAAATGTCAAATTAAAAACTAAGAGTTAATTACTGTTTTCGTCCATGTGGTTTGTTAAAAATCACTATTTTAGTCCAAAGTTGCGATTTCAGTCCCTGTGGTTTCACTTTCGTAACCATTTCAGTCTACCTCGTAACCATTTCAGTCCCTGTACTTACAGAATAAAAGGATTGAAATGGTTACGAAAGTGAAACCCTAGGGACTGAAATGGTTACGAAAGTGAAACCACAGGGACTGAAATCGCAAATTTTAAACTAATAGACTGAAATAGTGATTTTTAACAAAGCACAGGGACGAAAACAGTAATTAACTCAAAAACTAAATATCTAAAAGGCTTTTCAAATACCGTATTTAATTGGTATATTCATGAGTTTTATTTGACAAAAACCGTGTTGACACTTTATTGTTAATCTAATCTAACTACTATAATAAAAGAAACCAACTTTTGTACACGTGTCATTCATTGAAGGTATCCTCAAATTTATATTTATCTAAATAAATTAATATTAAATTTTATCATACTTTAATAAAATATTATCCTCAAATCTAAATTGTTAATTTAATATATTTTTAAAACAAAAACCTCTCTTATCTACTTATCTTATATTAAATATATAAATAATAAATTAATATTAAATGTTATCTTAATTTATTAAAAACATAACTTTTTTTTTATTATTTGGTATACAAAATTATGTTTATTCAACTCGAGTAAAACGCGAGGTTTTTGAGGATATAATTTTTTTTTGATTTGGTAGATTTTTCAACCCGACTATACACGGATTTTTTTTAAAGATACGACGTTTTTAGTATTTAATATACAAAATTACATTTATTTAGGATATAATTTTTTTTATTATTTGGTAGATTTTTCAACCCGACTATACACGGGTTTTTAAAGATACGATGTTTTTAGTATTTAATATACAAAAATACATTTATTTAATCTTTGTAATACACATGGTTTTTTAAGATATAACTCTTTTTTATATCTATTCAACACGTGTAATATACGGGTTTTTTAAGGATGCAATTTTTTATTATTTGGTAGATTTATTCAACCCGATTATACACGGGTTTTTTAAAGATACGACGTTTTTAGTATTTAGTATACAAAATTACATTTATTTAATCTGTGTAATACACATGGTTTTTAAAGATACAACTTTTTTTTATTACTTGATATATAAAATTACATTTATTTAACCCGTACAATATACAAGGTTCATAAAGATATAAGTTTTTATTATTTAATATATAAAATTACATTTATTCAACCCGTGTAATACACGGGGTTCTAACCTAGTTATGTATAAAACGATTTTAGATCGTAAACAAATATTCTATGAAATATACTATTAGAGAAAAATAAAAATTAAAACATCAACCTAATTATGTGATACTGGATTTTAGAAAATAGCAATTAATTAATTAATTCTTACCATTGGGGTTAATAATCTAGTAGCAAGACAAAACCTTTTAACAAGTGTAAGATTTTGAGTTCAAGTCTCATAAGAAGTAACAAATTCCTCGTTCAAAATAAAATTAATTAATTATCTTTGGTACAAATATATGAAAGGATAATTATGGGAAGAATTGTCAAAATAATAATTTCTAAAGATTTAATGAAATTTGATATTTTTAAATACGTAAAGAAATGACATTATATGATATTTTAAAAACTATGGTCGGTGACTGTAACATCTAGTACCACCGACCCAATAACTTAATAGAGAAAGGTTTTACAAGAAGATAGAGTGGTCTGGTGGTATTAGTATATCTGTGCATCCAAAAGCTCCCTGGTTTGAATATAGACATTCTTAATTGATCCAGTTAATTTTAACCCAAGTTAAAACTTGGTAAAGATTGTATTATTTGATTGTGATATTATGTGAATACAATATGAGAGAGATATATATATATATAGGGGAATGATGTATAGAAAACTTATTTGTGCTAAGAAAACCTAGTAAACCTCATCCTCACCATCCATTATCTTTGATCAATGGCTCCTATTTTTTTGTTGTTTTTTTTGTTTAAATTAAATATCTTTAAAGTACAAAAAATGGATCTAAGGGTATTATTGGTATAACCAAAATGTCTCTTTCTTCCTGACACATCCATACCTACTTTTCTAGAAAATCTCATCCTTCTTTTTCATTTCATTAATGTCATTCTCTCTCTAGATCTAAGTTCTTTCTTTGTGTCTTCTTCCCCATTTTTTTCACTCTCAAATAGAAATGAGAAACCAAGCTAAAGGAAGATGTTCACAGGAGCAAATAAATGGCGAGTTCACGACGGCATGATGAAGGCGGCTGGCGACGAGATCAATCAGTGGTGGGTGAAGAGTAGTGGCAGAGAGATCAAGATCCTAGCTACGTTAAACCCTCGATGGTGGTTGAAGGAGGTGACAAAAGTGTTCCAGCAATGGAGGGTTCTACATCTGGATGCTAGTTGCGTTAAACCCTAGATTGCAGGTTTGTTGTTTAAATATTTTCCACATTTTTAGTTTGAAAAATGATTTTACACTTGATTTTTGAAAAATCTCTTGAGTGTTTTATTTTGAAAAAATGATTAGAGAGAAAAACAACAATCTCTTGAGTGTTTTATTTTGAAAAATCATTTCACATTTGATTTTTTTTATTAAAATGGTTGTTAATATGTTTTTGTGTGCTCAAAGTGTTCCAGTTAGTGGGTAAATGTTTGTGTAGTTTGCAGGTTTTTGTTTTTGTGTTAAAATCATTTTGAGTTTTTGATCTTCTCAGTTGTTGTTTGAATACAAATCAATATCTTTTAAAATGTTGAAATGTTGTTTTAGATGGGTTGTTAGATGTCTTGTATAAACTTCACTCGAATATCACATTTTCATTACCTTTAGAAAGTACATGATTTAATCGTTGATGATCTCGTTTATTTTACAAATAAAAAGTTGTATTTTTTTGGCTCGCATAATTAGTAGGTACATATGTTGTAACAATGTTACATATGTTACTTATAGTTACACCAGCCCTCTCTTGGACACAAAAGGGGCTGCAGACATGTAACACATGTATAGCCATGTTACACGTGTTGGCCTTCATGATTATTAACATTTGTGTTTTTCATTTGTTACACAGCTGTAAGAGGGGCATTATTGGAACTATAAAGAAACCTAACAAAAGTGTCTTCGATGTTGGCAAAACAAAAGTGTAACACATGTTACAATGACTAGTGTTTTCATAGGTAGTAAGTTGGGTTGATTTTAACATTTCCTAATTTTTTAATAGGAGTGGTGAAATTTTAAGATGTGTAACACATGTTACAATTACCTATTGTTTTGAAGTAACAGTAAAAAAAATATTTACTGTTACTTCAAAACAAAAAGCAATTGTAACATGTGTTACATGTGTACAATGCCTGTTGTTATTTGAAAAAGATAAACAATTTTAAGATGTGTAACACATGTTACAATTACCTATTGTTTTAAAGTAACAATGAAAAAAGATATATTTATTGTTACTTTAAAACAAAAAGCAATTGTAACATGTGTTACACATGTTAGAATTGTCTTTTGTTTTGAATTAACAATAGGCATTATAACAGGTATCTGCATAATGTTCTGATGTGTAACACATGTAATACGTCTTACGTTGGTTAGGAAAGATTTTAATATAAGAGCTACATGTCTAACATATGTTACAACTGCCTGTTGTTTTGAAGTAACAATGAATGAATCTTTTTTCACAACATTATGCAGATACATGTTAGAATGCCTATTGCTACTTCAAAACAATAGACAATTCTAACATGTGTAACACATCTTAGAATTCCCTATCGTTAACAATGAATTTATCTTTTTTCCCCAAACCCCCTGGCATAAGGCCCACAAAGTCGTAGTAGAAGTTTGGAAGACTTTCCCTTCAATCACGAAGGCGATCCAGAAAACAAAAACGAAAGCTATACGACGACAAACAAATACGAAAGGTTGTGCTAACATATGTTACATGTTTTTAGTGCTTGTAGCGAGGGAGTTGGTTCCACCGGATAGTAGTTGTTTGAAGTGTATGCTAACTGTTTAAATATGTAACCTTTTTTTGGGTGGTTTTACTTAGTTTTTTTTATGTGTGAAATGATGCAGATAAAAACTCAAAATTTGGGGAGACTTCAAGTTCAGGGCATAATTGGGTAGAAAGTGGCTAGTCTTAGTTATGTTACTACTAATTTTTAATTAGTAGATTAAAAATGCTGGACTGTAACTTGTGTTATTACGAATTGACCATAGCAGTTGCATCCAAACGAGAAGGGATCTTGGCAGGAAGGAAGAGAACCACAATATCGGATACGACAAAAGGTGGCCATAAAGCGAAAGAAGGTAGATGGAGAAACCGATGAAGAATGGGAACAAGAAGTCGATGAAGGGCATGTGGTGGGTACCTTTGACGTTGTACAGAAGTTACCCTCTAGTGTAACACATGTTACAAACATGAGTTACATATGTTCAACCCCTTTGTTACCAAAAATCGGGGCTGCACATATGTAAGACATGTTTGTAACTAATGTTACACCATAGGGTAACACATGTATGATCATTTTTGGATCATTTGTATATATTTTAAGCCTGTATAAACCTACGACATCGATACCCCCAAAAAGGTTACACATGTTACGACAAAATGGGAAATGTGTAGCAGCGTTCAATACTGTTGTTTCACTCTATAGTGTGTAACATGTGTGACATGGCGTTTGTCAGCAAAACATATAACTTGTAAGGTGATACGGTTGTATCTTTAAAATATGTTTACCTATAAGTACTTACATGTTACAGGTTGTATCTTTAAAACATGTTTAAACTGGAAACTGGAAACATTTACAAAATATAAAGCAGAGTTACACAAGATGTAACATGTGTAAACTAGAAACACTTGTGTAACATTTCGATGTAACACATGTTACATGTTGTATCTTTAAAACATGTTTACCTATAAGTACTTACAAAATATAAAGCAGAGTGGGAACACAACTTTTAAGGATGTTACACACGTTGTAGAGAAGATGTTATATGTAACATGGCGACAAGTGTCATGTGTGATCTTTTTTGTTACCCAATGGTGCTAAACGTATTACAGGGTTCATAACACACATAAACTTATACTAACATCCGTCCCTATGTCCATAGATGATCTAGAACATACTCCACGTTACCATCTTTACGAGTCTTCTAATGGCACTAAATTGTGGACACCGAATGCCAACGAGCAATATCATCATATTATTGTTAAATCGTACATCACACTGGAATAACTTATTTCCATGTATAAGACTTATGACCAATAAGTTGGGTTCAATGTAAAAAATATACGTTAATGCACGTTTTTATCTACTAATAACATTGTTAATAACAACTCTAGGTATATATGTAACATGAAGTGTATCGTTTGTCCCTTTAATTCGTTACACTAGTCACATATACTTATAGTTACATATATTACTTGTTTGTTTATTGATATGACATTTTGGATGATGTAATGTTCTTACATATGTAATTTTACTAAGTTTAAATTGACACCAAACGGACTGACATATGTAACACATGTTTATAACATATGTTACACTATGGGGTAACATATGTAACACGTATATAACCATCTTACACATGTTACATATAGGTGTTACATGTGTTACAACGTCACTGTTACACATGTTACATATAGTTGTTGCATCAAAAATAAATTGCCTTCCCAACAACATCCGTATTCATACTAACAATGAAAATAAAAATGAATTTTATATCAATAGTTGTAATGCTTCTAAAAATGGTCATCACAACAACATCCATCTTTACAACACATAGCAGCCAACCAAAAAACACACCATCGTCACCACGAAAACCTGATGATGCGTTGTAATCCTTCGGCTGGCTTCGCTTCTTGATAACCATCTTCATCTTGAAGACAAAACATCTTTTCACCTATGAACAAAACAAGTACATCAATATTAATCTTCTATAGTTAAAACTTATTAATCTCCTATGTAACATGTGTAACGTGGCTATACATGTGTTACCTCTCTAGTGTAACACATGTTACAAACATGTGTTACATATGTGCAACCCCCCTTTGTGTCTAAAAAAGGGTTGGGGTAACTATAAGTAACTTGTGTAACGTTGTTACAACATATGTAGCAAATTATCCCACAAAAAAACACGACTTTTTATTTGTAAAATAAACGAGATATTCCGAATAAATTATGAAGTTTATACATTTTGTATCATTTTTATATATTACCATTTTAATGATGTTATGGGTAACATTTAATGTTATATTACCCTTTTCTGACATTATAGTTTACGTGTTTCATTGAATGGTTTACAACAACATTTTTATAGTTTACTTTTAATGATGTTATGTGGTACATGTAATGTTATATTACGTTCAAAAATACTCCTCTTTACGAGATGTAATACTTCTTCTGATTTTAAGAGAATCTACTTATGTTAACATATTTAACATCTTCAGGGTTTTGGTTCCTAGAAGTTGTTAGTGCATTTATGTCTATAGCCTTCGTCAATCCGAGCCGTAGCAAGAAACAGAACAAAACGAGTCGTTATATTAGTGATAGCTAGACAAAAAGGCAAGGTGGCATAATTGTAATAATGAGAAATCTCATTAAATGCCTTGGACTATAAATAGGAGATTATGTCATAGATTAGGGACTTTTGCTACATTTGTCATTTGGAGCTTTCTAGATCTAGAGAGAGAATCTAGAGAGAGAAAGTATTGTCATTGTGATTCAAGGTGCTGTACAATATCAGATTTATAATAGAATCACAGTTATATTACGTCTCGTGTGTTTAGGTCGCGTTCGTGTACGGATTCCGCACGTTTCACGTTCGTTTCGCAATCGTTTCGGAGTCAAAACCGGTCCTACAAGTGGTATCAGAGCAGGAGCTCGATTGCACTGATCTATCACACATTTACGCCCAGAAATTCATCAGATTCAGATCCGAATTTCATCACTTCTTCATCTTTTTCATATTTTTCACTGAAAATCATCAAATTGAACAGGTTTTTACGGTCCGAATCAGTTGATTTTTTGATATGTTGTGCGAGAACACTTGATTTACAACCCTACCAAGTTTCAGATCCTAATTCCTAACCGTTTAGGAGAAATCTGAGTTTTTGTGTCCGACATCGTTTGAAAATTGGCATGACCATTTGAACAAGCATGTGGCCGTTTGAACAAGCATCTGACCGTTTGAAAACTGGACTGTCCGTTTGAAATTGACACATGACCGTTTGAAGCAGTCCTGACAGTTTGAAGCAGACCTGTCCGTTTGAGGGTGTGACCGTTTGAAACACGATTTCAGTTTGAAAGTTGCTTTGATCTGATCAATTGTGAGCGACCCATTAAGTGTTACAGACATATGGCCCAATCACATTTCATGCATAATTAAATTTTGTCGACCCATGTGATATTAATAATTGAGAATTCAAAGTTACTTTATTCACTTGGTCAGAATTGAATCATAAGAATTGTCGGCACAAGAGATAATTTTGATGGTCAAATCATATTATTTTGATATTTGAATTGTCTGCCAAGGGTTTTGCTTGTGTCTTGAATAGAGCAGCCCACTATAGAGTTCGGCCCAATGAAATTGATTTGATATTAAAAGTTGTCGGCAAGAGTTGTTCTAGACCATGTGATTGATATCTTTGTTCAAAATTGTCAGCCATTGAGAAGTCCTTTGTGTTTGTATTCATATCCGAGATATTAAAGGTGTCTGCCATAATCAAGTGTAGGTCCAATGAAAATCGAGTGATAATAAAAATTGTCAGTCAAAGTAATTCAACGGCCCAAGTTTCAACATTATAAATCAATCGGCCCATTTAGAAGTTTTAGAAATATTCGACCATTTGCAAAGTGTTTGATTTGAATCTACAGGTTGTGTGGTTTGTTATTGAAATCAGTTCGCATAAAATCAAATTCACTTAGTACGAAGTCCGAATTTTCTATCCGCACAGTTTGGAGTTCAAAGTTTTCAAAGGGTCTGGTCGTTTGAATTTGATCCGGGTCATAGCAGTCCGCACAGTCTGTCAATCTTCAGTTCGCACAGAAAATTCACCAGTTCGAGTATTTTTTTTATTCAGTTATTTGATAGTGTTTAAACTGATAAGTGTTTGTTTGTTTGTTGATTCAAGGTGTTTGAAGATGTCAAGCAATGGTGAAGAATTCTACAACACATTCTATAACGCGTTCACTTCCGAATCGTCAGATATAAGATCTGAGATGAGAGAATATTCAAGAGAGATTTCGGAGAATTTGAAGTTTGAGAACATGTACGTAAGCCAACAGAAGCCACCAAAGCAAATGAAAGTTGAAGATTATCACTGGTGGAAAAACAGATTTGAGGGTTGGGTAAAAGCTTTTGCTCCTGAAAGCTGGTTAAAACTGACAAATGGATACACTGAACCAGTAAAAGAGGGAGGAGAGTTAATAGATGCAAAATATTTCACAGACATAGACATAAAAAATGTTGTGGCTGAATATAAGATGATCACATTAATCAAACAGTCAGTGAGAGAGGATATTATCTCGTTACTTGAACAAGAGAAAACTTCAAAGAGTTTGTGGTAAGTGTTAGGGAGAAAGTGTGTAGGAAGTAATGAAATTGTTAAAAATAAAAAGAAGTTGTTGCGTAAAGAGTTTGATCTTTTTAGTTGTATGAAAAATGAATCTGTTTGTAAAATGATTGAAAGATTTGGGCATCTGAAAATGGAGCTGTTCAGACATGAAATTTCATATTCTGAAGAGGAGCTGGTGGATAAATTGTTTGATTCATTGCCAAATGATCAAGAGTGGCAATACTTCGCTCTAATGTGGAAAAATACAATCAAGCCTGAAGATTTAAAAGTGGATTTGCTGATTGAAAGGCTTGAAAGCCATGAGTTGGAGATAAAGAGATCTAAAGTCAACAATCCAGCTTATCAGCAAAATGTGGAGCTTTACTACAGAGGAAATATACCACAGGCTGGGTCTCCAAGAACAGCGTTTTCTGCAGAAAGTTCAAGTTCAGTGAACAATGAAAGTCTTCACAGTGGTTTTCACAGTGGATCTTCTTCAAACACTTCAAGTCAATCTGCTTCCAAGAATTTGTTTCAGTGTAATATCGCAGTGGATTTGAAGAATGGGCAGAATTTCAGCGAAGAGTCGGCAAAACAACAGATGGTTTTCTTGGCATATGTACTTGAATCGTATGAAAGCCTCGTTGCAGGAAAGATTGGCAATACCAACTTGACGAAAGAAGATTATGATCAATTAAACCCCGAGGAGATGGAACTAATGGATATAAGATGGTGCATGGCCAGTGCGGTTCGTCGGGCACAGCGGTTCATGGAGATCACGGGGAGAAAGTCAATTGGTGGACCATCTACCAAATTGGGATTTGATAAATCAAAGGTGACATGTTTCAAATGTAAACAAAAAGGTCACTTTAAGCGCGAGTGCAGAAATGCGTATGCTGATGATGATTCTGCAAACCCGTTCAACGAAGATTATTACAAGAAAGCGATTTACCATCAGAACAAGTCTGAGCCACCAAGATTGAAACAGCCTGAAGAAAAATCAAGGGCTCTTGCAGTTATATATGACGATGAAGGTTACGACTGGAGTCAAGTTTGCCCTGAAAAAGATGCAGTTGGATATGCATTTGTGGCTGATGCTGATCCTGATAGATGGTGGAAAGCAGATTATGCAAGATGGGAAATCGGAAAATTAAACGAACCATTTAAAGAAGCCCAGAGAGCAAAAAGATGGAATGATGATTTGGAATGTTACATGGATCCACGGGGTAATCCAGTTGCTGACCCATCAAAAGTGGATTTCAAAGCTGTAACAAATTTGCTTCCAAGGCAAGCTACTTTCAACACACGAAGGTTATCTGATAAAGCATATTTTCCTGATTTGGAGAAGAAGATAAGAGAGATTTGTTAAGCAAGTCTACCGAAGGTGGTAGAAATGAAGAAGAGAAAAGAAGAAGAATTGAAGAAGATGATTGAAGAAGTAAAGACTGTTGTGAAGATTGCTGCTGAAGAGGAACAGAAAGCTAAAGAAGAACAGAAGATAGAAGAAGCACAGAAAGAAGAAAAAGTGGAGAACAAAGAGCAAGATCAGAAAGCTGAAACAGAAGAATCGGTGCTGAAAGAGACTGAGGTAAGAAAATCTTCTGACTTGTCGAATGTTGAATTGGTTGATGAAAAAGAAAACAAATGCAGGAATTGCATAGAAATGTGCAAAGTCTGTACTGAAAAAGATGACATCATAAAAACATAAGAAAATGACATAGTTAAACTTGAAAACGGTTTTACAACAAAATGTAAAGATATGATTGAAAAAGAAGAAATTTTGAAACTAAAAGTTGAAAAATTGACACAGAAATGTCAAGGTCTTGAAAAGGATAATGATGTTTACAGACAACTGTGTTCAGCAAAATGTGTCGATTGTGTTGAAAAAGAATGAAAATTTCAAGATTTACAAAAACAGTATGATTCTTTAAAGTGGTCAAGTCAGAGAGTACAAGAAGCTTATGATACTTTGAAGAGCCAAGTCAAAAGTTTTGATCAAAGATTATCTGAAACTTTAGTTACTAAAGAAATGTATGAAAGAAAGTTTAAAGAAAAGCAAATTGAATTGAACAAGTGTGTTGATGAAATTGCTAATCTTAAACAAGTCTTGGCTGAAAAAGAAAAGATTGTTACAAAACTTCAAAGTTATCATAACTCTTCGTATATTCTCGAACGCATTTTCAACATCACACCGGATAACAAAGATACTGACAATTGCAAAAAGGGTATTGGTTCAGAGTTTCATCAGGTACCACCACCATTGAGAAACAATTATACTTTTTATGATGAGGAAAAGGTGGCAAAGGGTTTGAACATAGCTGACTAGTTACCTGAAAGTATCGATGTGACTTACTCCAAATCTGATGATGCTAATGATTCAGAGGTGGTAAGTAAGGTTGTTGAAAGCGTTTTGAAAGATGAGTCTACAAAAGGTAAGTCTGAATCACAGGATGAAGATGAAGGAAATTTTCATGATGGTTATCTAAAAAACACAAAATCCGAGAAAAATTTGGATGATGATTCAAAGGGATTGGTCTATACCATGATTGGATTGGACAAACTATTCTTAGATGTTGTATTCCCGATTCAGAATGTGATTTCAGAGAAGGTCGATAAAGTTTTCAAAATAGTTGAGATTGAGAAGTCTGAGATTCCAAAGTTTGCTGGTAAAGGTCAGAAATCTTCTTATAACAAACCTGGTTTTAAGAAGAAAAACATGAAGGCTGGTTTGGGTTATAAAAAGAAACGGAATTGGAATCAAAGTAAAAAACAAAATTTGCAACAAAAGATGAGTTTTGTTCAAGGGAAAAGCTTGAAAGAAGAGGAAAAACTCAAATTTGGACAACAGTCTAATGAGGAGTTTGATGCTATGAAAAAGAAACAACAACAGGCCAAGGACGTTTCAAAGAAAGTGTGTTTTAAATGTGATCAGATTGGACATGTTGCACGAAAGTGTCCAAATCCAAAGCCTGTTGATGTTGAAAAACATAAATCTGAGGATGTGAAACCGAGGTCAACCAGATTTGATTTGAAACAAACTTGGAGGTACAATACAAACAAGTTTGCTTTAAATCAAAATTGGAAATCAAACTCGAACAAGTTTGATTCAAGACAGACCCGGAACTCTCACGCACCCAGATTTAGAACAACACAGAGTTGGAAAACGTCTGTTGATATGGCAAAACCTCAAGAGTTTTGGAAACCTAAAAATGTTATTCAAAATCAAAAGGTTCAAAAAGAGACAAACTTTTACAAAAGAGGTACTCCGGAAGGTCAAATGTGGAGTGCTAAGAAAAATGATAATTCGGTAAAAGATGAAAAGGTTGAGATTAACATTGATAATGTGTTTGAGAAAAAATGAAAGAAACTATCCAGTTTTAACTGAAAAGATTCATGTTCAACTACCTGAGTCTAAACAGACTTGGGTTGCGTTGTTCAAATGATCAAATTGTGGAATGTGCAGGTGCTCAACGAAGCTGAAGATTGTGAAAAGAGAAGTTGGAGCAGCCTGGCACAGGAAGAGGTTGCAGAACCCTGGTTTGGTTAAACAGGGAGATTATCAATTTCTGTATATAAATAAACAATATTTTCAAAATCCTAAAAATTGAAAAATTTAAAACCAAAAATATGTTTTTAGTTTGTTATAATTTGAAAAACGAAAAATATGTTGTCTTTAATATTGTTTTGAATGAATGTTGATTGAATACACCGAAACCCTCACGGCTGAACAAACATGATTACTTTCATCAGATTGAAAAATGGTTTTCAAACTGTAAAATATCATTGTGTTGTAAATCATGAGGGTATGTATATTTTCTGTAAATCAGAGCACTTTAAGCAGAAAATGGATGGCGAGACAAAGCTATCAGTATTGTGTTGTCAAATTTTTTAATGATTTTGCATTTTAGGGGGAGAAAAATTGTCATTAGAAAATCCAAAAACATTAGAAAATTTGAAAAAGCCAAAAACATGATAAAAATTTAAAAATTGAGTTTTTGCGTAAAAAGAGGAAATGATAGTACATCAGTAGACAGTTACAGTATGCTAAAGAATTGTAATGATTATATAGCGTTAAACAGTCTCACTGATGATATGTCGATAGGTTTTTATACACTTAGTAAACTTTTTCGGGATATAAACCTAAATTCAAACACTTGCTTATTTCGTGGGGAACACTACTTGGATATATAGGTAACCCCTGAAATCTCGTTTGAAAGGTCTCATAATCTGATATACTAGGTTTTTATACTCAGTGATATCTGGGGTATTATTCCGGGACTTCTGCTGAATGGAAGTTCTGACCTAGTCCTCGAATAATACTTTCTGCAAATGCTTGAAACACAGCATCACCCTCAGCATATATGATAAGACAATAAAATTGCTTAGCAATGCTGTTGTAAAAAAGATCCTCTAAAGGGGACACACCCAAGTTGAGTCATGATCTCTCTGCTGAACGATGGTTCTGACCTGAGCTCTCATGATTCTTCATAATTTATTAACCCCTTTCAGATATCATTTGGGTTATAATTACCTGTAAGACTGAATATTGGGATCTGGATACGGGAGTATATTCAAGAGGTGGGACACATGAATGGGTTTAAGTTCTTAAAATACCTAATTCGTATCCTGAATCAGTTGAAATTTGTATGAAAATTTAAGTGGACCAGTATATCGACAATCTAAGTGAATTGTTTAATTCTTAATGTGTGAATAAGCTCAACGGTACTTGTGACTTGTCAAAAACTGATATGATCCTCTGACGCGAACTCAAACAAAAATAGTGTCTGTGAATATGTTTGTACATATTTCTTTACTGCTTTATATTTTCAGAAAATACAAAAAGATTTTTGATTCTTCTTTATTTTCGACAACCGATGTCTGAGTGCTGAGTTTCAAAATCTAAGTAAGCTTATTGTGTTTCTGAAAATAAAACAAGTTCATTAATTTGAAACTTGAATTTTTAACAAAAATAAAAAACAGTTTGTGATATCTCCAAGGTCATTAGTTTGGAGTTGGATGATTAACTGTGAGGGATTTGGATGCTTATATTGTTATAGAGCTAGTTTCCGATTCGTTTCGATGAAACTGCCAAATTTATGAAAATTATTTGTTTAGAATGTTTGAGTGAGCCAGGTTACAATTCCTGGATAGCTGAAATTTGAAATGCTATTACTTATAAATGTTTGAGTGATTGCAGATGAGATTCTAGACTACGATCCCGGAAGCTGAGTCTAAGGGGGAGTCTGAAGACGAGCTCACAGCAAGGGGGAGCTTGTAATCGAAAAGCAAGGTGTCGATCCCTATAGCACGAAAGCTTGACGAAAGGGGGAGCCTGATGAAGAAAAGAGTCTACTGAAAGGAGAAGAAGTTGAAGCAGAAGACAGATCCACCGGGATTCTGTTCGAGAAGATTCAAAGAGAGAGAGAAAAAGAAGACGCTACGAGTTTGATTTAATAATCGAGATTGACTGCGGCAATATCCAAGGGGGAGTCTGTTAGTGCATTTATGTCTATAGCCTTCGTCAAGCCGAGCCGTAGCAAGAAACAGAAGAAAACGAGTCGTTATATTAGTGATAGCTAGACAAAAAGGCAAGGTGGCATAATTGTAATAATGAGAAATCTCATTAAATGCCTTGGACTATAAATAGGAGATTATGTCATAGATTAGGGACTTTTGCTACATTTGTCATTTGGAGCTTTCTAGATCTAGAGAGAGAATCTAGAGAGAGAAAGTATTGTCATTGTGATTCAAGGTGCTGTACAATATCAGATTTATAATAGAATCACAGTTATATTACGTCTCGTGTGTTTAGGTCGCGTTCGTGTACGGATTCCGCACGTTTCACGTTCGTTTCGCAATCGTTTCGGAGTCAAAACCGGTCCTACAGAAGTTGTAATGTAATACATAAGGTAACAAAAGTGGCAAAAGTGTTTTATGTGAACTTAAATATATAAAAATGATCCAAAAACTATTATAAGTTAACAAAAATCTAGCTATGCTTTGCTACTTGATAGCCATTTTCATTTTGAACACAAAACAACCATTCACCTATGAACAAAACAAGTACATCAGTATTAATCTCCTATATGTTATAATTCAATTAAAATAAGACAGGTTTAACACATGTTACTCTAATATGTGTAACTAATAAGACAGGTTTAACACATGTTACCCTAATAAAGACAGGTTTACCTAATATGGTTTCATTGCTTACCGAATTGGTTACGGGGGTGCACCCTTAAAAAAATAGGTCCGTAAACATGTTAGAATGTGTTACACATGTTAGAATTGTCCATTGTTTTGAAGTAACAATAGGCATTCTAATATGTATCTGCATAATGTTGTGAAAAAAGATTCCTTCATGGTTACTTCAAAACAATATGCTTTGCTCCTTGATAACCATCTTCATCTTGAACACAAAACATCCATTCACCTATGAACAAAACAAGTACATCATTATATGTTATAACATGTGTACTTGTGTAAAGTTTTGTTGTAACACGTGTAACAACTATATGTAACATGTGTAATGTGGCTATACATGTGTTATCACTCTAATGTAACACAAGTTACAAGCATGTGTTACATATGTGCAGCCCCCTTTGTGTCCAAAAATGGTTGGGGTAACTATAAATAACATGTGTAACGTTGTTACTATATATGTATCTAATTATCCCACAAAAAGACACTACTTTTTATTTTTAAAATAAACGAGATATTCTTAATAAATTATGAAGTTTCTAAAGGTAACACATAACATATAGGGTAAACAAAAGCCCCAAACAAGCAACATATAGGGGCTTACACATATGTAACACATGTTTGTAACTTGTGTTACACTAGAGTGGTAACACATGTATAACATGTGTTACGTGTTACACATGTCTAAACTTTTTGTTGTAACACATGTAACATGCCTATACATGTGCTACCGCCTAGTATAACACAAAAAACAGTTAGTATTCAGATCAAAAGCCCCAAACAAGCAACCAAACTAACAAAAACAGTTACTGTTCAGATCAAAAGTCTCAAACAAGCAACCAAACCAAACACAATTTTTTTTATATAAAATAAACGAGATCATCAACGATTAGATTATGGACTTTTTAAAGGTAACTAATATATAACAACAACAATAACAACAACAATCATTATCTCAATTCTAAAATTTTTTTTAATACATTTAAAACAAAAAAATACCCAACAAACTATCAAATCTATTTTACTAATACACACACAAAATCATTCAACTTTTACCAAAAAAAAAAACATTAAGACATGGAACCAGTCCATGTCATACTTGTGAGTATGTTCTTTGTGTTCTAACAACTTTTTCTCTTAACCAAAACCCATGAACCAAATGATTTCTGACCTGCTTCTCTCTCACACAATTGTGTGTGTGTTCTTGGTGTTCTAACAACTTTCTCTCTCTAAAACCCATGAACCAAATGATTTCTGACCTGCTTCTCACTCGCACACTTGTGTGTGTTTTTGGTCTTCGTGTTCCAATAATTTTCCCTCTCTAGAAACTCATGCAACCAAAAGATTTCAGCCTGCTTCAATCTTCAGATCTGGTGGCTTCAAAAGAAAGGGATGAGTACATGAACACATGGTGTCTTCGATCTTCGATCTTCAGATCTGGTGGCTTTGATCTTCGATATTCAGATCTCATAGCTTTGATGGTGGCTTTGATGAAAAGGTGATGTTTCTCTCTCTAATATCTAATGAATTATTTTGAAAATGGTTGGATGAAAAGTGATATATGAGAGAGAGAGAGATGTGACATAAAGAAAATGATGGGATGGGGAAGGGTGAGGTGATGGTTTGAACAAATTGACTAAATTGCCCTTTGATCATGTGTTTTTAATAGATGATGTGGATCAATCATGTCCACACAATCCAGGTTTCCCAAGTTTTCTAGATTAAATGGGTTTTCCATTGATACTTACACTATATATATATATATATATATATATATATATATATAGTGTAAGTATATATGAAAAACCCATTTAATCTAGAAAACTTGGGAAACCTGGATTGTGTGGTCAAGATTGATCCACATCATATCTTTAAACACATGTTAAAAGGGCAAATTAGTCATTTGTTCAATCCATCATTTCACCCTCTTCCCCATCCCATCAAGTCATTTATTACCCATCATCTCATCACTTTTTTAAACCCAACATTATATACAGAACTTGCATCTCTTTCTTTCTTCTTTATCCCACATTCGTTTCTTCTTCCGAAACCCTAATACCTTTGCTTTCTACCATCTTTCATGGCTGATTTTCATCCAACCATTTTCAAAATAATTCATTAGATATTAGAGAGAGAAACATCACCTTTTCATCAAAGCCACCATCAAAGCTACGAGATCTGAATATCGAAGATCAAAGCCACCAGATCTGAAGATCGAAGACACCATGTGTTCATGTACTCATCCCTTTCTTTTGAAGCCACCAGATCTGAAGATCAAAGCCACCAGATCTGAAGATCGAAGCAGGCTGAAATCGTTTGGTTGCATGAGTTTCTAGAGAGGGAAAATTATTGGAACACCAAGACCAAAAACACACACAAGTGTGCGAGTGAGAAGCAGGTCAGAAATCATTTGGTTCATGGGTTTTAGAGATAGAAAGTTGTTAGAACACCAAGCACACACACAATTGTGTGAGAGAGAAGCAGGTCAAAAATCATTTGGTTCATGGGTTTTGGTTAAGAGAAAAAGTTGTTAGAACACAAAGAACATACTCACAAGTATGACAAGGACTGGTTCCATGTCTTAATGTTATTTATTTGGTAAAAGTTGAATGATTTTGTGTGTGTATTAGTAAAATAGATTTGATAGTTTGTTGGGTATTTTTTTTAAATGTATTAAAAAAAATTTAGAATTGAGATAATGATTGTTGTTGTTGTTGTTGTTGTTGTTTTTATATATTAGTTACCTTTAAAAAGTCCATAATCTAATCGTTGATGATCTCGTTTATTTTATAAAAAAAAATTGTGTTTGGTTTGGTTGCTTGTTTGAGACTTTTGATCTGAATAGTAACTGTTTTTGTTAGTTTGGTTGCTTGTTTGGGGCTTTTGATCTGAATACTAACTGTTTTTTGTGTTATACTAGGCGGTAACACATGTATAGGCATGTTACATGTGTTACAACAAAAAGTTTACACATGTGTAACACGTAACACATGTTATACATTTGTTACCACTCTAGTGTAACACAAGTTACAAACATGTGTTACATATGTGCAAGCCCCGATATGTTGCTTGTTTGGGGCTTTTGTTTATCCTGTATGTTTTGTGTTACCTTTAGAAACTTCATAATTTATTAAGAATATCTCGTTTATTTTAAAAATAAAAAGTAGTGTCTTTTTGTGGGATAATTAGATACATATATAGTAACAACGTTACACATGTTATTTATAGTTACCCCAACCCTTGTTGGACACAAAGGGGGCTGCACATATGTAACACATGCTTGTAACTTGTGTTACATTAGAGTGGTAACACATGTATAGCCACATTACACATGTTACATATAGTTGTTACACGTGTTACAACAAAACTTTACACAAGTACACATGTTATAGCATATACTGATATATTTGTTTTGTTCATAGGTGAATGGATGTTTTGTGTTCAAGATGGTTATCAAGGAGCAAAGCATATTGTTTTGAAGTAACAATGAAGGAATCTTTTTTCACAACATTATGCAGATACATATTAGAATGCCTATTGTTACTTCAAAACAATGGACAATTCTAACATGTGTAACACATTCTAACATGTTTACGGACCTATTTTTTTAAGGGTGCACCCCCGTAACCAATTCGGTAACCAATGAAACCATCATGTATTACTTGTGTTAAAGACTGTTGTTATGCGGTTACTTGGTTTATATTATATGACAATGATTCCCATGTGTTGCATATACTTTTGTAACTTGTGTTACAAATCACATGTACTATCATGTTTGGATGTATACACATTACATATACCAAGTGTTTTCATACACATATATACCATGTGTGTTTCATACACACATGTAACATGCGTATGACTTGTGGTGCATATACTCATGTTACTTGTGGTGCATATACTCATGTTACATGTATATATACGTTATTACATTTTTTGCTGGCATAATTAGCTACGCATGTTACATTTCTGCCAGTTGCATTCTAAACTGTTTGTGCTATATCTTGTAACATGTGTTACACTTTGAGGTAATATATGTTGTTACAGGGAGTTACACATATATACTTAACGTAATAGTGATTTTAAATGCAAAAATGTTTTTTAGATGGACTTCACTTGGATAACACATTTTCATTACCTTTAGAAACTTCATAATTTATTTGGAATATCTCGTTTATTTTACAAATAAAAAAAGTTACTTATATGTAGTAACAACGTTACACGTGTTACTTATAGTTACCCCCAACCTTTTTTTTGGACACAAAGGGGGATGCACATATGTAACACATGTTTGTAACGTGTGTTATATTTGTTATAGCAAAACTTTACACATGTACACATATTACATAGCAGATTAATAAGTTTAACTACAGGAGATTAATAGTGATGTACTTGTTTTGTTCATAGGTGAATGGATGTTTTGTGCTCAAGATGAAGATGGTTATCAAGAAGCGAAGCATAGTTAGATTTTTGTTAACTTATGATTGTTTTTAGTTGGCTTTTTTTTTTAGGGGTGGATATACTTTTTATGATCTCGTTTATTTTACAAATAAAAAGCCATTTTTTTGCTGGCATAATTAGCTACGTATGTTACATTTCTGCCAGTTGCATTCTAAACTGTTTGTGTTATATCTTGTAACATGTGTTACACTTTGAGGTAATATATGTTGTTACAGGTAGTTACACATATATACTTAACGTAATAGTGATTTTAAATGCAAAAAAGTTTTTTAGATGAACTTCACTTGGATAACACATTTTCATTACCTTTAGAAACTTCATAATTTATTCGGAATATCTCGTTTATTTTACAAGTAAAAAAAGTTACTTATATGTAGTAACAACGTTACACACTATAGAGTGAAACAACATTTCCCATTTTTCCGTAACACATGTTACACACTATAGAGTGAAACAACAGTATTGAACGCTGCTACACATTTCCCATTTTGTCGTAACACGTGTAACCTTTTTGTGGGTATCGATGTTGTAGGTTTGTTACATCATGTAACATGTATAGAGAAGTTGGATGATATTGCGTTGACATTGGATTTGAGTGAAATTTCTTGTTCAATCACAATCACTTACGTTGACTTTGGAGTTTAAGGGATACAACCTGTAACATGTGTTACACTGAAGTGTTACACAAGTGTTTCCAATTTACACATGTTACATCTTGTGTAATATGTTATACATGTGTAAACTTTGGTTGTAAAACATGTAACAACTATATATAACATGTGTAGCGTGGCTATACATGTGTTACATATGTGTAGCCCATTATTGTATCTAAGAAATGGCTGGTGTAACTATAAGTAACATGTGTAACATTGTTACAACATATGTAGCTAATTATGCCAGCAAAAAAAATATAACTTTTTATTTATAAGATAAACGAGATCATCCGTCTTCATCCAAAAACATGGCCTTCACAACACATTACAATAAAACTTAAACGTAACAAAAATGTTTATACAGACTTAAATATATACAAATGATCCAAAAATGATCATACATGTGTTACCCTCTAGTGTAACATAAGTTACAATCATGTCTTACATATGTGCAGCCCCGATTTTTGGTAACAAAAGGGTTGAACATATGTAACACATGTTTGTAACATGTGTTACACTAGAGGGTAACTTCTGTGCAACGTCAAATGTACCCACCACCTGCCCTTCATCGACTTCTTGTTCCCATTCTTCATTGGTTTCTCCATCTACCTTCTTTCGCTTTATGGCCACCTGTTGTCATATCCGATATTGTGGTTCTCTTTCTTCCTACCAAGATCCCTTCTCGTTTGGCTGCAACTGCTATGGTCAAGTCGTAATAACACAAGTTACAGTCCAGTATTTTTAATCTACTAATTAAAAAAATTGAAGTAACATAACTAACACAAGTTACCCTCTACCCAATTATACCCTGAAGTTGAAGATTCCCCAAATTTTGAGTTTTTATCTGCATCATTTCACACATAAAAAAAAACTAAATAAAACCACCCAAAAAAAGATTACATATGTAAACAGTTACCATAAATACCTTTATTTTTCCTACATTTCAAACTACTATCCGGTGAACCAACTCCCTCGCTGCAAGCACTAAAAACACATGTAACATATGTTAGCAGAACCTTTCGTATTTGTTTGTCGTCGTATTACATTTTTTTACATCTATAGCTTTTGTTTTTGTTTTCTAGACTGAACAGTTGTGCTCCCCACAACAATTGTTTTAGATGTGTTACCCTCTAGTGTAACACACGTTACAAACATGTGTTACATATGGGTAGCCCCTTTTGTGTCCAAGAAATGGCTGGTTTTAACATAAGTAACACGTGTAACATTGTTACAACATATGTAGCTAATTATGCCAGCAAAAAGAACAACTTTTTATTTATAAAATAAAAGAGATCATCAACTATTAAATTATGGACTTTCTAAAGGTAATGAAAATGTGATATCCGAGTGAAGTTTATACAAGACAACTAACAACCCATCTAAGTTATGGACTCTCTAAAGGTAATGAAAATGTTAAAATCAACCCAACTTACTACCTATGAAAACACTAGTCAATATAAAAAGAACAAAGCAAATATCCTTTTTTGTATTTCAACGATTAGTGTGTCCGAGTCCCAATCCTCAAAATCTGTACATCGTCAGTTTCTTCGTTACTTAATTTCATAAAAATAAAACAGGTGTAACACATGTTACTTAATTTCATAAAAGAGTTAATTGCCAAAATCGTCCCTGAGGTTTGGGCACGTTTGCCATTTTCATCCAAAATGACACTTTTGTACCAAATTGCCCCCAACGTTTGTAACTTTTTGCCATTTTCATCCAAACCACTAACTTTGTTTATTTTTTCTGCTAAATTGAGGATATTTGGATGAAACTGGCAAATATAAAACCATAGGGACGATTTTGACAATTTACTCAAACCCTTTTTAATTTTTTTTATTTAATTATTTTTGTTACATATATAATAAAAAAGAATATACATGGAGTTTTTAGAAAAAAAAAATTAATAGTTTTGTCACATAATTTTTATAAATTTTCATCAAAATCACTAACTCAGTTTATTTTTTCTGTTAAGGTGAAGGATGTTTTAAATTTTATAAACTATGACAGAAATTAATTTACAGCTTCTTTATATAAATCAGTTTTATAAAGAGAAAACATCATTGGTGTGCAACACATAACAATCGATTACAACTTTTAGTATTTATCAGTTGTAGAGATATAAAAAAATTGTAAAATGTTACATATTTTTTAAATGTGTTGAGCACCTAGGAAATATGTTGGTAGAAATAAAAGATTTATTTAATTAAAATTATGAGGGTAACTAACTAAAACTTATTCTGAGGGAGTAAGAAACTTTTGGTTCATAGCATTATAATTACAATTTGGTAATGGTGGGTAATTTTAAGGTTTGGTAACGATACGTTGTTTGATAGGGGGCACTGGCTTCTGTTTTTCCTTAGGAGCAAATTTAAAAGAGTAGAAGATGAATTACAAACTTGGTACATATGATTAGATCTTTTTATTTGACTTTTTTCAATAAGGTCTCCAGCATTTTAGTTCTATAAAATTTAGAGGTTTAAGTATATTTTATTTTATAAAACTGATCTATATAAAAAATTAGAAATTAATTCCTGTCTTAGTTTATAAACATACTTCGCCTTAATAGAAAAATTAACTTAGTTAGTGGTTGGATGAAAATTTATAAAAATTATGTGACAAACCTATTATTTTTTCATATAAAAATTGCATGCATATTCTTTTTTATTATGTATGTAACAAAATTAATTAAATAAAATAAAATAAATTTAAAAGAGTTTGAGTAAATTGCCAAAATCATCCCTGTGGTTTTATATTTGTCAGTTTCATCCAAATATCACCAACTTAACAGAAAAAATAAACTAAGTTAGTGGTTTGGATGAAAATGGCAAAAAGTTACAAACGTTGAGGGCAATTTGGTACAAAAGTGTCATTTTGGACGAAAATGGCAAACCTGCCCAAACCTCAGGGACAATTTTAGCAATTAACTCTTTCATAAAAATAAAACAGGTTACCTAATATGTTTTTGATAAAATAAAGTCAGGTTTAACATATGTTACCTATTTTTATAAAAATAGGACAAGTTTATAAAAATAAGACAGGTGTAACACATGTTACACTAATATGTTTACCTAATAGGAGAGGTTTAACACATGGTAATAAGACAGGTTTAACACATGTTACATCATTTTATAAATTTGAGACAGGTTTAACACATGTTACACTAATATGTTTACCTAATCAGGGAGGCTTAACACATGTTACGCTAATACGTTTATATGCTTTTGAGTCCGTTGACTTGTACCCTAATATCAGACAGGTTTCACACATGTTACGCTAATATATTTATATGCTTTTGAGCCCTTACACTTGTACCCTAATATCATAGGTTTACCTAATTTGTTTTTGACAAAAAACAAGGCAGGTCTAACACATGTTACCTAGTCGCATTCAAAACAAAAATCACCACTAATCGGACCCAAACACCTACCTACTTAGGGAAAAGTTCAAAAAGGAAATTATGATGGACAATCATACACATGTGTGCATACAAATTTGCTTAATGTTTTCTTACTCGAATGGGTATTTTATAAACATCAAGTAGTTAGTGTTAAAATTTAAATATGATTTTTTTGGGACAAAGCGATTGCAAAGTAGATCCTTCTAGAGCTCTTTAACTTTTGTTACTATTTTTCCAACTCTGTTAATAACCAATTATACATAGAATTGGAGCAAATCTGTTCGGGCGTTCCAACACCGATCGATCGGAAAAAACAAAAAACACCTACTGATAAGGAACCCGAATCAAACTTACTTGCTTCCGCATGTTCTTGCTTTCTTCCATTTCCGGTGACTTTTACCGGACGATAACAACTGAAACGTTGATCTCATATATATTCTTCTCAGGTGGGTTTGCGGTTTCGATTCACTGCCGCACCTTCTTTCCCGGCGATTTCGATTCACCGCTGCACCTTCTTTTTTCTCCTGTGCATCTTCTTTCTTCTCTGGCGTGTCTTTCTTCTCCGGCTTGTCTTTCTTCTCCAGTGGGTTTGGGGTAGATGGAAGGTCTTGAGAGAGAAAGAGATGATTTTGAAATGAATGGTCTTGGGGTTGATGACTTTTGAAATGAGGTTGGGTTTTGAGTAGTTGTTATTGAAAATCGTGTGCCTCCTTTCATATCATTTAATGCATGTTAAATCAGTATTAAAATAATATATAAAATGTAATAATATCATAGTTAATTTTACCTATATGCCCTTGAAGTAACTTTATTGACTTTATCACTCTATTTAATTTAATTCAAAAAGGCTTCAAATTTTATGAGCCATTGGATGATCTTGATCAATGGTTATAGATTGGGTTTCCTAGGTTTTCTTAGTACAAATAAGTTTCCTATATATCCTTGCCCTATATATATATATATACAACTTTACTAGGGCCGGCTGATATAACATAATGGGCCGGTTAACCTATTCTAAATGTATCGACTAATATTCCCCCTAAGCTAAGGCCGGGGACCGACTCTTAGCTGGGACTTCAAGTAGAGAAAACGATCCGATAACAACGACTTTGTGAACACATCAGCAATTTGATCATGCGTAGAAATGAACTGAACATATAACTTCCTTTGAGCAACTTTCTCTCGAACGAAGTGAAAATCTACTTCCACATGTTTTGTTCTAGCATGGAAGACCGGATTAGCAGATATGTATGTAGCTCCCAAATTGTCACACCATAAAACAGGAGCATAACGCATCGGGACATGGAGTTCACTGAGTAATGTTTTGAGCCAAGTTAATTCAGCAATCGTATCAGCCAAGGCTTTGTATTCGGATTCAGTGGATGACCGAGAGACAGTCTTTTGTTTACTGGCAGACCAAGAAATGAGATTTGAACAGAGATAGATAGCGTATTCGCCCGTGGATCGACGGTCATCCGGGCACCCAGCCCAGTCTGCATCAGAGAGGCGGTCAAGTTATGAAAAGCAACATCTGTGTAGGCATGTAAAATAGGGGACGACGAGCTGGAGATCAAGAGACCATGATCAGTTGTCCCGTGTAGATATCACAGGATGAGCTTGACCGCAGACCAGTGATTTTCGGTTGGAGAGTGCATGAACTGACAAACTTTGTTAACTGCAAATGTAATATCAGGTCGGGAGAGAGTAACATATTGTAATGCCCCAACCATTTGTCTATATTTTACTGGATCATCAAATGCAACGCTGTCACCAAGAGAAAGAGAGGCGCATGTGGTGCATGGGGATGGAACTGGTTTGGACTGAGACAACTTTGTTCGGTCCAATAATTCAGCAATGTATTTCCGTTGTGAAAGAATGAGATCTGTGCCTTTACAAACCACCTCAAAGCCCAGAAAATAGGATAAAAGTCCCCTGTCTTGTATTGCAAACAGTTTACTGAGACAATGCACCACATGATTGATAGCTTGGTTGTTATTACCAGTCAGAATAATGTCATCGACATACACCAACATATACATAAGTGTCCCATTCCGTGAATAAATAAACAGAAAAGGATCTGTTTTGGATCCCCTAAATCTAAGAGCAGTCAAGGCAGAAGAAAGTCGTTTAAACCAAGCCCGTGGTGCCTGTTGGAGCCTATACAGAGATTTATGTAAGAGGCACACATGGTCCGAACGTTGAGGATCAACGAATCCTTGTGGTTGTTTCAGGTATACAGTTTCCTTCAGATCGCCATGTAAAAAGGCGTTTTGAACATCAAGTTGTCGTAGAGACCACTATTTGGTTACAGCTAATGAGAGAACGACCCGTATTGTAGTAGATTTCACTGCCGGACTAAATGTTTCGGTGTAATCGATACCAGGTTGCTGATGAAAACCTTTTGCAACCAGTCGCGCCTTGTAGCGCGTAATTGCCCCATGTTGATCTCGTTTAACTTTATACACCCATTTGCTATCCACCACATTTGTGTTTGGAACACGAGGGACCAAAGACCAAGTACCATTACGGATAAGGGTCGAGTATTCATCCGCCGTAGCTTTACGCCAGTGAGAATCGTTGTTAGCAATGGCAAAGAAGGTAGGTTCAATGTCGGTGGAGACGTGAAACGAAGAGGGATTGTAAGGTCTGGTTTGTTTAGGTGCAGGTCGTAGGTTAGCTGGCCGTGGTCGAGGCGGTGGTGGTGAAGTTTGGGTTGGTGGGTGGACAGAAAGAGGCGACTGGTCAGGTTGTGAGGTTGGCGATTGTGAAGATGTCGTCTGGTTAGTTGTGGTGAGCGGCGGATCAGGATGTGAGCTGGTAGTTGGTGTCTGGTTAGTCGGTGTGGTTGTTTGGGTGGGTAGAGACTGATGGTAACGGTCAAAAGCAGAAGTTGGGTTTGTAGTGGACCGACGAGAATAAGTGTGGGCTAGTTGAGTGGTATGAGTAGGGAAGGCTGGTTGTGACGGTGTTTGAGGTGATAATTCCGCCTCAGTTGGTAGAGGGTTAGAATCGGTGGGGTAAGTGGAAACATAAGGATTGGGGGAGGCTTCGGGTGAGGGTTTGATAGACTTAGGCAAGAACGGAAACGTGCTTTCGTGGAACCGAACATGACGGGCAATGTAAATGCGTTCGGAGACGGGGTCGTAAACACACTGGCGAAGCTTGAAATTTCCGCCCCACTTATCCTGCGCCCCTGTATATACACACTGGCGAAGCTTGAAATTTCCGACCGAGTGGTCGTAAACGTATATACCCAAAAATTTATGTAAAACCAGGGGGTGAAAACATATATACACAAAATTTCTATACGAAAACTACATACTCTCCGTTACTGAGCGAAAATTAAATTAAAAAAAGTAGGTGTAAGAAAAAATGTATGCAAGTTGTAAGAAAAACGTACATGTTGATTTATACAATAAAATTATTTTGACCATTTATTATTTTTTTCTAAATAATGTAGTTGATGATTTGGTTTCATATTAATAATTCAAGGAATATCAGCAAATGGCACTTTATATACATATACCTTTGTCAAAGAATATATGTCCTTAAAAAGTCATATCATATAGACATATACATCATGTTGTTATTGATTTTTGTAGGCTTATAAAACTACATTATGACATTGCCATGATGTCTATGAAAGGAGTTGCTCACTTGTTTCATTTTACTATTTGTATTCACATTAGATTGAATTAAACTATAAATTTCCCCAAAAATAAGTAAACGGTTCTAAAAACTTTCATTCTTTTTCTTGACGACAATGCTAAGGGACTGGTTGTTTACCTCTTAATGGTTCAGACCTCTTATTGGTTCAGTACTTAATGGTTCAGACTATTTGCTTCGTGAGTAGATGTCTGAATAGTTCAGACATTTGCCTCTGAATGGTTAAGTATTATACATAGTCTGAATGGTTAAGACCTCTAATCTGAATTGGTCAGACAATTGCCACTGAAGAGTTAAACATTATACTGGCTCTTAATGGTTCAGACCTTACTGGTTCAGCACTTAACTATTCAGAGGTTGCCAAACAGTCCCTAAGTTCCCATGTTCATAATCGCTAGTTTTGTCATTTTTACTATTTTAATAGTATTTTATACTATAAAATTCTAATAAAAACTATTGTTCATTTATAATATATATACAGACACATTTTAAATGACCCGTTTATGGTCTATATAAATCTACATAAAAAAACAAATTCATTGTATAGAACTTCCATGTCATAATGTGAGCTTTAACAAAACTAGTATTAGAAGCTTTTATAAGATATATTATAATGAAATAAATTTATATTCACAGATTTACTTCAATTATTTTACAATAGACCAGAAGGGTCCATCCATTAACAAAACTGTATTATTGATTATTAAACGCCTTTTTGACATTGCAAAACTCTATTTTTCTTGTATTTATTTCATTTTTTATATAAAAACAATTGTTTTCTGATATTGCAATTTTCATGGAAAATGTGAGTTTGACAAAATCAATTACCAACCCAAAAACAAAAATTAATAACAATAAAAAGTCAGTGGAAATACTATAGAAGAAAAAGACGCTCAATTTTGAATAATATTATTGTCATCAACCACTATTTTGACCTAACTATAATTCATTATTTGCTTGTTTATATGTGTGTGTATGTATGTATATAAATATATAAATATATATCCTCAATCGGGATCATCTCAACCATTTTTTCTCTATTTTTCTTGGAAATTTTTCTCCCTTTATCCATCCATCTTCTTCTTAGTCTTGTTTTTGAAATTTATGGTTTTGGGTCATCAATATAAGTGCTCAGATTTCCATTGTGTAGGTGACATGCGGAATCAAACCGTTCTTATTTTCACTATGATGTGACGATGGTAAAGTAATGATATTGGAACGGCTCAATCAAATCAAATCTCCTGAGTAGACAGACAAGGTCTTTTAATTTGATTGAGTCGTGCCAATATCATGAACTGCTGCTTATGTTATTGTTTTAATGCTTTAAACTTGATCTTGTTGACCACTAAAGTTTTTGTAGGCCCGTATTTCGGTTATGGTTCAGGTTTTGAAGGTTTCATACAAGCGTATGCATGTTGTACATTTGACCTAATGATTTTTTTGTTATTGGATTTTATCACCCCTAACTATTGGCTATTTGCAGCTACCACCCCCAACTATCACTTTGACGCCCGTCACCCCAACTTAACACTTAGTGTGTTCTGTCACTACGTTATTAACTGATCACTAACTTTTAATCTTGGTAGTATACTTTTGGGGTGTCATAGGGATATTAGGAAGGTTTTAGGGATCTTAGGACACCCCAGAAGTATAGTAACAAGATCAAAAGTTAGTGATTAGTTAATGACGTGGTGACAGAACACACTAAGTGTTAAGTTGGGGGTAACGGGTGTCAAAGTGATAGTTGAGAGTGGCAACAGCCAATAGCCAATAGTTGGACGATAAAATCCAATAACCCTTTTTTTCAAATGGTAAACTTCTTGGGTTATATGATATTGGCTTATAACATAATGATCTTGATATATTTTGTAATGGCAGGAACATCTATCCCAACAAAGCAAAAGACAAATTATGCCTACAAAACAAGGTTGTCGATTTTACATATTGGGTCTTCACATGTTTGCATTGAAATGGGTAATTATTAAACCTGGGCCGGGCCGGGTTGAATTGACATGTCTTGGCCTTTTCTGTCGGTTTCTTGAAATTTATAAATAATTGATGTATTGAAGATGTTTTCAATAATTATACTAATAATATAGCATATTGTAGTTTTTTTTTTTATATTATATGATTTTTGGAGTTATAAATATTCGAATTCAATTTTGGCGAGCTTCTACCATTGGAATTCAGTTTTGGCGAGCATCAACCCGTTTGTCGTTCAACTCATTTGACCGGTTTCATTTTAGGCAAGATTTCAAGTTTTACTATATAAAATTCAACTCAATTTTACGGATTACATCTAAGAGCTCCTTCAATGGATGTTTATGAGCATCCACGAACAATTAGGTGAAAAAGAATGGGCTGACGTGAAGGAGCGAGAGAGAAACGAAAGTCTATGATGGTACGAAAGATACTCCCCCCGGGGGGGGGGGGGGGGGGTCTTAGAAACAAGTGAGAGGATAACGAGAAAGAATACGTTTATTATATAAGTTTGAACAAACGAAATATTTACAAAGAAAAAACCAAATATTGGGGCGTCTAAGAAATAAGTGAGAGGAATCGAGGATAACGAGAAAGAAATACATTTATTATATAAGTTTGAACAAACGAAATATTTACAAAGAAAAAACCAAATATTAAAACGGTTGGACCAAGTTTTCAAGAGGCCCATATGAACAAACACAAACTTGTTCAGACTTCAATTTAAAATTTGCATATGTAAGAGTTGGAACTTTATTTGAATGCTTTCAAAAATATCAATGCAAATTCAACCCAAAGTTTAACACATACGACTCAAAAATCTAGATAGAAACTTAAGCTCAGTTTTTATAAACTCTAACTTCATTAGTTAAACATTAGGAACCCCTTATACGTGCCTAGTTTTGAAGAAAAAAATATGGAGTAGGCAGAGTTGGCATATCGTGTCAGCCCGACCTATTAATACACGAACACAAAACAGGTAAACACGAACATGACACGAAATCTTATCGTGTCAGATTTGAACACGAACCTCATAATAGACAGGTTATACGAAATGACCTGTTAAGACACGAACAAATTACCAGCGTATCATACGAACTGTTAAGACACAAACACGACCTTTTATTAAATATATAAACTTTACTTCCATGTAATTTTTTTTATTTAAAATTAGGAGCCCCACATATTTTTTTTATTTAAAATTATAAACGTGTCATTAACAGGTCTTAACAGGTTAACATATATTTAACCTGTTAAGACACGAAATTAAACAGGTCTTAACGTGTCGACCTGTTATAGACACGAAACCTTTTAACTTCATGTAGGTTTGTGTCGTGTTATCGTATTCGTGTAGAAATTGTTAGCCCTAAGTGGGCTAGAAAAAAACTCAATAATTAATAGATAACAGAGAAGCCAAAACATTTCTAGCATAGCAGAGAAACTAACACATAGAAAGGAATAAACACACCAACTACAAACTAAAATCAAATCAAAACAAACCTAATCTAATCTAACAAACTCTCATTCAAATTACAAGCAAGAAGAATTTTCAATAACTACCTATTCCCAGTAGAAAGGAAGTGTTTGAGGAGCACCATCATCAGGAGATACATCATGATGGTTATGGTTATGGTTATGGTTATGATGACCCATAATCGAATCAAGTCCACCACCATAACCTGCATTCGGATCCAACGGGTTAGGTGTTGCAGTAAATGAGTTAGGTGGGTGCATCACATGGCTCAGCGTTGTACAAGATGTTTGTGACGGTGAAGATGACAGAAGAGAGAGAGCACAGTCCGATTGCACCAACCGAGCCGGTGGGGGATACCCGTTACAAAACAGCTTATCATAGTTGTTACTATTATTATTATTAACCTCAAAATTAGGTAGTTGCTGTTGACTGACTTTTGGCTGTGATGTCTGGTGGTTGAGTTTAAGGTGTGAACCCGAACCATCGTGAAACAGACTGAACCGTTGTTGTCGTTGCTCTCTGGTTGGTTTTTTAATCCCTGAAGATGATTCCGGAAACGGGTTTTGTTTGTGGACCCGGGTTGAGTATGCAGGTTCTTCAGATTTGACCATTCCGGTCCATAGAGGGCCTGTGAGAGTTGCGGTTTGGTACACGTGTGGACTTGAGAATTGTAACATTGTGGTACCTGAAACGTAGCAGACCGTTTACATAAAAACTTCAAATAGATGTACTTAATTAGTTAATTATACACCGAATTGAAACGGACCTTGATGAGTGGAGAAAAGAGTTGCAGCACGCGAGGTATCCGGTTGAGGTTTTCGTCTCCTACGATTATGGCCATCGAGACGTTTTCGGCAGCTTCGTTTTCCGTCATCAAATTCCTCTAGTGAATGAAACCTAAAACTCATCCCAAAAATTTTTTAAAATAAAATTTAAACCCTACAAAAGTGACACATTTATTATCAAGGGGAATGAAGATGAAGAACTGAGTGACATGTAATGACGTAATGTTTACTGTCAATTGAAAGTAAAAATAAAGGGTATTGAAAAACACCATGTGGGCAGTACAAGTTTTATTAATGTTTCAAGGTTGAGCTTTAAATATTTATGAGTTATGGTGGTTGAGATACTTGATGATCCAAAAGTTTGACCACAGTAAGGAAGAAGATTCATAGATACATTAAAAATAACATTTTTTTTTATAAATATATGGAAATAAATGATCTGAAACTGCTTATAAAAAACAAGTTATTTCATCTTATAATAAGTGGATAGCATAAACAAGTTTCTTCATTCAAATACTAATAAGTGATAAAGTTCTTATCAACTCTTAACAAACACAAGAAACATATAAGTTGTTTAACAAAAGCATTCACAAACGGCAAACGCCCCTCTGGCCCGCTCGATATGAATTTTGAAAGTGATTAGGTGGGACTGTGGTCCGGAGTAATAAACATGAACTATAGAGCTATAATATAACACGGTGTAGGATATCGTGTTTGGATGTGGTCCTGCAACTCAAAGTTGTAATAACCACTTTCAATAAATTCTGATTATTTTAGACCTTTTTGATAATCGGTTTTCCTATAAATAACTCGTCCATTTCAAAACCAATAATATGTTAGAAAACTGCAAGAAACGCAACATAATGCATTTGTATATTTTGTTTCAAACGTGATATACAAGACCGTTATGTAACCACATTTTTTATCTCTCCTTGAGTATCTTTAATACACAGTATACAAATGCATTATGCAGTTCTCACGGTTCTCAACATATTACTGGTTCTGAAACACAGATCCAAACACTCACTAACAAAATTATATGTGGAAACAACCAACCAACCAACCAACAACAAAACATTAACCATCAAACATAAAACATGAAACACAAAACAAACACATGTATGATGAATGATCAACATTTAACCATAAAACAAACACATACCGACTGCATTGCTGGCAAAACCGTTGCTTTTGGCCATTAATGGAAACCTGTGGAGTCTTGGAATGGATTTCACAGACCTTATGGCGCCTATGATACTCCTTGCAGTTACTAAGGTCTGCTTTGCACCCATCCACAAGACAAACAGCCCCCTGAACCGAGTTATTAACCTGTCGAGCCCGTTTCGATGACCCGGAAGGCGACAACACCATTTTTGAACCTGAAACTGAACCTGACCCCTTGAACTCACTTCCTGAATCAATCACTTGACCAAGCTTTAAATCCACAGAAAAATGGGCTTTATGTTCATAACTAGTTGACCCACTGGTCAAATCAATGTTGGGAATTGTTCCCTGTTCATATTCTGTGAAATCCCAACAAGGTGGCATCTTCAAGTTCCAGTCCATAATTGATAAACAAACAAACAAACAAACAGACAGACCCCTTTCACTTTCTTTAAATCTTTTGACTCTTTCACTTTTTTTGGGGTCTTTTTCCTGTTTTGTAACTGCTTATTTCTCTCTGCAATCCATTGATCAAAAACAGCACAAGTTTGGTGATTTCTACAGATGTTTAGCTAGTGTTTTCACCTGTCAATTCCCAACCAGATATGTAAAACAGAGTGAACAGTAAAATGAATAAATGAATGAATATATTGAAGATTGATGGATGATAAGTTAAGAGAGAGAAAGAATGTACTTACAGAGAGAGAGAGAGAGAGAGCTAGCTTTACAGCCTTTTAAAGCCTGTAATGGAATCCATGTAAAAGAAATGAGTAAAGTAAGAAATTAAGTAGTCTGTGAGGCATTTCATCAAACAACTGGTGGGCATATTAATAAGAAACAAGTTGATCTGGGATTTATCAACAAACAAAGGGCATACTTAATTATTAACTAATCAATAGTAGACAAAACATTGGAACTTGAAACAATTGCACTTGTGGAAATAGAAAGAAACCCTAAAGAAATAGGAAGAGAATTGGGGTTTGTTTAAATGAATGAATGGTGGAGGGGTGGGGGGTGGGTCATGGGGTTTCTTTATTGAGGTGGGTTCAGTGATGTTTGATAAAGGAGGATGACAGGGACAAGGTGTCTCTAGTAAAAGTTAAACAAGGGTTCAAGTACAAATTACATTGGAGGAAAGAAGGATTTGCATGTCCTTTATTTGTTTCTTCTTCTCTTAGTCTTGTGTTTCACATTTCTTGGGCATGTTTTTTTCAAACATAAGTACTATAAAACATAGTACAATAACATGTTTTATTTTCTTTTTGTTAATCTTCAAATTTGCTCAATTTTATGTCTATTTCACAACTGTTTTACATACAACAACCGTACCTGGTAAATCCCATCAATAGTGATGTTATTGGTAGAGGTTTGGGAAACCGTATCTTATCCCTAAAGATAAAGAGGCTTCTAGAAATACCTTCGGCTCCATGACAAGTACACTTTAAATATATAAGGGAAGGAATGGGCACTCTAATGTAAATACCCTAGCCTCGAGTGACCAACCATCATTCGCCACATCAAAAAGTGCACAAAGTACACGCTAACTACTGAGTGGTGGGGGTGCCTACCTTTAGCTGCAAACTTTGTTTTTTATTTTTTTTAATTTAAATACTGTCAAATGTTAATATAAAAAAAATTCATTAAAATGAAAAAAAAAATACATAATTGAAATTAAACTAAAAACCGGAAAATAAATAAAAACGACAATTTTTAAAATCAAACGATCTAGAAATCCGGTAAATGGCTCGTTGGCCAACCACATTTTCCCGCAAGTTCTCGTTGAAGACTACAAGTACTTTTTTCACTTTGACGGTGAGATTTTCGTGAGGAGTAATATACGTTTGAAAATCTTTATCTTTCCCCTCTTGGAAGACCATTTCGCGTTGTTCGTTAATCAAGGACGTAGAGGCTTGGATATTTTCTTCTCATGCATCGGCCAACTTTTGCTTCCATGCTTCCTTCTTTTGGGTGTAAACTCTTATTTCGTTGCTTACCGATCCATGTTAACTTGTAGTTTGGCTTGACGAACCCAAAGGTCTAACTTGTGCCCTCATCTTGGGTTGTGTTGGACTAACTTCGTCATTTAAGTCCGACACCGACTTTTCAGAAGCCCTGAAATTAGACGAAAAACTTGCATTTCTTCCAAATTTCTTCATTTTCTCCTACAAAATCACATGGGTTTCTATATGACCCCAACCGTTCGGAATTTTGAATCGCTTCTGGCAAAAATAGGGTCGAACCGATGGAACCATATGTTGTGAAAAAATAGTTAGGTTGTTGTCCAAAAATATAGGCCGGTAGAATGGGTTGAGTAGGAGGAGGTTGTGGCATATACCCTTCACCACCAAAAACAACACCTCGGCTTGCACCAACGCTTCTTTTACTTGAACTAGCGCCTCTTTTACTCAAACCGGTTCCTCATTTGCTTAAACCGGCACCTCTAGTTTGTTTTTTTTGTTTGTTTTTTTTGTGAATCCATTGCAGAATATTTATTTGGGGTTTTGGTAAGAAAGGACTATCAGAGTGTGCGTGTTTAAATTATTTGGGTGAAAGATATATATATATATATATATATATATATATATATATATATATAGAGGCCGGTTATCATACAATATGCCTAATCGTACGTTATGTACGCTATAACCACAACCGTCCGATCTCGCAACCAATAAACACGGAGAAACTAATTAATTCAAAAAAATTAAATGAAATTAAAATACGTAATTAAAAGCGAGAAAGGTTAAAATCGACAATTTTCATCTCAAGAATCCTGGTAATTCAGTGGTGATTATTCAAAATTAAAAGACTTTTCATAATATTCAAAATTAAAAGACTTTTCATAATTGATCATGTTTTGTATAATCATAGTTTATATTGCAGTTAAAAAACTTCTTTTGATATTGCAGAAGTTGAAAGTGATGATATTGCAGAAGTTGAAAGTGACGATGATTTTGAGTTATTCTGTGCGAATTCACTTTATTTCTTCTCCCACACCATTTAATAACATGTGAATTGTTTTATGCGAATTCACTTTATTTCCATGCGAATTGTTTCCCATGCAAAAACATGCGAAATTAATGTGAAAGTAATGTTCAGGTTCATATAATATGCGATTTCCCATGAGATATTCAATAAAAAATTAGAACAACATGCGTTTTTGTCTGTTGCGAAATTATTCAAATCATGAGATAATATGTGCGAAATTCATCATCTAGTGCATTATAATATGCGATTTATCATGTGGCCATTTGTGCGAAATGTGATTTGTCTAGTGCATTATAATATGTGCGAAATGTGATTTGTCATCATCTATTGCATTATAATATGTGCGAAATGTGATTTGTCTGTTTGCGAATGTTAATACCAAGTGGCCATTTGTCTGTTTGCGAAATTAATACCATGTGGCCTCACATATATAATTAAAAATCATCACAACCATTACAATCAAATAGTATGACTTTCATAATATGCGTAAATTTTAAAAGTATACATTTGCGGTTGTCATTTTTTGCGATTAGAGTTTTAATCAATTGTTGTTTTCTATGGATCCACAGAGCAGCACCGGACGAAACCCAGATGTTGATTTTGAATATGTTGAATTCGCCAGTGATCATGGCGAGTTCACTGGTGAGGAGAGAGTTACGATTGAATGAATTGTCTGTTTTGCCCTTAGTTATGAAAACTAAATCAGGGACACGTGTATGGCTAATATTGTCGCGTATGTAATGTATGATTAGGTAATTTGTACCCTACTCTTTACATATATATATATATATATATATATATATAGTTTTAAAAGAAAGATTTTTTTTAAATTTTTTTATGAATTTGTAAGAACCGCTTTTCCGTCTTTATAAAATTGTTTACAAGAGTAATTTAAAGACTTCAAATAACAACTTTAATACATAATTTTACAAAATTTGGGCATGACCCGTTCGTAAGACGAGTATACCCCTGATTTTTAAATCATAACAAGACAATACCATTCTTTAAGATACAACTGAAACTAAAACATCAAGTACTTAAAGGTGTGTTACCAACAATTGTACAAAAAGTATTTTGACCCAAAATATTAACATAAGCTAGCGGAAGCGCTTGGTAAGACATATTTTGATCATGTGCTCGCTCCAATTCTCCAAGTCGCCTAAATTGAGGATTTACCTACATTCAACAACAAAGCTTTAAAAAGTTAGTCATTATACTTATTACGCTTACAATACCATCATTTAAATTCCATTCGTTTATGTACTTTTATTCCTCTTACGCATTCGATTACCCAATTAAATGGGTATGGCATATACTCTCATAATGAGATTTAAGCATAAACTTACGACCCGGTAACATCGGGTTAATTGCTTTTCAACCTAAATCTTTCGTTCTATCCATTTAACGGATTGAACTTCGTACATTCGTTATTGCATTCATGACCACCCGTTCTAAACGAATGGTATCTTATTCTTACTCGACTTGTTCAACTCGAACTGGTCGACTTGCATAGCTTATCATAACCTTCGTTAGCATAACCAAATCCACAAGGGATTTGTTATCCACTTACTAATCACCATATTCATTATGACAAGGGTTGTTCATCATAATTATTAACAAAGTTTAAGTAAGGTTTTGTATGCAACGGAACATACCTCGATCTTGTGTGCCTTCCGTTTTCCTAGTGCTTGTACCTTCTTCCTTCACGCCTACATTACAACATTCATTCATTTATTTAGTATACCAAATTCATCATACCATTTCAACATTACACATACATTCGTCTCCTAAGCATTTCATCAAACACTTGGTAGGCATCATAATTAAGGTATAAGGTACAAGTCTTTAAAGCACATCTTTACTAATTCATCATCACCCAACATTCATATCTATTCTAATTTGCATAATTAATTCCTACTACATCAAATTATCTAACATTCAAGCATTACAAACAAGATCATATATCAAGATAACATACCATCACAATCATTATGATCTTCCTAATCATAACACAATTTCACAAAGTGGGTTTTCACTACAATCTTTCATGCAACCTAAAATCATACATGATTCTTGTTCTAGAAGGCAATTCTAACTCAGATTTCCCATATTTGATACAAGAAATCGAGATTGGTTGAACCCCTCATTCTACAAATCATGATTTCAGAAAATCAAGCTTACCCCTTCAATAATCGAGTTTAGATGAGTGTAAATCGAAGTTCATGCATTGGATTACCCTTGAATTTCCACTTCAATTTGCTGAATTTGGAGAACAAGGGTTTCACCTTGTTCCCCTCCTGTTTGATCGACCCCAACCACGCACAGAGTGTGTGTATATGGGTTTCTTCATTATAAATCCATAGTTAATAAAACTTTACACATCACCCCCTTCCAAGTTTGATAACTATCAATTTCAAGCATTTTTCCAACATTTAACTTATCTTTTATCATAACCCATCAACTAAGTTAGTTTTTTTGTTCATTTTCATTTATTTTGATATTAATTGATTTTTGGGGCGTTACAAGTCTACCCCCCTTAAAAGAGGCTTCGTCCTCGAAACCTAGACACAAAATAAATTCGAACTTTTACATACCAAATAGAAAAGGGTAGTGCTTCCTCATTTCATCTTCCGCTTCCCATGTAAGTTCTGATCCCTTTCGGTGTTGCCATTGAACCAACACTTGTCTAACAGATTTATTGCGGAGATTCTTCACCTTGACGTCTTTAATGGCTATTGGTTTTTCGACATAGTTCAACCCCTCGTCCAACTTGATATCATCGAGAGGCACTAACGCGGTTTCATCCGCAAGACACTTCCTTAACTGCGACACGTGGAAGGTTTTGTGAATTCCATCTAAAGCAGGCGGTAATTCTAATCGGTAAGCTACCCTCCCAACTCGAGCCAAGATTTTGAACGGTCCAATATATCGAGGGCCTAACTTACCCCGTTTGCTAAAACGGATTATACCCTTCCATGGGGACACTTTCAGTAGAACGTAATCTCCGACTTGAAATTCAATAGGGCGCCTTTTCTTGTTTGCATAAGCTTTTTGCCGATCTTGGGCTGCTTTCAGTCGAGCTCTAATCAAATCTATCTTTTCATTTGTTACTGCTATTAATTCACTTGGCGCAAGCTCTCTTTGTCCCACTTCACCCCAGCATACTGGAGTTCTACATTTTCTCCCGTACAGTAATTCATAAGGAGCCATTTGAATGCCACTATGGTAACTATTATTATAAGAGAATTCTACTAGTGGCAGATGGTCATCCCAATTTCCCCCAAAGTCTAAAGCACACGCTCTCAACATATCGACAAGTGTTTGAATGGTTCTTTCTGACTGGCCGTCAGTCTGAGGGTGGTAGGCGGTGCTTATGTGTAACCTCGTGCCCACACTCTCGTGAAACTTTTGCCAGTAGCGGGAGGTAAATCTGGTGTCCCGGTCCGAGACAATTGACACGGGTATCCCATGTCGAGATATGATCTCGTTCATATAAATTTCTGCCATTCTCTCGGAAGAGTAAGCCTCTTTGATGGGTAGAAAATGAGCACTTTTCGTGAGTCGGTCAAACGATTACCCATATTGTATCATTCCCCTTTTTCGTTCTAGGAAGCTTGGTTACCAAATCCATTGTTAGTTCCTCCCATTTCCATACCGGAATTTCCAAAGGTTGTAATTCCCCGTATGGCTTTTGATGTTCTGCTTTGACTTGGGAGCATGTTAAGCATTTTGCGACATACTTAACAATATCGCGCTTCATGCCCGGCCACCAATAATTTGCCTTCAAGTCCCGATACATCTTTGTAGCCCTGGGATGGACCGAATATCGAGACTTATGAGCCTCGTCGAGTAAAGCGGTTTTGACTTCGCAGAATCGTGGTATCCAAATTCGGCCGAATCTCGTCTTGAGTCCAGTCGAATTTTCTTCTAGTTTATCGGTTACACCTTTTAATCTTTCTTTCTTTAAGTCTTCCGCTCCAAGCGACTTTATTTGGGAATCACGTATCGTCTCGAGTAATCGTGGCGTAACTATCATCTTCATGGATTTTACTCGAATGGGAGACTGATACTCCTTTCGGCTTAACGCGTCGGCTACCACATTCGCTTTTCCCGGGTGATAAAGGATATCACAATCGTAATCTTTGATAAGTTCCAACCACCTCCGTTGCCTCATATTTAAGTCTTTCTGCTCAAAGAAATATTTAAGGCTTTTGTGATCCGAGTAAATTGTGCATTTCACGCCATATAGATAATGCCTCCAAATCTTTAAGGCGAACACTACCGCTGCCAGTTCCAAATCGTGTGTTGGGTAGTTTACTTCATGCAGTTTCAATTGTCGTGAAGCATATGCGATAACCCTTCCCCTTTGCATCAAAACGCAACCTAAACCCTGGTGTGAAGCGTCTGAATAGACCACCAGGTCTTCAGTCCCGTCCGGTAATGTCAAGACCGGGGGACATGATAATTTCTCTTTTAATACTCGGAAAGCTTCCTCCTGTTCTTTACCCCACACAAACTTCTCTTTCTTCCTCGTCAGTTTTGTTAAGGGTAAAGCTATCTTCGAAAAATCCTGTATAAACCTTCTGTAATATCCCGCGAGGCCAAGAAAACTTCTTATTTCAGTCTGGTTCTTCGGGGAAACCCATTTCATTACGGCGTCAATCTTCGACGGATCTACTAAGACACCCTCCGAATTGATCACATGACCCAGAAACTGCACCTCTCTGAGCTAAAAGGCGCATTTTGAGAATTTCGCGTAAAGTTTCTCCTTACGGAGAACTTCAAGTACTTCACGCAAATGTCTTGCATGTTCGGCCTTGCTTCGCGAGTAGACTAGAATATCATCTATGAACACGATCACAGATTTATCTAACATGGGTCGGCATACCCGGTTCATAAGATCCATAAACGCAGCCGGCGCATTCGTCAATCCGAAGGACATGACTAAAAATTCATAATGCCCATAACGGGTTCTGAACGCGGTTTTCAGAATATCTTCTTCCCGTACTCTAACTTGATGGTACCCCGAACGCAGATCTATCTTGGAGAACCAACTCGCCCCTTGCAATTGATCAAAAAGATCGTCAATTCTAGGTAAAGGGTAGCGGTTCTTGACGGTTAGCTTATTTAATTCTCTGTAGTCAATGCACATGCGCATCGACCTGTCTTTCTTCTTAACAAATAAGACAGGCGCTCCCCAAGGTGACACACTCGGACGTATAAAGCCCTTATCTAGCAAATCTTGTAATTGTGTCATTAACTCCCGCATTTCGGTGGGAGCCAGTCTATAGGGAGTCTTCGCAACCGGCTGCACACCCGGATTCAATTCGATTCGAAACTCTATTTCTCTTTCGGGGGGAAGTCCCGGCATTTCCTCCGGAAATACATCCGGAAATTCATTCACAGTCTCCACTTCTTCAAGCTTCGGGAAACCTTGTTGAGCATCTACCACGTAAGCTAGGTATGCCCTACCCCCGTTAAGTGTATACTTAGCGGCTTGAACGAGGGTACAAAGTTTCGCTTCCATCCTTCTCTCGCTTTGCATAGTTAATCGTTTTCCACTTGGGGACTGGACATGTATTGTTTTGGTTTCACAATTAATTCCCGCTTGGTGTCGGGTCATCCAATCCATACCCAATATCATTTTGAATTCCCCCAAAACCATAGGTATGAGGTCGATATCGAATTCTTCATCTTCTATAGTAAATTTGCAATTCCTACAAATCTCGTTTAACATATAGGTCTTACTATCGGCTATTTCTACTTCTAAAGGCATCGGCATTCGTTCAATCTTAAATGAAGGATGTTGTACGATTTCATTTGAAATAAATGACATAGTGGCTCCGGTGTCAAACAAAATGTGAACCGGCATAGAATTTAATAAAAAGATACCTGAAACAACATTCGGATGAACCTTAGCCTCCTCGGATGTGATTTGAAACATCCTCCCTTTAGCCCTAGAACCCTCTTGCTTTTTGTCTTTCTTTTTCGACTCTTGCTGAAGTTTTGGGCATTCCGATTTAATGTGCCCTTTTTCGAAACAATTGAAACAAGTCTTAGGGCTATTTGGACATTGAAAAGATGAATGTCCCTCCTTACCACATTTGTAACACCCCTTCTTGCCTAACAGACACTCTCCAGTATGAAGCTTTCCACAAGTCTTACAAGGAGTAATACCACCCTTCGACTTATCTTTCCTTCCTTGCTCTTGATACTTTCCCTTTTTAGATGGACTCGAACTTGCACCTTTCTCACTTGATCTCTTTTCACCACGTTCTTCTTGCCTCTTAATTTCGATTTCTCTATCCCGTGCCAGATTGATAAGCTCATCAAGGGTCTCACATTTTGAGGGAGTAATGAACTCCCTAAATTCCGCCTTTAACACCCCGTAAAAGCGATTGATCTTCATCCTTTCAGTCTTCACAAAATCCCCACAGAACTTCATCTTATCCATGAAAGTATTTGATATCTCGTTTATCGACTCGTTTTTCTGTCAGAGGCGCAAGAAATCCTCCTGGATCTTATCAATAGCCGACTGAGGGCAATGGTATCTCATAAAGGGCTCCTTAAACTCTTGCCAAGTTATCATTTGGAGTCTATCCTCTCCTATTTCCTTGCTATGCGCATCCCACCAATCTTTCACCTGGAGAGTGAGTTGGCCAGTAGCAAACATCACCTGATCTTCTTTATCGCACCGACTTCGTATAAATACCGCTTCTATATTTGAGATCCATCTTTGGCATGCGATCAGGTCAATTTTACCATCATACGTTGCGGGATTGCACGCCATGAAGTCTTTATACGTGCACCGTCGTTCTTTGCTTTTGCTTTTAGGTCCCTCAATCAATTCTTTCAACTCTTCGATTTTGCTAGTCATCATAGCATCCACAACTCCCAACACTCGACTTTCTACTTCTTGAGCTAATCGTGGAAGATTAGCTTGCATGACCCCTTCCGCCACTTCTGTGACTTTATTGATAAATGCTTCTTGACGAGCCGTATCATCATCTTCATTAGCGTTTCTTGCATCAGCCATCTATAAAATAGCATTTACATTCATCATTAAACACAAGCTCTCAATTATACACATACTTCGACCTTTGATTATTACAATCGTAATCATGCATTTCATGGTTGTTAACCATCAAATTTTCATCATTCTTTTTTTTTGGATTATTCATTCCATTGCTTACCACACTTACGAACTCTTTTTCGTTTTGATCTCAATTCATGATCGTAAGTATCTTATTAGTGTGTTTACAAGGATCTCATGTCATTGTCGATAGTTATTTAATTCATACGGGAACTCTAGATGTGAAAAATAAGCAAAACAAACATTATTCAGCGGAGTTGTTTTCCACTGGCCGTCAGCGACGGCTCTTCACCCGTCGGCGACGGGCCTTGTAAAGTGGCCGTCGGCCACAAAGACCGTAGACAGGCACATAGGGCGTCGGCCCAAACAAAGGGGGCGTCGGCGACGGCCTGATGCCCGTCGGCGACGGCCTTCCGTATGATGATTTCGCTGCAGACTTGTTTAAGTACTTTTAATCGGTTTTTCGGGTCGGTTCCAGCAATACGGTCCCTGGAACTTCCCGTTTCACCTCCCTTATTATTTACCAACATACTTATCTTCAATATTTACATTATAAACTCATTATGCATACTTGCGTTTACCGAAACTTAAATCTTTTTACCTCATTGGCGATCTTGGAGCGAGCACACTTTCGAGCGAGCCATCGGTTTGAGTTCAAGCATTATTACTCTTACTTGAATCCCTCAAACCTAGGCTCTGATACCAACTTGTAAGAACCGCTTTTCCGTCTTTATAAAATTGTTTACAAGAGTAATTTAAAGACTTCAAATAACAACTTTAATACATAATTTTACAAAATTTGGGCATGACCCGTTCGTAAGACGAGTATACCCCTGATTTTTAAATCATAACAAGACAATACCATTCTTTAAGATACAACTGAAACTAAAACATCAAGTACTTAAAGGTGTGTTACCAACAACTGTACAAAAAGTATTTTGACCCAAAATATTAACATAAGCTAGCGGAAGCGCTTGGTAAGACATATTTTGATCATGTGCTCGCTCCAATTCTCCAAGTCGCCTAAATTGAGGATTTACCTACATTCAACAACAAAGCTTTAAAAAGTTAGTCATTATACTTATTACGCTTACAATACCATCATTTAAATTCCATTCATTTATGTACTTTTATTCCTCTTACGCACTCGATTACCCAATTAAATGGCTATGGCATATACTCTCATAATGAGATTCAAGCATATACTTACGACCCGGTAACATCGGGTTAATTGCTTTTCAACCTAAATCTTTCGTTCTATCCATTTAACGGATTGAACTTCGTACATTCGTTATTGCATTCATGACCACCCGTTCTAAACGAATGGTGTCTTATTCTTACTCGACTTGTTCAACTCGAACCGGTCGACTTGCATAGCTTATCATAACCTTCGTTAGCATAACCAAATCCACAAGGGATTTGTTATCCACTTACTAATCACCATATTCATTATGACAAGGGTTGTTCATCATAATTATTAACAAAGTTTAAGTAAGGTTTTGTATGCAACGGAAGATACCTCGATCTTGCGTGCCTTCCGTTTTCCTAGTGCTTGTACCTTCTTCCTTCACGCCTACATTACAACATTCATTCATTTATTTAGTATACCAAATTCATCCTACCATTTCAACATTACACATACATTCGTCTCCTAAGCATTTCATCAAACACTTGGTAGGCATCATAATTAAGGTATAAGGTACAAGTCTTTAAAGCACATCTTTACTAATTCATCATCACCCAACATTCATATCTATTCTAATTTGCATAATTAATTCCTACTACATCAAATTATCTAACATTCAAGCATTACAAACAAGATCATATATCAAGATAACATACCATCACAATCATTATGATCTTCCTAATCATAACACAATTTCACAAAGTGGGTTTTCACTACAATCTTTCATGCAACCTAAAATCATACATGATTCTTGTTCTAGAAGGCAATTCTAACTCAGATTTCCCATATTTGATACAAGAAATCGAGATTGGTTGAACCCCTCATTCTACAAATCATGATTTCAGAAAATCAAGCTTACCCCTTCAATAATCGAGTTTAGATGAGTGTAAATCGAAGTTCATGCATTGGATTACCCTTGAATTTCCACTTCAATTTGCTGAATTTGGAGAACAAGGGTTTCACCTTGTTCCCCTCCTGTTTGATCGACCCCAACCACGCACAGAGTGTGTGTTTATGGGTTTCTTCATTATAAATCCATAGTTAATAAAACTTTACACATTACCCCCTTCCAAGTTTGATAACTATCAATTTCAAGCATTTTTCCAACATTTAACTTATCTTTTATCATAAGCCATCAACTAAGTTAGTTTTTTTGTTCATTTTCATTTATTTTGATATTAATTGATTTTTGGGGCGTTACAGAATTTGACCGTTGAAAAACGGTTGGATTTTTCGAAATCAACACAACTCACATGGGTTTCTCTCCTGGCTTCGCCAACCCGCCCAGCCAACCCGCTAGGGTGTCGGCGGTGAGCTGGCATGGGTTAGAACCCGCTGGTGGCTACCCGAGCAGTGCCCCTCCCCCCAATAGAAAAATACCAAATAGTGCAAGAAAGTAGTGAATGAGTAACATAGAAAAGTAAAAACATATATGACCTTCTAGAACGACATATTGACAAAAAAGCAAGAAGACTCAAAAGTACCCTTACCTAGACGTCTTTAACTTTAATCACACGTCTTCACGAACTCCCATCAGAACAGTTTTACATATATATAGTCGTTTTTCGTTTGCGTGAACTTTTTATTTTGTATATACTTTACTTGTCTAAATGGTATATGTGGTACGTGAATATATACGTGGTATGGTGTCTTGTATAGCTAAATATTTCATGTTATACATGATTATATATGTGATCCGGTGTCTTGTATCACATTAGATTATCATTAGTAATACGAAATTTTAGATACATCATAAAGTAGATACACGACACTTAGGTGATGTTTGTTTTTTAATAGGTAAAATGTCTGCAGTTTGTGGACTACATCTGCAGACATCTGTAAAAGAAGAAATGGACCAAAGCTCTGCAGTGTGCAAAAAGAATGATGGTGGTTTTTTAATGTATGTAGACTTCTAAAATAAATTGGTGGTGGTGTATGGACGGTGGTGGTGGGTGGTGGACGTGGATGGTGGTGGTGATGGACGGTGGTGGTGGGTGGTGGACGTGGACGGTGGTGGTGGGTGGTGGACGTGGACGGTGGACGGTGGTGGGTGGTGGACGTAGATCTTTTTTAGAAAAAACAAACACCACCTTAATCTAGTTTCTCACTAGACAAATGATTTAGTCGATTAGTCCAGGCATTGATATATAAGTATAACGCAACCAAGAAAATAATTATTTTTGTGATTTTTTTTAAATTAGTTCTAGATAATTTACTTTTCGCCCGATTTACTTTCGATCTTTTTTTTGGGTTTGAGTGATATATTATTTAAAAAGAAATTAATATAAGCTGTGTGAAGGAAGAAACAAAAATATGTCGTTTGAAATAATATTATTTTGACCGAAAATTAATAATACTGAGTTATTCATATATATATATTAATTCAACACATAACCGAACAATAGTGACTTAACGTTGACGGCGTCAGGTCATTTTCTGATTTTACAATTTCACTCCCTCACTTTGCTCCGTCCCCTTCCTTCTCTCTCACTTGCCATTGATGTCACCCCCTCTCTTTACATCTTCCTGATCCAGAAACAATCAGTTTCATCCTACTAAGAGAAAGAGAGAGAGATGTGATGGAAAAACTAAACACCCACACATTGCAGCCGACACCTCTCACCCTCTGCCTCCTCTCTCGAGCTCCGGCAACCGGACCCGTAATACGGCAGCAAACCTGCCTCCTCTCTCGAGCTCCGGCAACCGGAGCCGTAATACGGCAGAAAGGTAGGGAACGAGAGGAGAGAGAGATCGGCGAGAGAAAGGGGAGGCCGACCACCTCCCCCGTGGCGGCGCAAAGGTCGACATGTGGCGAATCCTCCTCCGGCGACCCAGATTTCGGCAATCGACGGCTGAGGTGCGGGAATTCCGCATCAGATTTAGATGCACAAGGTTTCCGGTGGAATTCCGGCGACAAAGCGGCGGAGACACGGTGGTACGAGGTGGTTTCGACGACTGACGACAAGGATTTAGTAAGTTTCTTTCATTTTCTTTTCTCTCGGGTAAACTTGTCAGCTTTACAAGTGCTAACCTAGTTATTTTTAACTTGTATGGTTGTATTCATTATGTTTTTGTCGATTATTTCTGTTTATTTCTGACATGATCAGGTCAATATAAAATTAAAGAAAATGAGGTAGTGCGCTAAAATTCATTAAGAATATTCTCAAGTATCTCAAGCTGGAAATTACTCAGTATTTGTTGAAAGAATATGCTTATTTCTTGGGTTGTTTGAGCATAGTCCTACTAACCCTTCTGACTTTATTTGCACCCAACTGAAGAGATACTTTCTATTTAGGGTGTTTGGGATTCCTTTTAAAAGTGACTTTTGAAGCTCATAAGGACTTTTGAGAAGGAAAAGGAAACCCAAACATCTTCTGAGAAGAACTTTTGAAGCATAAGGAATTCCAAACACCATGAAAAAAAGGACTTTCAGTACTAATTATGTCTTCAAAAAGGAGTTTTTGAGAAGTAAGGATTTCTCACTTCTGGATTTGAGAAGGACTTTTTGAGAAGGAGAAGTTGAAAAGGAATCCCAACACCCCCTTAATATATTAAAAATAATTTATTTATATGTTTTAATATTAACTAGTGAGATTACTTGTGTATTTTTGGTTTGGCATGGTATGATATCGACACTTGATATAGTAACCAAAATAAATATATTCAATACGATATCGATACGTGTATTAGATCGATCGAAAACCATAAAAAGAAATACCAGTACTAGTGTCAATCGTCATCGGTTCAATTCGTCATGGTACCATTAGCGTACCACCACTCTTTGTAACTTACGGTACCAAAACAAATATTCTATTGCATATACAACTCCATTTTTAACAAATTTAATACTGTCACGTTGAGAAAACCATACAAACGAATATGGTACCGGCGCTGATGTTGTTCATAACGATAAAGAAAAAAACTGCTATATTTGACTTGTTCAAAAAAACTTTTATCAAAATCATCAATAAAAATAAATGTGTCGCAACAATATATTTTAAAGTTTTATAAAACGTTTTATTTTATTTTGGGTTGTTAGATTTTAATAATCCAAACTTTGAAATGTTGGCCGGCAATAATCCCAACTTAAAAAGTTCTCCCTGACAATCCCGACTTGTAAACTATTTTCCTCCACCGAGCCTTTTCTAACCGGGTCTAACCCAGTTAGTTCATGGTGACGTGGACGCTGACATGGACGTTGATGTGTAAAAAGCCTTGAGTTGGCTGATTATGTGGTTGATGATGTGGACTCTCTCTCTCTCTCTCTCTTTATAACACCTAACAACACCCACCACCTCCACCTTTTACTACCACCACACCATTATCACCACCACCTCTACGATCATACCAGACTACCACCTCCACCTCCATTAACCCCCACTGTCACACCAGACCAACATTGCACATTCAATCTTCATTCATCAGACCAGCCCCCACCCTCACCTCCATCAACCATACATTTTCACTGCCATCACGATACTAGACCAACATCAAGCATTCAATCTTCATCTTCTTTCTTAGCTTTTGGATCTTCAAAAGGGCTTGAATCTAGATCTTGGTTCTTGAATAGGGTTTGATTTTGAACAATATTTACAATACTTTTTTGGTGTGATGGTGACAATGTTGTGGCAGTGGCGATTGATGGAAGTGCAGGTGGAGGTGGAGGTGGTGGTCTGGTGTGGTGGTGATGGTGACAATGTTGTGATGGTGATGGTGGCTGGTGGAGGTGGAGGTGGAGGTGGAGGTGGTAGGTGGTAGCCAAGGTGGTGGTGGTGGCGAAAGTGATGGTGGGTGAATTATTAAAATTCAATATCCCTTTATATCACTAAAATAACGAAAAAGATAAATAACGTCACTTTATATAATAAAACCAAATCGGGCTAGCTTTGATGACACATACGTCTATGCTTCGATCATTTGTAAAATTACTATTCACAACTTGGTTTTGAGTAAACTTATATTTTGACGTAGATAAAAATAAGCACATTGCAACATGATACTTAGAATTTTATGTAATATAGTATATTAAACGTTATAAGAGAAAAAAAATATATGCTTCAAAACAAAAATAATAATAAAATAAAAATCTTGCTCCTAATAAATGATTCAAACTAATGTTATGTTGCACTCTCTCCTTCAATCTTACAATTTTTACTTGTATTATATTTTAATATATTTTTTACTAATTAATGCATGGATATCACTTATTATAAATACAGAAATAATTTTTTTCTTATTCATAATAATGAATATCGAAATTGTTGATAAACTAAATATTCAATATTGTATTTTATGGTAATTGATGTATGATGAATTGCAAAATACATCCTTTATTCGTGTATAGTTTGTACAATTTTTCCGTTATTTCTAGTTTCGTTTTAGTTAGAATTACGTGCTATTGATCAAATTTCGTTTTCCAGGTCTTGGTACGTAAAGTTGCTGAAAATGGAGTGAAAACGAGTTACAATGCCGAAACACTAAGTCTCGGAACAAGTCTAAAAGAGTTAGAATAATTTTGAAGAGTTTTGGGATGTTAAAGCTAAATTTTGGACGCAACATTCTATGGAAAAATGCCCGTGGCGTCGCGCCACAGCTAGATGATCATACAGTCGCGCAGCGCCAAGCAATTAACAATAAAAAATGGTTTTTAGTATGGTGGCGTCGCGCCACCACATCTGTCTTCACCTGTCGCGCGACGCGAAGGGGTGGTGGTTCGAGATTTGTTTGTTAGCTGCTAGGGTTTCGTATATAATCCAAGTTAATCATCATTAACAAAAAGTTACGAATTTGAAAAACCCTAGGCGATTTTTAGAGTTGATTTCACGGCTTTCGGAGTAATTTAGCTTGCGGGAATCATTCGGTTGAAGCTTGGAGCGTAGGAAAGAAGATTGTTCAGGTCTTATCTCCCGGTTTTCGTTATTTTCTTGTTTCGATACTTCGTTGATGAATTCTTGTTTTGAAACTTGTGTTTTGATTTCGAATACTATGTTTTGTGGCTAAAACCTTCGATACTACCTAAGAAAGATGATAGTTTAATCAAGTTTGGATTTTTAACGGTTTTTATTGCTTGTTATGGATTGATATTTGAAAGTAAATTATCCTAGAATTTCTGATTTGGTTCATATGCGTATTTGATTTTGATTGTTGATTATTTGCTGTTTCACATAGATTTTGGTGAATGTCTTTCACATAATGAATTTGTGTTGATTATTCGTTTCTTTGCGGGTTCGGGTGATCTTTGGGTAAATCGACCGATAGCCTTAGAAACAGTAATTAAAATACAATTAGAATTAGGTATTCTGCTTAACTTGTCGCTGAGAGGCTCGAGTTAGTTATTAGGTCTCGGTGCAATATATAGCTAAGATAGGGTTTGAGAGAAGTCAGTCTTAGTTCCCTAATTGCATCTGTGTCTATTAAACCAAGTTAGAGTCTAGGATTGCCTTAGACTGTTGCGCTGAGAGGTAGATAGTCGAATTAGGGCACTTTTAGAGTCGTTAGAGGACTGAGAGGAAGTCTAACAATCGGTGTTCACAACAGCCTTGTAGGGTTTCCTAGGTTTCTTCCTGAGAAGGGTCGGGAAGTCTTAGCTTGAAATACCTTAGGGTTTAGTACTTCACGATCCCGATTCCATACAACAATAGTACCGTTAGAAATCCATTCATAGTTAAACTGGATTCAAGCCTAGGTAGTCGTTAATCTCATCTGAATCAAACCTTAGTTCTTATTCGTGTTTTAGTCTAGTTTTCATTTTAATTCCGATTTTAGGATTTCAGTAAACCCCCCCCCCCCCTTAGAACACAACAATATTTAAGTCGTGTCAGTGTCTATCTAAATAAGGTCGTTAACGTAATTAATTAGAGTCCTTGTGGGTTCGACATCCGGACTTACTTTTCTTTGCTAGAGTCGACCGGTTCACTTGCCGGTGAGCAGTTTAGTCAAGTTAGAGAGTCTAGATTATTATTACTTGAGTCTAAATTTAGGTTTATTTTAGTTTATTTATTTGAACTACTTATTCCACATCAAGGTAATTTCAAATATAGACTAATTACCATATTGTAAATTTGGAAGATGTTTGTGCTTTATGGCTTGTACTTCAAGCATGGGGAGTATTTCAAAAAAAAAAATAGATTTTTCATTTCTAACCCAAAGGTTTTTATTTTTTGCATTTTAACCTTTTTGTTTTTTTTACTTTTAATCCAAAACTTTTCATCTTTTACAATTTAACCCCAACACATTTTAATTTTCATCTTTGATCCACGTATTTTTCATCTTTTCCATTTTTTTTGTTTTACGTTTTGTTCTAATTTTGCGAGTAAACACCCCGTAATGTACGTGTGGGTTTCAAAGTTTTTTTTTGACTATTTTTCCCGTTTGACAGGACCGTCACAACGCGTCTATTTTTCCCTGTTTGACAGGTTCGTCGTAACGTGCGTGGTATTAGATTGACTTAGTTATTCTTTTCTATTTTTACATTTCAGTCTTATTTCTTCGCATTAACATGTCGCAACTGGCATACGTGGTTCAATGATTTTATGTATGTTTTTCGTTCGGTGTTATTTTTTCTTTTTTATTTATTTTATCTTTACGAGCTTTTCCGGTGTTGTTGATCGCTGGTAGTTGTGTAGCATTAGCGCTACCCCCTCCCCCGCGGCAACGCAGGGGCCCTTAATACTAGTACTAAATTATTTTCTAACTAAATTTCGTTATTATCTTGAATTTTGAAATTATGATTTAAAATCCTCCTATATTTCTTCTTTAATAATTATGAAGCATGTTGGCCGATAATAATCCCAACTTTAAAAATCCTAAGTTTCACATGTTGGCCGATAATAATCCCAACTTTAAAAATTCCCTCAAATAATCCTAACTTGTAAAACTTTGGCTGCCATTGATCATTTTCAAACATATAAGAATTTGGTCTCCTTAATATATTTAATTACACCTAGAGACTCCTTAATTGATTTAAGTACACCTATGTTAGAAAAAGATCAATGGCGGCCAAAGTTTTACAAGTTGGGATTATTTGAGGGAATTTTTAAAGTTGAGATTATTACTTCGGATTATTAAAATCCAATAACCCTTAAATTTAATAATATGTTTAGATTATCTCAAAACGTAAGAAAACTTATTTTAATAAAATTTAAAAAATATGCATACCTTTTCATTTCAAATTGTCTCGTTTATTCAGCCATATTGTAATACATGAGGATGCGCCTGCACATATCAACCGTCTCACCCGTTTGTGTAGCACCTTTGGCATCGAAGGTGTTAATCTTGATGCCCGCTATCTCCAAGTCTTCCCCTTTTCGCTTGCTGGCCGCGCAGCCACATGGCTCGATTCGCAGCCAGCAGGTACTTACACCACTTGGGCTGGACTTAGAGATGCCTTCCTTGCTAAGTATTTCCCACCCGCGAAGGCCTCTCGCCTTCGAGATCAGATCCATTCATTCAGAATGGAGCCTGACGAACCGTATCACTTAGCTTGGGAGAGGTTTCAAACTTTACTCTCGCGTTGTTCCCAACATGGATTGTCGGATTGGGCTTTAGTAGAAAAATTTTACAATGGTCTCACCCCTAAGTGTAAGGCCCGATTCGACACATCTGCAGGAGGCCATCTAATGGGAAAGAAAACTGTGGCTGACTGCAATGATCTCTTTGAGAGCTTCGCTCATGCTGATATAGATCATAGTGCCACCAGCAGGAATTCCAATCCTGTGACTACTTCCTCATCTTCTCGAGGAGTAAACCAAGTCGTATCAGACTCAAAGGTAGCATCTCAACTTGACTATATCACCAAAGAGTTGCTAGAAATTAAGAAAAAGGTCCATAGGTGCGAAGTTTGTAGAGGTGGACATGACACCGTAGATTGCCCAACACTCACCCTAGAACATGTAGAATACATAGCAGGTCAAAATAGGGGTCTAACTAACCCATTTAACAATAGTAACTCTAATTGGCGTGCTAATAATTATCGCTCTTCTGGTAACCCCTGGTTTTCCATCAGGTCAATATCAAAGCAGGGGGCCAGGTTTCTATTCTAGTGGGGGTTCGGGTCAAACAGGTCAATTTTCTAGTTCAGGTTCAGGTGGGCAGTTCAGAGGTGAGGGGTCAAACCAAGAGGTTCAACCTAGGAATGAGGGGTCAAATGGTAGTTTGTCTAGGATAGAGGACCTTCTTACCCAGCTAGTGGTTAAGGATTAAGCTACCCAACGTACCTTAGAAGAACACACTACTTTCCTAAAGAATAATCATTCAAATTTCTTAGACCTTCAAAGGCAAGTTGGGGATATTGCACGCCGGTTGCAAGAACGACCTCCCGGTCAATTTTAGGGCAACACAAAGCCCAACCCATCTGGTACTTTGAAGGAAATTTCAACCCGTAGTGGTAGGACCTTAGGTGAGGTAGTGAGACCCGAGAGTGTTGAGATAGAAGATGAGGAGCCCGTAGATGAAGAGATTGAGATGGAGGCTCCCAGTAAAGTGCAACCTAGGTTAATCCCAGCAAGTACCGCACACACCGGGGTCCTTCAAGTGAGAAGAGTATAGGAAAAAGGCCCATACAAGTTGTTCCATCACCCAATGTTGATATTTCCCGTGCTCCATTTCCTTCCCGTCTTAAAAACCAAACCTATTCTAAAGAGTACGGGAAATTTTTAGAAATCTTTAAGCAACTTAGAATCAACCTTCCTTTCATAGAAGCCCTCCAATCGATGCCTAAATATGCAAAAATTTTTGCGGGGAAGTTGAAATCGCGATGGACCGGACCGTACGTGGTAAAAGAGGTGTTTCCATACGGTACCGTTGAGTTGTATGATGAAGTTGATAAAGGTATGTGGAAGGTAAATGGTCATCGATTGAAACACTACTTGGGAGGTCCCATTGATACTACTGAGGAGGAATAAATTCCTCTAGAGGACCCCCACCTTCACCGAACAATGAGTTGAGAAAAGCTTCGTTTGTAGAGTATGTACCGTTTGTAAATTTCATTAGTTTTTCGTATTTCTCGTAGATTTTCGTGTTTGTGTTTCGTGTGTTTGAGAGATTTTGCAGGAAGCGTACCCTTGAAGAGCTGAATTTGCGAAGAAAACGCCATCCCAGGTAAGTCCCATACTTAGAAAAAATTTGGGATGGTTTGGGGAAGGTTTGGTAAGACTTAGAATTTTTCTAAGTCCTAAAACATGAAAAATTTCGAAACATTCTGTTCAAAATCGATCTTGGCGTCGCGCCACCATCAAATCATTACGCCGTGGCGCAGCGCCACCATTGGGGTCAATAAAAAAACCCTATTTGAACCCTTTTGAACAGTTTGAACCCCTCAAATCATGTTGGATCGATGTGTGACCCTAATGAGTCAATCAGAAGAGTTTACGATCTATTTCAAAGGCGGAATCAGAGAAATAGACGTGTAACAGCTTGATTCCTCTTAATTATCTTCTTATTAATGATTCCAAATCTTTTACAGATCGTTTGACAAACTGACAGCACCTCGGCTCTGAATCGGAAAAGTTACAAATGAACTAGCAACACACCTATATATAGTGGAGGTAATTTCGCATGAAAGTGACACTGGTCATTTCAAGCGAAATAACAAGGTCTAATTTCGTGTGAAATGGTCAGTGCCATTTCATGCGAAATTACACACTTACACACAAACCCTAGTTTTTATCCTGCTGTGTGCTAGCTAATCCTATCTAGACATAAGACTCGATAAAGACGAAGTTAACAGACATTTGTGCACCAACAGACTCCCCCTTGGATGTTGACGAAGTCTTCGGCGTCGAGTCTTCAGTCTTAATCTCTTTCCAATTTGTCTAACAATGTATGCTTCCTTCAAATCTTCTCTTCTTCTATCAACAGCTAGCATGAATAACAGAAACTGAATCTTTAACAACCTTCAAACTCCCCATTGAATGAATATCCAGGAACTGTATCTGACTTTTAAGTCTTCAGACTCCCCCTATCAGTTAGCTGGGATTTGCTTTGTTGCTTTCATAAATTCAAACTTTTTACCTGTACAATCTCTACCTAAACATAAGATTTATGATTATAACAATTTCACTCCAAATTTACCATCTGACTTCATTTGTTGGTTTTGTCAGAATTTAGAAATCCATTTAAGTATCCAGGTCCAAATTAATGACCATTAGTACTTAATTTGTCTACCAAGTCCAACTTAATGACCTTGGTTGACCTGAGGCAAAAACACACTGACATTTTGTACAAACTAGTTCAAACAATTTTCTGAAATTTACAAGTCTCAATTTAATGAACTTGTTTTGACTTTTTAATTTCACAGGTTTAACATGTTAAGCTCACAACTCTTCTGTCCAGCTCAGAAACTTCCTGCATCTGCTTCAAACTGCGAATCTGAAGATCAGTTTTCCACTTTGGTTTGTCAAAAAAATAAAGCAGAAATGTAAAATCTTTTTAGATTTTGAGTAAAGTTTCTAAACTAGAATGCTAAACAGAAATGAAATGCAGTAAATGTAAACTATTTACAAACATATTTTTGGTGAGCGTGTTAGGGAATCATATCAGCTATTCGACAAGTCACAAGTACCGTTAAGCATATATTTCATACACAGAATTAAACAATTCGCTTAGATTGTCGATATAATGATCCACTTAAATTCTCACACAAATTTCAATCTGTCCAGGATACGAATTAGGTGAATTAAGAACTTAAACTCATTCATGTGTCCCACCTCTTGAATATACTCCCGTATCCAGATCCCAATATTCAGTCTTACAGGTGAGTATACCACAAATGATATCTGTAAGGGGTTAAATGCGAGGGCCGTGAGAGCTCAGGCTATTGCTTCTGCAAAATCAGAGAGATAACGGCTTCGACTTTAGGTGTGTCCCCTTTAGAGGATATTTTTTTACAACAGCACATGATTAGCATTTTTCAATGTTTCACCATTTTTTATGCTGAGGGCGGTGCTATATTTCAAGCAAGCAGAAAGTATTATACGGGGACTAGCCCATTGCTTCCGCAAAATCAGAAGTCCCGGGATAATACCCCAGATATCACTGAGTATAAAGACCTAGTATCTCAGAAAGAGGGATCTTTCAAACGAAATTTCAGGGGTTACCTATATATCCAAGTAGTATTCCCCACGAAATAAGCAAGTAAAGATTTAGGTTTATATCCCGAACAAACCTACTAAATGTGCAAAAACCTATCGGCATATCATCAGCGAGACTGTTTAAGACTTTTAAACTTTACATATCTTTAGCATACTGTAACTGTCAAGCCGATGTACTATCATATTCCCTTTTTACACAAGCTCTTTTTCAGTTTTCTATTGTTTTTGAATTATGAAATATCTCATGTTTTTGGATTTTTGAAATTTTTACTGTTTTTGTATTTTCTGAAAATATTACCCTATACTCCCCCTAAATACCAAAACAAGTAAAAAATCGACAAACCATTGCAGATTGCTTCTCGACATCATCTACAGTGGTACCTTCATCTACGCCAAGAATTTCCTCCGACACCGATAAAAGCTTCATACCGTTCAATTTTAAAAGATATTGAAAACAATTTTTATCAAACGCTTTGGTATGTAAATCAGCTTTTTGTTCATCAGTGTGGATTTTCTCAATTCGTATCAACTTCTTCTCGAAACATTCTCAGATGAAGTGATGACGAATTTCAATGTGTTTTGTTTTAGTGTGATGAACTGGATTTTTAGTGATGTTTATCGCTGCTTCATTATCAACAAAGATAGGGGTGTTAAGAAATTGCAAACCGTAGTCTCTCATCTGTTGCTGGATCCACAAGATTTGAGAGCAACAGCTGCTAGCAGATACATATTCAGCTTCACATGTGGACAAAGCTACAGAGGTCTGCTTCTTGCATTGCCAGGTAACCAATCGTGGTCCGAAAAACTGGCACCCCACTGTTGTTGACTTAGCGTTAACTTTGCAACATCCGAAATCGGAATCGGAATACCCTTCTAGCGTGAAATCGCCTTCTCTTGGATACCACAACCCCAGTGATGGAGTTCCTTTCAAGTAGCGTAATATCCGTTTCACAATCACCATGTGCGAAGCTCTCGGGTTAGATTGAAATCTTGCTGCAAGGCAGGTTGGATACATAATATCGGGTCTTGAAGCAGTCAAATACATCAGCAATCCGATCATGGAACGATACATTGTTTCATCTACCTTCTCTCCGGTGAGATCAGGGTTTATTCCATGGTTCGTTGCTAATGGGGTGGAAGCTGGAGTAGAACCTGGCATCCCAAATTTCTCTAAGATATCATGAACATACTTCGTTTAATGTATGAAAATTCCCTTAGGCAGTTGATCAACTTGAAGTCCCAAGAAGAATTTCATCTCACCCATCGATGACATTTCAAATTTTTGCTTCACAACTCTCTCGAAATCTTTGCACAAATTTTCATTTGTAGACCCAAATATGATGTCGTCCACGTATATTTGAACTATCAGAAGATGTCCGTCGACTTCTTTGGTGAACAGAGTGGCATCCACTTTTCCACGGATGAAGCTGTTAGCAAGCAGGTGTTGAGACAAAGTCTCGTACCAGGCTCCCGGGGCCTGGTGTAAACCATACAACGCTTTATCCAGCAAATAAACCTTGTCTTTGTGGATTGGATCGGTGAAGCCCGGTGGCTGTCCGACATATACCTCCTCTTTTACCTTCCCATAGAGAAAAGCCAATTTAACATCTAGCTGATAAACTTTAAAATTTTTCCAAGATGCAAATGCTAGGAAGATTCTGATAGCTTCAAGTCTAGCAACCGGAGCATATATTTTGGTGAAATCTATACCCTCCTGCTGACTAAAACCCTGGATTACGAGTCGAGCTTTGTTGCGAATAATAACTCCTCGATCATCCCTCTTGCACTTGAACACCCACTTGGTGTTTATCTTCCTGTGACCATCAGGCAAGTCTACCAATTTCCATACTCCTAATTTCTCAAACTGACTCAGCTCCTCTTGCATCGCATTGACCCAAGAATCTTTAGTTAGCGCTTCCTTGTATGTTTGTGGTTCAATCTATGAAATAAAACAACTAAGTGAAAACTCAGTTTGTAACGAATCAACTGTAGAATAAAAACATGTAAGGCCTTGGTCAATTTGACGTCTTGTGCGAACGCCTGATTGTAATTCTCCAATAATCAGCTCTTCTGGATGGTACGAAAGAGTTCTCGACATCACCTCGCCTGGAACATCTAGCTCGCCTTCCAAATTTGTGACATTCTGATTTGCACCTTGTTCACTGACTGGAATTGTTTGACTTGAAATCTGGATCTGCTCCCCCTCAGAATCTGAATCACCACGATCGAATATAGGTGTATCATCAGATTCTAGATTTTCATTGACTGTCGTCTGATTATCAAGAGCATGTTCTGAGGATTGTTGAATATCATCATGTTCTCCATCATTACTTGGACCGACTTCATCATCATTTGAAGTTTTCCGTTGACGTCTAGAATACTCAGCTGGAAACCTTTCTTGTGGTTCTTCATACTCTCTCAGAATATCCAACTCGTCAAAGAAATCTTGTTCTTCTTCTATGTCAAACGAATCCCATAAAGTATCGTAATTAAAACGCCATGAGTCGCCTGGATTCTGCGGTGGCATTGTGTAACCTTGGCATTCAACATTGTGTGCTTCAATAATCCGCTTCAAGCTTGGAACAAAGACTCGCTTTAATGGACTTGAGTAACCCACAAATATTCCTTCAATGCTCTTTGCACTAAACTTTCCAAAAGGTTCTAGAACTGTGCAGGGAGACCCAAACGGTTCCAGATACTTCAGGTTCGGTTTGCGGTTGTTGATCAGCTCGAAACATGTCTTGTTGAATTTCTTCACTGTAAAAACCCGGTTGAGTGTATAGCAAGCGGCTGATACTGCTTCTGCCCAAAAGTTGACTGGTAATTTCGACTCAGCAAGCATCGTCCTAGCCGTTTCAATTAGCGTCCTGTTCTTTCTTTCAGCTACTCCATTTTGCTGTGGAGTGTAAGGAGCACTAAATTCTTGCAGTATACCTCTCTCATCACAATATTCTTCCATCTTTTTGTTCTTAAACTCAGTACCGTTGTCACTTCTGATTCTTCTGATTTGAGTTTGGTACACGTTTTCAATTTTTCTGAACAACGCCATCAAACTTTCAAACGTCTCATCTTTTGTTTTCAAAAATGATACCCATGAAAATCTCAAATAGTCATCTGTTACTACTAGACAGTAGAGATCTCCAGTTATGCTTTTGACGTTTACTGGACCAAACAGATCCATATGAAGTCTTTCTAACAGTCTCGAGAGTTTTCCTTCTTCCCAGGGTGAGATTTCTTCTTTTGCTTGCCTTTGATACAGCTAATGCACCCCCCTCAAGATGAAAACCTTTCACATGAACACCAATAACTAAGTCGTTATGCACCAGGTGATTCATTTTTCGCAGGTGAATATGACCCATCTTTCGATGCCACAATTGCGATTCTTTTTCCGTTGCTCTTGACATAAAACAGTGAGCCTGACCCGTGGTAGTAGTTGCTACACTCATGTCCAACACGTACAGATCATTGACTCTGGGTGCTCTCATGATAACCCACTATTCGGGAACAACAAATCCTGGTTTCAAGATCAAACATTCTTTGTCTGTAAAGTGCGTTGTATACATACGATCACAAATCTGAGAGATGCTCAGAAGATTGTTTTCAAGCTCGACGATGTAGTTTACTCTTTCAAACGTGATGATACCATTCGATAAAGTTCCTTCACCAACTATTCGACCACCTTGATTTCCTGCAAAACCTACATAACCTCCATTAAACCCACGAACATCGTACAGTAGTGTTTTCTTCCCTGTCATGTGCCGAGAAGCTCCACTATCCATAATCCAACGTGAAACAGATCTTGGAAGCTCCTGCACATATCACAAACACTTTAGTTAGATTTTGATGCCACCCAAGCCTCTTTCGACTCAGGTAACATGACTTTGATATGAGTTTTAGCAGTGTAAAGTGGCAGAAAATTCTTGTCATTCATCTTTAAGCTTTCCTCAGATCCAATCTCAACCTTTTTGTATAAAAAGAAATAATTTTTAGAAGGTTGACCAGATGATTGATATTTCTTTGGTACATACTTCTTTTCAGAAGTAGTAGTCTCTTGTGGTTCAAGTTTCTCATAGTAATCCACAGGAACATTCATCTTTACCGGAGCGGTAGAAGATGATTGTTTTTCTTTCTCAGAAACCTTTGGTTTTGGAGAACTTGGTTTCTTTTCAACTGATTTTGGTTTCCATGCTTGTTAAGACGAAGCAACCCGTTTGTAAAACTTATCAGTTTTAGTTACCACATTTTTTACGGATTCAATTTTGATTTTTGTGTTTTCATTTTTCAAAACTTTCTTCTCAACAACCATTGGTGCTTTGCCTTTTGCATCAGCTTTCTTTTTCTGACTCTCAGCAATTTCAGACTTAGGCTTCAAGTTGGTGCACTTTCGTGAGATATGTCCAACTTTGTTGCACTTAAAGCATGTATGGGTGTCAACTACCCGGCTTGTGCCTTCGGTTTGAGGCTGTGAGGCCTTCTCTTCAAAGAACTCTTCATTAGTTTTTGAAAAAAATCTCAGATTCCTGCTCGGTACGAGAACTCGAGCTTTTTACAAACACCTTTTTTTCAACAAATTTCTTGTTTTGAAAGTTCCTTCTTTGATAATTCTTACCACCCTTGTAACCACCCGACCAATTTTTTTTTATTGTTTTTAGAAAAATGCGGCGGAACAACAGGTTTTTTTGTAATAAAATTTATCTTTTTCAAAGTTCAATTGCCGCGTGGAACGTTTCAAACCTTCGATCTCAGACACATCAATTTCAACCAATTTGAACACATTTTTCAATTTGTCCACATTCACATTCTCCAACGGAAAAATCACGATCCGAATACAACTTATCCGATCCCGACATCTTGTACATTACAAGATTAGGTTCTTCATTTAAGTTGTTTTTGGATTTTGATTTTGGAATATATTTGTCCAAAAAGCATTCATTATCCTCAGTAGGTACACTTTCATATTTTAAAACATTTTCAGCCATACTTTTAACAATTTCATACTGGACACTATCTTCATCAGATGATGTGGTAAATGTGACATCAATTGTGTCTGGAAGCTTAACTTCATTTTCTTCTTCATCATTAACCAACCCTGATTTTTTCTTTGAAAAATTGTTTAGAACCGGTGGTGGAACCTGATGAAACCCAACCCCGGTTCCATCAAAGTATACATCTGCGCCTGCTTTGTTCTTCCCAATTGGTTTAGGAACTATATGTTGAAGAACAAAACTTGCAGAGTTGTAACTGTTCAGTTTCAACTGGATGCGTTCATTTTCAATTTTAGCTTCTTGAAACTGAAGCTTCAACTTAGCAATTTCATCCAGTTGTTGATTGATCAGCTCTTCTTTTACCCTAAGAACTCCTGATAATTGAACATTTTCTTTGTATGTCTTACCATTTCTCTCATTAGAATCTTTTACCGTTCGTTTTAGCTTCTCAAAATTTTCTGAAAGTTGACGATTCTCATGAATTAATTTTTCATTTTCTTTCCTAATTCTTTCTACGTCACTTTTATCATTTTCGATTTTCTCAGTTAATTCTTTTAATCGTTCATTTGAAGATTTTAACATTTTGTCACGGTTTAAGATCTGATCTTCAACGTCTCTGACTCTTCCTGTCAGTTCTTCAACCTTTTTAACGTTGAGGTAAGCAACTGTACTACAAACCTTGCAGCCTTTCATGCAATTTTTGCAGTCACTCTCATTTTTAGCCTTCTTACCTGACTCATTGATTGCATCATTCTGACTGACCTTGGTTTTAGACTCAGTTCCAGAACCAGAAACTACCTCTAGCTCTTTCGCAGCAAACACTTTGTCAGCCATCTTCTTCAAATTCTCAGCCGTGAATTCTTGTGATGTATCAATAATCCCGTTATCAACTTTCTTTGTCTGCGACTCTTTTTCTTTTTCTTTTTCTTCAGCTTCTCCTCCTCCCCACCACAATCTCTGATTGGCTTCTTCTTCATCAGCAATTTGTTTGGTGAGAGTTTCAACATCAACAGTATTTGGATCAACATCAATGTTTCCCTTGGGATCTAGGTAACATTCTCTATCAGCATCCCATCTTTTCGCCTGTTTAGCTTCTTTGTATGTACGATGGATTCTACTAATCCTGTTCAGAGCTATCATCTTTCTGTTGACGTATTTCACTTCTTCTGTTCTGGAGTCTTTGAATAGAACAATCTTTGTCACAAACGCATAGCCCACTGCGTCTTCTTCTGGAAACACTTCACTCCAATCATATCCCTCATCGTCATGGATAACAACAAGTGCTCTGGATTTTTCTTTGGGATTTTCTTCTATCTGTTTCATTCTGAGAGGTTCAGATTTGTTCTGATGATAGATTGCTCTTTTGTAGTAATCTGCACGGAACGGATTTGCCGTATCATCAGCATAAGCATTTCGACATTCTCTTTTAAAATGACCTTTTTGTTTACATTTAAAGCACGTGACCTTTGATTTATCAAAACCAAGTTTTGTGGAAGGTCTGCCAATCGAATGTCTACCTGTAATCTCCATGAACCTTTGTGCTCGTCTGACTGCACTAGCCATACACCATCTGATATCTATCAACTCCATCTCTTCTGGGCCGATCTGGTCATAATCCTCCTTAGTGAGGTTAGTATTTCCAATCTTTCCCGCAACGAGACTCTCGTATGACTCTAAAACAGAAGCTAAGAACACCATCTGCTGCTTTGCGGATTCCTCTCTGAAATTTTGAGCATTCTTGAGATCCACAGCAATGTTGCATTGAAACAGATTCTTTGGAACTGATTGACTTTGAGCAGTTGAAGTTGAACCTCCATGATATCCACTGCTTGGAGTTTCTTGATTCACTGTGTTTGAATTTTCTGATGAAAATGCTGTTTTTGGTGACACAAATTTCGGGATCATACTTCCTCTGTAATACAGCTCAACATTCGGCTGATATGAGGAATGATTGACTTTGTTTGATTTCTTGATCTCCAGTTCATGACTCTCCAATCTTTTGATTAACAGATCAACCGTCAGATCCTCCGACTTTATTATGTTCTTCAGCATCAAGGCATAGTACTGCCAGTCTTTATCATCAGGCAGTGAGTCAAACAGTTTGTCAACCAGTTCTTCTTGAGTGTACACGATTTCGTGTCTTGCAAGTTCCAGCTTCAAATGCCCGAATCTTTTAATCATCTTTGGCACAGATTCATTTTTTAAACATCCAAACAAATCAAATACTTTTCTTAACAATTTCTTTTTGTTTTTAACTATCTCGGCACTACCCCACACATTTCACTCTCAGTTTCTCCCATAGATCTTTTGCATTTGTGTACTCAATCAACGATATTATGTCGTCTCTCACAGACTGATGAAGCAATGCAATGCACTTTTGTTCTGCAACAAAACTTTCTACATGATCATTGCCTTCTAAATTTTCATAATCTGATCTTCCGATATTGAAACCATTCTTCAAGCTTTTCCAGCTTGGATACGTAAACGCTTTTAGCCATTCTTCAAACCTTTTAGCCCATCTATTGTATTCTTCAATCGCCATAAGTTTGGGAGGTTTGTTGTATGTCCCATATGCACTCTCCACACTCAAAGCATCAAACAGAGTTTTCTTTGCACTTGGATTAGGACCATTTTCATTTGTGTTGTTTGATGTATCATCTCCGGTGTTTCCCGTGAAAGCAAACATGTCACTGAAAGGATTCATAAACTCATCCATCTTCAAGTATCTGAAACAACCAACAAACACTTAGAATTTTTTTTATTTTTAACAAAAACAGTTTCAAGCGAAATCAGTTCATGCGAAATCAGCTTCAAACAAAATAGCTTCAAACAAAATAGCTTCACATGAAATAGCTCTCTTCAAGAGAAATAGCTATTCACACGAAATACCCAATTCAAACGAAATCAGGATTTTCACACGAGATAGTGTTTTCAAACGAAATCACCAAGCGAAATCTAATTTCGTGCGGAATTAGCTTGGTTTCAAGCGAAATCAAGCCAATTTGGTGCGGAATAGCTAATTTCGTGTGTAACTTTCAAACGAAATCTGATTTCGTGTGAAATCAAAGGCAATTTCAAACGAAATTAGTGATTTCGTGTGAAAAAACAGTACTTTCAAACGAAATTAGTGATTTCGTGTGAAATGACAGTGACAATTTCGAGCGAAATTAGGATGACATCAGCATGTCAGCCACCATTTTGTCAAATTGATCCGGTTTTTGTTTGAATTTTGGTCCAATTCTTTCAAGGATTCTTTAAAACAGTGTTTTACATGATATATGTGAAATTCAGTTCATTTTGTCCGTTAAATCTTGTTTAATTTTGAAAAGAATGAGTAGAAGTGATGAAAACAAGCTGAATTGGTATAAACTCTTCTTCCTGAGCTCTGATACCACTTGTTGGATCGATGTGTGACCCTAATGAGTCAATCAAAAGAGTTTAAGATCTATTTCAAAGGCGGAATCAGAGAAATAGATGTGTAACAACTTGATTCCTCTTAATTATCTTCTTATTAATGATTCCAAAGCTTTTACAGATCGTTTGACAAACTGGCAGCACCTCGGCTCTGAATCGGAAAAGTTACAAATGAACTAGCAACACACCTATATATAGTGGAGGTAATTTCGCATGAAAGTGACACTGGTCATTTCAAGCGAAATAACAAGGTCTAATTTCGTGTGAAATGGTCAGTGCCATTTTATGCGAAATTACACACTTACACACAAACCCTAGTTTTTATCCTGCTGTGTGCTAGCTAATCCTATCTAGACATAAGACTCGATAAAGACGAAGTTAACTGACATTTGTGCACCAACAAATCATGACCCCCCTATCTGAACCACGCCGTGGCGCTACGCCACAGCCAACCCTCCTTCTCTTGGCGTCGTGCGACGATTTAAAAAAGAGATTAAAACCCTATTGTGTCGACAGCTTTCCCCAAACAACAAAACCTTTCTTCCACCTCCCCATCGCCGATCCCCCTAAACACCACCCTATCACCTCCATTAAACCACCAAAACCTCACCATTTTCGGCCAAAATTCCACCCACATGATCGGTTAAACTCGCCGAACAAAACCCACACCAAATCTTCATCATCCAGCCACCATATCGAACCGATTCGGGACCTTCATCTCCGAAAAATTTTTCAATTTTTCTTGCAAATATCAACGATTCAGGTACGTTTATCCTCATTTTTCTCTTATATTTGCTTAGTAGAGTCTTGTGTCGAGCCCGTTTGTCGAGTCGAGTCTTGGTTTGAGTCGATTTCATGTTTAGGGATGTCTAGTCAGGTTCGATTCAGTCCTGAAGAGTTCTCGAGTCCTGCTGGTTGAGTTAGTTTCGTAGGCGTCTAGTGGTCATTTGTGTCATGTTTTCTTAGAGTAATGTTGCGGATTGATGTCGGGTCAGTTTGTGTTAGTCGAGTCAAGTTTTTGTGGGGTCAGTCTTGTGTCTAAGTGTGGGTCAGTTGCTTAGGATATCAGTAAGTTTCGAGTCAGTGGTGTCGACTTTTGTTTGCGTCGGTCTTGTGGTATGCTATGTTAGGTATGTTAGTTAGTTCAGGGGTGCGGCTGTTTAGGGGTTGGGCGATTTGAACATTATTTTGCTGAATTATGATGCTACTTTGTGTGATATTTGATACTCAATTTTTGATTTATGTCTTTAATTAGGCGTTCAGGATTGGTGTCGATGTATTGGGCGCGGGTGGTGTCAGTTTGGTTATATTTAATGTGCTTTGCTTGATTATTGAATGGGTAGGGTACATTGATGACTTGAAGTTCCGATTTTGCGCATTAAAACTGAGTTTTTGCGTTCGAAAGAATCCTCCTTTAACTAGGCGGAATTTTTCGACCCTAAATTTGTTTTAAAACATCTAAAAAAGCAAATGATTTTTAAGTGCGGATTGGACTTCAATGTCATTGTTCGGCACTTTGGCTCTTAATTGGGACAATTAAGAGTGCCGATGGGGGGTAGCGTACATTGAGTCTAGTTAGCGTCTTTGCGTCGTCTTTGTGTCGTTTTATTTAAGTTTTAGCGTTGTTTTTGGGTTTACTTGCACGTACAAGTGGTTTAAGCTCGCCCGTACTCAATCTCCATTCGGGCGAGTTTAACTATCACTTAGAAATTGTAAAAAGGTAATCCGTTTGCTTTAGAATTAGCCGCGAATGAAATGCTATACGGCTATTCTTTCTTTTTCGAAAAAAAAATTATAAAAATCCAAAAAAAATATAAAAAAATTTCAAAAAAAAAATTTCAAAAAAATTGTAAAAGTTAAAAATACCAAAAATAGTTTGTTATCACTAATTGTCTGCCTGTTTTGTCTTGATTTTATTTGTTTTGCAGGCATGGCTAGTAGTTCCCGCCGAGGTAGGGCGAGAAAGACAAGAGCGGGTCAGTCGGCACCGCAACAGGATCCGCCTCAGCAGGACCCGGTCCCACAGGAAACACTGATCATTTAGATAGCTGCCGATGATCCTAAATTGAGAAAGATAGTATACCCATCGTCTTATAACTTTATTCCGGATAGAAAAATGCATAGAGCTGATCACCCGATTGTAACATTCCTATTTTTATATAAGAATTATAGGTTTGGTTAAATTTATTAACCACTAGTAACTAGTTTATTTTTAATATAAATATTCAACCTAAATAGTTTTAAACACTATTTTATATAATTGGTTGAAATATTATATTAATTAATTGGCCTGTATATAGGTGACCTTTCTAAATAAAATAAAAGTATATATAAACTCATATAAATAGACAGGTAGATTACAGGTAAGTTGACTGTAAGAAATATGAAGTACCTGAACGGGCACAGGAACCGTTTACTAATTAAACTATAAAAATACATTATATTTGAACCTACTCTATTTTTAATGAAACTTGGTTCAAAATGTAGACGAAAATATTCTCGTTCTAATAACATATTTATTATTTTCTAGAACGCCATATTTTAGAAGTTATACGCGCCAAATAACTGAAGCAGTTGAATTAATTATAATATATAAATAATAATAATAAACTTACGAATGAAAATAAAATAATTAACAATTGAAATTTTGTTTATATGTATGCATGTCGAAGATAGACTCCAAATAAAATATAAAATATAAAATAATATAAACAAACCTTACCTGCTACGTGTGTTTGTAGAAATTGAAATCATTTAATGCCTATATAGGTGTATGCATCCGTGTCAACAAAGAAAAGAAAAGAAGTTATCAAATTTTTCACGTACAAATAAAACAACATCACTTCAAAGGATTCTGCTAGAGATCGCCTCTTTCTATGTCTAATTCGAATTTTCTTTTATATTATACCAATAATAATAATAATAAAGCCATGCCTCGTTTTAAGTGTTTTAACTCCCGATCACCGTTACCCTTTTCGATTGATCTGAGCCTCATAACGTATGTCAGGGCTCTGCCCGACTAAGCTGTTAGGATTCGGTCTCGGGACATCGGGACAAGGTTGAATTAGGGGTACTATACTTAACACAAGTGCATTATATATATATATATATTAGCTCAGAAGTTATACCCAAAATTCTACCAGGAGATTTTCTAGTTGAACCCTAAAGTTACAAAGTGGGTCTATTTTCTTTTCTCATCGTTTTATTCCCTTTTTGTCCCAAACCATAACAACTCTCATCAAAACTATTATTTTCTTATTATATATATATATATATATATATATTATATTTTGTACAAATAAGAAACCCTAATTAAGACCCCTAAGTGATCCTACATAAACCCTAAAATTTCCAGAACAATCAGAATTAGGATCAAGGCCCCTAAAACTCAGAGGGGGTAAACCTTAGTTAATATTATCCTTACAGTTTTTCGTAGAAATCGAATTTTCTCGTTCTGTCGACTCACCCAGGCTACAAATACACGTGTCAACCCTATACTAAAAATGAACCGTCGCGCCACGCGAAGGCCTGTCGCGCCACGCGACAGCGCCCTTCAGTATATATTCAGGAGTGTGGGACTTAGATTTCTGCGTTGGAACGACGAACAAATTCGTTTTACACTTCGAGATATCACCTGATTACTACCAAACACACACATAAGCCCGAACGCTGCCGCAAAACAGGGTAATAACTCGATCGCTTCTACGATTCAATGTCCGATCGATTTAAACTATCCGATGAATGTTTAAGTGATGCTCAAACTTGGGTTATGCTTTGTCATTCGTCGTTAATTCGATGGATGTTTAAGTATTGCACTTTGTCATTCGTTGTGAGGGTTTTAATCTCGTGAGTTATCGTAAATGTTGTATTAGTTACTTATCTAGTTCGTGTGCACTAGGTTCCAAGACTAATCAATAGGCTAAGCTCTGCCTGTATAAATCTGCAATATCAAGGCTAATCATTAGGCTAAACTCTGCCGGTATAAATCTGCATGCTTATAATGTGAGTCATTCTCTTTTTATCAAAATGCTTTATAAATTCTTAAATGCTTTCAAAGTTATAATTACAGGGATTAAGTCTTTGTAGTCACCAAATTACAGCCAGTATGTGGGGTTTTGTATACAATACTTGATAACCGTCACCATTGGACAACGGGGTAGCCAATGGGTGATATGACCATAGTCACAGACACCATTGGACAATGAGGTTACCAATGGATGGTCGAGTGACAAATACTGTGGGTAGTTGGTTGATATATGGAAACATTGTAATCGCTCTTAATACTGTAGATTATAACAAAGTATCGTTTTAAGCAAAATGAATGAACTCACCAGTGTTTCCTGCTGACAAAACCTTTTTAAAAACGCGTTTCAGGTAATTACAGTAGATTGGAGTAAGAATTGGATCCGGCACTGAAGGGCTTCAAGAAGTGGCTTATTTTATTAATTGGGACAATTAAGAGTGCCGATGGGGGGTAGCGTACATTGAGTCTAGTTAGCGTCTTTGCGTCGTCTTTGTGTCGTTTTATTTAAGTTTTAGCGTTGTTTTTGGGTTTACTTGCACGTACAAGTGGTTTAAGCTCGCCCGTACTCAATCTCCATTCGGGCGAGTTTAACTATCACTTAGAAATTGTAAAAAAGTAATCCGTTTGCTTTAGAATTAGCCGCGAATGAAATGCTATACGGCTATTCTTTCTTTTTCGAAAAAAAAATTATAAAAATCCAAAAAAAATATAAAAAAATTTCAAAAAAAAAATTTCAAAAAAATTGTAAAAGTTAAAAATACCAAAAATAGTTTGTTATCACTAATTGTCTGCCTGTTTTGTCTTGATTTTATTTGTTTTGCAGGCATGGCTAGTAGTTCCCGCCGAGGTAGGGCGAGAAAGACAAGAGCGGGTCAGTCGGCACCGCAACAGGATCCGCCTCAGCAGGACCCGGTCCCACAGGAAACACTGATCATTTAGATAGCTGCCGATGATCCTAAATTGAGAAAGATAGTATACCCATCGTCTTATAACTTTATTCCGGATAGAAAAATGCATAGAGCTGATCACCCGATTGTAACATTCCTATTTTTATATAAGAATTATAGGTTTGGTTAAATTTATTAACCACTAGTAACTAGTTTATTTTTAATATAAATATTCAACCTAAATAGTTTTAAACACTATTTTATATAATTGGTTGAAATATTATATTAATTAATTGGCCTGTATATAGGTGACCTTTCTAAATAAAATAAAAGTATATATAAACTCATATAAATAGACAGGTAGATTACAGGTAAGTTGACTGTAAGAAATATGAAGTACCTGAACGGGCCCAGGAACCGTTTACTAATTAAACTATAAAAATACATTATATTTGAACCTACTCTATTTTTAATGAAACTTGGTTCAAAATGTAGACGAAAATATTCTCGTTCTAATAACATATTTATTATTTTCTAGAACGCCATATTTTAGAAGTTATACGCGCCAAATAACTGAAGCAGTTGAATTAATTATAATATATAAATAATAATAATAAACTTACGAATGAAAATAAAATAATTAACAATTGAAATTTTGTTTATATGTATGCATGTCGAAGATAGACTCCAAATAAAATATAAAATATAAAATAATATAAACAAACCTTACCTGCTACGTGTGTTTGTAGAAATTGAAATCATTTAATGCCTATATAGGTGTATGCATCCGTGTCAACAAAGAAAAGAAAAGAAGTTATCAAATTTTGCACGTACAAATAGAACAACATCACTTCAAAGGATTCTGCTAGAGATCGCCTCTTTCTATGTCTAATTCGAATTTTCTTTTATATTATACCAATAATAATAATAATAATAATAAAGCCATGCCTCGTTTTAAGTGTTTTAACTCCCGATCACCGTTACCCTTTTCGATTGATCTGAGCCTCATAACGTATGTCAGGGCTCTGCCCGACTAAGCTGTTAGGATTCGGTCTCGGGACATCGGGACAAGGTTGAATTAGGGGTACTATACTTAACACAAGTGCATTATATATATATATATATTAGCTCAGAAGTTATACCCAAAATTCTACCAGGAGATTTTCTAGTTGAACCCTAAAGTTACAAAGTGGGTCTATTTTCTTTTCTCATCGTTTTATTCCCTTTTTGTCCCAAACCATAACAACTCTCATCAAAACTATTATTTTCTTATTATATATATATATATATATATATATTATATTTTGTACAAATAAGAAACCCTAATTAAGACCCCTAAGTGATCCTACATAAACCCTAAAATTTCCAGAACAATCAGAATTAGGATCAAGGCCCCTAAAACTCAGAGGGGGTAAACCTTAGTTAATATTATCCTTACAGTTTTTCGTAGAAATCGAATTTTCTCGTTCTGTCGACTCACCCAGGCTACAAATACACGTGTCAACCCTATACTAAAAATGAACCGTCGCGCCACGCGAAGGCCTGTCGCGCCACGCGACAGCGCCCTTCAGTATATATTCAGGAGTGTGGGACTTAGATTTCTGCGTTGGAACGACGAACAAATTCGTTTTACACTTCGAGATATCACCTGATTACTACCAAACACACACATAAGCCCGAACGCTGCCGCAAAACAGGGTAATAACTCGATCGCTTCTACGATTCAATGTCCGATCGATTTAAACTATCCGATGAATGTTTAAGTGATGCTCAAACTTGGGTTATGCTTTGTCATTCGTCGTTAATTCGATGGATGTTTAAGTATTGCACTTTGTCATTCGTTGTGAGGGTTTTAATCTCGTGAGTTATCGTAAATGTTGTATTAGTTACTTATCTAGTTCGTGTGCACTAGGTTCCAAGACTAATCAATAGGCTAAGCTCTGCCTGTATAAATCTGCAATATCAAGGCTAATCATTAGGCTAAACTCTGCCGGTATAAATCTGCATGCTTATAATGTGAGTCATTCTCTTTTTATCAAAATGCTTTATAAATTCTTAAATGCTTTCAAAGTTATAATTACAGGGATTAAGTCTTTGTAGTCACCAAATTACAGCCAGTATGTGGGGTTTTGTATACAATACTTGATAACCGTCACCATTGGACAACGGGGTAGCCAATGGGTGATATGACCATAGTCATAGACACCATTGGACAATGAGGTTACCAATGGATGGTCGAGTGACAAATACTGTGGGTAGTTGGTTGATATATGGAAACATTGTAATCGCTCTTAATACTGTAGATTATAACAAAGTATCGTTTTAAGCAAAATGAATGAACTCACCAGTGTTTCCTGCTGACAAAACCTTTTTAAAAACGCGTTTCAGGTAATTACAGTAGATTGGAGTAAGAATTGGATCCGGCACTGAAGGGCTTCAAGAAGTGGCTTATTTTATTAATTGGGACAATTAAGAGTGCCGATGGGGGGTAGCGTACATTGAGTCTAGTTAGCGTCTTTGCGTCGTCTTTGTGTCGTTTTATTTAAGTTTTAGCGTTGTTTTTGGGTTTACTTGCACGTACAAGTGGTTTAAGCTCGCCCGTACTCAATCTCCATTCGGGCGAGTTTAACTATCACTTAGAAATTGTAAAAAAGTAATCCGTTTGCTTTAGAATTAGCCGCGAATGAAATGCTATACGGCTATTCTTTCTTTTTCGAAAAAAAAATTATAAAAATCCAAAAAAAATATAAAAAAATTTCAAAAAAAAAATTTCAAAAAAATTGTAAAAGTTAAAAATACCAAAAATAGTTTGTTATCACTAATTGTCTGCCTGTTTTGTCTTGATTTTATTTGTTTTGCAGGCATGGCTAGTAGTTCCCGCCGAGGTAGGGCGAGAAAGACAAGAGCGGGTCAGTCGGCACCGCAACAGGATCCGCCTCAGCAGGACCCGGTCCCACAGGAAACACTGATCATTTAGATAGCTGCCGATGATCCTAAATTGAGAAAGATAGTATACCCATCGTCTTATAACTTTATTCCGGATAGAAAAATGCATAGAGCTGATCACCCGATTGTAACATTCCTATTTTTATATAAGAATTATAGGTTTGGTTAAATTTATTAACCACTAGTAACTAGTTTATTTTTAATATAAATATTCAACCTAAATAGTTTTAAACACTATTTTATATAATTGGTTGAAATATTATATTAATTAATTGGCCTGTATATAGGTGACCTTTCTAAATAAAATAAAAGTATATATAAACTCATATAAATAGACAGGTAGATTACATGTAAGTTGACTGTAAGAAATATGAAGTACCTGAACGGGCCCAGGAACCGTTTACTAATTAAACTATAAAAATACATTATATTTGAACCTACTCTATTTTTAATGAAACTTGGTTCAAAATGTAGACGAAAATATTCTCGTTCTAATAACATATTTATTATTTTCTAGAACGCCATATTTTAGAAGTTATACGCGCCAAATAACTGAAGCAGTTGAATTAATTATAATATATAAATAATAATAATAAACTTACGAATGAAAATAAAATAATTAACAATTGAAATTTTGTTTATATGTATGCATGTCGAAGATAGACTCCAAATAAAATATAAAATATAAAATAATATAAACAAACCTTACCTGCTACGTGTGTTTGTAGAAATTGAAATCATTTAATGCCTATATAGGTGTATGCATCCGTGTCAACAAAGAAAAGAAAAGAAGTTATCAAATTTTGCACGTACAAATAGAACAACATCACTTCAAAGGATTCTGCTAGAGATCGCCTCTTTCTATGTCTAATTCGAATTTTCTTTTATATTATACCAATAATAATAATAATAATAAAGCCATGCCTCGTTTTAAGTGTTTTAACTCCCGATCACCGTTACCCTTTTCGATTGATCTGAGCCTCATAACGTATGTCAGGGCTCTGCCCGACTAAGCTGTTAGGATTCGGTCTCGGGACATCGGGACAAGGTTGAATTAGGGGTACTATACTTAACACAAGTGCATTATATATATATATATATATATATTAGCTCAGAAGTTATACCCAAAATTCTACCAGGAGATTTTCTAGTTGAACCCTAAAGTTACAAAGTGGGTCTATTTTCTTTTCTCATCGTTTTATTCCCTTTTTTGTCCCAAACCATAACAACTCTCATCAAAACTATTATTTTCTTATTATATATATATATATATATATTATATTTTGTACAAATAAGAAACCCTAATTAAGACCCCTAAGTGATCCTACATAAACCCTAAAATTTCCAGAACAATCAGAATTAGGATCAGGGCCCCTAAAACTCAGAGGGGGTAAACCTTAGTTAATATTATCCTTACAGTTTTTCGTAGAAATCGAATTTTCTCGTTCTGTCGACTCACCCAGGCTACAAATACACGTGTCAACCCTATACTAAAAATGAACCGTCGCGCCACGCGAAGGCCTGTCGCGCCACGCGACAGCGCCCTTCAGTATATATTCAGGAGTGTGGGACTTAGATTTCTGCGTTGGAACGACGAACAAATTCGTTTTACACTTCGAGATATCACCTGATTACTACCAAACACACACATAAGCCCGAACGCTGCCGCAAAACAGGGTAATAACTCGATCGCTTCTACGATTCAATGTCCGATCGATTTAAACTATCCGATGAATGTTTAAGTGATGCTCAAACTTGGGTTATGCTTTGTCATTCGTCGTTAATTCGATGGATGTTTAAGTATTGCACTTTGTCATTCGTTGTGAGGGTTTTAATCTCGTGAGTTATCGTAAATGTTGTATTAGTTACTTATCTAGTTCGTGTGCACTAGGTTCCAAGACTAATCAATAGGCTAAGCTCTGCCTGTATAAATCTGCAATATCAAGGCTAATCATTAGGCTAAACTCTGCCGGTATAAATCTGCATGCTTATAATGTGAGTCATTCTCTTTTTATCAAAATGCTTTATAAATTCTTAAATGCTTTCAAAGTTATAATTACAGGGATTAAGTCTTTGTAGTCACCAAATTACAGCCAGTATGTGGGGTTTTGTATACAATACTTGATAACCGTCACCATTGGACAACGGGGTAGCCAATGGGTGATATGACCATAGTCACAGACACCATTGGACAATGAGGTTACCAATGGATGGTCGAGTGACAAATACTGTGGGTAGTTGGTTGATATATGGAAACATTGTAATCGCTCTTAATACTGTAGATTATAACAAAGTATCGTTTTAAGCAAAATGAATGAACTCACCAGTGTTTCCTGCTGACAAAACCTTTTTAAAAACGCGTTTCAGGTAATTACAGTAGATTGGAGTAAGAATTGGATCCGGCACTGAAGGGCTTCAAGAAGTGGCTTATTTTATTAATTAAATCAAATTAAGAAATATTGTTTTATGTAATCAAATTTATCTTTATTAAAGTTACCTTTGTAAAACATGGGTTTATCCCATCTATTTAATAAATAAAATACGGTGTTTTCTAAACTCTGATATTTTTCCTAACTCACGGTCCTGATGAAATTTCCGCTGCAACATTTTCAAAATAACCACCGGTACCACTTGGCTGCTCGCGGCTCCCGATTCCGTCCAGGTTGGGGTCGGGGGACGTGACAGAAGGTGGTATCAGAGCCACTAATTAAAGCCTATAGGTGTTGTGATAATAATACCTAAGCTTATATAAAAGAGTTAGGAGATTGCTATTAACTGGTAGCACACATGATAGCATTTAGACTTGAACTTAAGATGCCTTAGTATAAGCTTCGAGATAAGCTAAGTACTTGTGTAAATAAAGTATGATGGATTTTGGTATGCTGTAAGAATGACGATTAGAACATTGCAGGCAATAGCACTTAATTGCTATTAATTCTTGCTTATTGATATTACTTGGTCTAGAATAAGATATGTTACGGGAATACAAATTTCCCTAATTCTGGATAAAAGCCTAATAAAAGAGGCACTTTTAAAAATACTATTTATGGGAAATATAAAATTTTCTCCGACAAGACTGGGTATGGTGTAGCAGACTCTCCAGCTTGTCTGGATATAATAAAGGTTACCTCTCCGGCGAGAACCGGATAAGACGGGGTATATAATATGTTCAACAAGTGACAAGATTTCCCTAAATAGTATCATGACCTGATATCTGACTTGTTTTGGAAATAAGAATCTGTTAAATACATGAACCTTATAAATGGTATGTATATTACTGCATGTGAAATATATGATTATATAGACATGTATATCTATAAGAAATTCCAAAAGTCAATTAGGAATAAAGCACAAGCATATGTGTCAATAATAAATCTAGATTTCTTTATCAGGAATCTCTTGCATATATCTATAATTATCAAACATTATTTTGTTTGATCATCTACCTCGTAACTCGAGCAACAATATAAACAATGGAAACCCTTTAAGTTGGGACACCATCAAAAGTATAATAATTTCCAGTGCGTTACCATAAACTATTAACGCAAGTAAGAAGCATGTAAAGTTGTGCTAGTGCACAAGAAAACACATGAAACTTAAATTATACACAGACGTCGAAGTATATCACACACGACTTTCGAGACAAGGCCTTTTTGAAAATATGATTAGGCATGACGATACCAATACGAATCCCGTCAGTGGAAGAACTACTAATCAAAAAGCAGCACTTTGCCAAGTAATCCTACAAACGACATGAATCTCGTTGAGGTACGTTGGAACAAGATTTTACAACCATCGGTGCACAGTTTAATCAGAGTCATTATCACTGAAAAAGGAGTCACATACCTTTGCAACTCCCCTATTTCATTTTATTCGACATTCCCTGGTAATGTCTTTTAACAACGGTTATCACACAAAATCCCAGATAAAATTCTTAAATTTCTTTTGTTAAAATTTTGACCTCAGTAAATAGACTTTTGCATTGCTACTTCCCCTTAATGGTCATCATACCATGAGGATTTCTTTCATAATAGCGAATATTGATCTATTTCATTTCCTGGTAAATTCACACGTTACACATGCACTGTTTGTTGCGCATGTGGTTCGTTTGATTTATGAAGACCACTGGAGGGCCTCATTCTAAATTGTTATTTTATTAAAACTCAAATATCGTTTCGCTATATTTGATTTTTGGCACTGTAAACCGCATTATAGCAAAACGATGACTCTTTAATATCGAGTCAATGAATTTCTTAAAAAAAAATACTCAATTTTCTTTGGCATACATGGTTTTGTTGTGACCATGTCCGAACTTTCTTATTAAAACTCGTTTTGGTTAAACCAAGTTCAATTGTTTGAATTTACTCGCATTACTTATTCAATTCAAAGTCCCATATGATGAATTGAAGCCATCATATTCGAAATAATCCCAACAAGCACTTCAATTCTCTTAAAACTATAACATGCTTGTTTAAATCGTTTCTTTGATCACGATTACCTTGTGTTGACGTTTTCACAAATTTGAAGCTTGTGTCAATTTCGTTTGCACATATCATATACGGATTTAATTATTTATTTATTTATAATGAATTCGCTTTGTTGATTTATTCTATACAAACAATCTTAACACAATCATGTGCTAAGATAATAATACACAAATTCATTTCATATTTCAGTATATCTCTTAATAGTTCTTACAACATCAATCGAGCCTTTCGTGATATTTATTGCTTTATCATCTTCAATCGAAAAACATAATATAAATTTAATTGATTATATATGGAAACTTACATAAGCAATTACCTAATTTATAATATAGTATTACTATATTTAAAAAATTCTTGTTAAACCATTTAGGTGAAGAATTTATATTTATATATATATATATATATATATATATATATAAATTATGTTTGAGGTATACTCTCATTTAAGTTTATGTTTAGTTATTTATTATTGATAATTAATATTAGTTTTATTATTAATAATATTAATAGTAATAGTGTTAGTATTATTTTTAGGTACTAGGGTTATTGTCAGGGGCAGGTATTGGATAGCCTAGCCTTAGTTAGGCATGGACTGATCACCCATGCTTAAACAAGGCAACACTAACCAATATCCAACCATGATAATGACTAGTTAATGTATATAAATTAAAGTCATCATACTTATTTAGTAAATTTTAATTATATGTAAAAATATTTTTATATAAAAATATATATACTTTGTACTGCAAGGAGAAGGCATATTTTCATAAAACAATACAAGAATTAGAGGGACGAATAAAATTATATAAATAATTGTCTAAGTATTCATGGACAAAACATTTTATACTTATAAGTAATTGTTCATCTTGTTTAATATTCCACAACTATTAAATACTTATAGAAGTATTATGTATCAAGATCGACAAAAGAGTTATGCAGATCAAAGGCTTAAACCCCTAGAGTTTTCATTAAAAGCTTTCAGTTGATTACACGGTGAATTTGTTCGATCACCATAATTATTGAACTATTTCAATCATTACGACACCTTGCGATATCGGTATAAACTTATAGCTTGGGCTAATCACAATCATTCGAATCATTCAAAACCACATCTGTCTTTCAACTCATCATTTAAAAAAAAAATCGTCTTAATGCAATTATGTATTAAGACAATGATACACTAACTCTATTGTTTTTTCGTGTATCCTTGCAATTCACTCATCTCAGCACATTGATTTTCTCATATCATAATTCAATATTTGACAAATCATTTTCATGCTTTTATTTCATTTTGAACCTGTCGATTCTAAGTCTTCCTCAGTTGACAATCAAAGTAAGCTTTCTTTTGACAAAGAATTTTATTGAATCTAAAAATCCTTTACATTTAGTTTAGATATCTATTGATCATAATATCTTTTGACTTGAACCTAGTCACCTTGGAAATTAAATCATTTCATCTCATTCGTTTGATATCGATTTCTTGAATTAATTCAGTTGAACCATTGAGTTCTATTTATTGTACAACTCATATTCACAAAATTTGATATTTTAATTCTGTGTTATCTACCTTAAATATTGTTTTTATTGACTAAAATATGACATAAGTCTAAAAGAAATATCGTAACCCAAATCTCGAGGACGAGATTTAAAACAAGGTGGGGATGATGTAACATTCCTATTTTTATATAAGAATTATAGGTTTGGTTAAATTTATTAACCACTAGTAACTAGTTTATTTTTAATATAAATATTCAACCTAAATAGTTTTAAACACTATTTTATATAATTGGTTGAAATATTATATTAATTAATTGGCCTGTATATATGTGACCTTTCTAAATAAAATAAAAGTATATATAAACTCATATAAATAGACGGGTAGATTACGGGTAAGTTGACTGTAAGAAATATGAAGTACCTGAACGGGCCCAGGAACCGTTTACTAATTAAACTATAAAAATACATTATATTTGAACCTACTCTATTTTTAATGAAACTTGGTTCAAAATGTAGACGAAAATATTCTCGTTCTAATAACATATTTATTATTTTCTAGAACGCCATATTTTAGAAGTTATACGCGCCAAATAACTGAAGCAGTTGAATTAATTATAATATATAAATAATAATAATAAACTTACGAATGAAAATAAAATAATTAACAATTGAAATTTTGTTTATATGTATGCATGTCGAAGATAGACTCCAAATAAAATATAAAATATAAAATAATATAAACAAACCTTACCTGCTACGTGTGTTTGTAGAAATTGAAATAATTTAATGCCTATATAGATGTATGCATCCGTGTCAACAAAGAAAAGAAAAGAAGTTATCAAATTTTGCATTATAAATAGAACAACATCACTTCAAAGGATTCTGCTAGAGATCGCCTCTTTCTATGTCTAATTCGAATTTTCTTTTATATTATACCAATAATAATAATAATAATAATAATAATAATAATAATAATAAAGCCATGCCTCGTTTTAAGTGTTTTAACTCCCGATCACCGTTACCCTTTCCGATTGATCTGAGCCTCATAACGTATGTCAGGGCTCTGCCAGACTAAGTTGTTGGGATTCGCTCTCGGGACATCGGGACAAGGTTGAATTAGGGGTACTATACTTAACACAAGTGCATTATATATATATATATATATATTTTAGCTCAGAAGTTATACCCAAAATTCTACCAGGAGGTTTTCTAGTTGAACCCTAAAGTTACAAAGTGGGTCTATTTTATTTTCTCATCGTTTTATTCCCTTTTTGTCCCAAACCATAACAACACTCATCAAAACTATTATTTTCTTATTATATATATATTATATTTTGTACAAATAAGAAACCCTAATTAAGACCCCTAAGTGATCCTACATAAACCCTAAAATTTTCAGAACAAGCAGAATTAGGATCAGAGCCCCTAAAACTCAGGGGGGGGGGGGGTAAACCTTAGTTAATATTATCCCTACAGTTTTTCGTAGAAATCGAATTTTCTCGTTCTGTCGACTCACCCAGGCTACAAATACACGTGACAACCCTATACTAAAAATGAACCGTCACGCCACGAGAAGGCCTGTCGCGCCACGCGACAGTGCCCTTATTCCAGTATATATTCAGGAGTGTGGGACTTAGATTTCTGCATTGGAACGACGAACAAATTCGTTTTACACTTCGAGATATCACCTGATTACTACCAAACACACACATAAGCCCGAACACTGCCGCAAAACAGGGTAATAACTCGATCGCTGCTACGATTCAATGTCCGATCGATTTAAACTATCCGATGAATGTTTAAGTGCTGCTCAAACTTGGGTTATGCTTTGTCATTCGTCGTTAATTCGATGGATGTTTAAGTATTGCACTTTGTCATTCATTGTGAGGGTTTTAATCTCATGAGTTATCGTAAATGCTGTATTAGTTACTTACCTAGTTCGTGTGCACTAGGTTACAAGACTAATCAATAGGCTAAGCTCTGCCTGTATAAATCTGCAATATCAAGGCTAATCAGTAGGCTAAACTCTGCCCGTATAAATATGCATGCTTATAATGTGAGTCATTCTCTTTTTATCAAAATGATTTATAAATTCTTAAATGCTTTCAAAGTTATAATTACAGGGATTAAGTCTTTGTAGTCACCAAATTACAGCCAGTATGTGGGGTTTTGTATACAATACTTGATAACCGTCACCATTGGACAACGGGGTAGCCAAGGGGTGATATGACCATAGTCACAGACACCATTGGACAATGAGGTTACCAATGGATGGTCGAGTGACAAATACTGTGGGTAGTTGGTTGATATATGGAAACATTGTAATCGCTCTTAATACTGTAGATTATAACAAAGTATCGTTTTAAGCAAAATGAATGAACTCACCAGTGTTTCCTGCTGACAAAACCTTTTTAAAAACGCGTTTCAGGTAATTACAGTAGATTGGAGTAAGAGTTGGATCCGAAACTGAAGGGCTTCAAGAAGTGGCTTATTTTATTAATTAAACAAATTAAGAAATATTGTTTTATGTAATCAAACTTATCTTTATTAAAGTTACCTTTGTAAAACATGGGTTTATCCCATCTATTTAATAAATAAAATCCAGTGTTTTCTAAACTCTGATATTTTTCCTAACTCACGGTCCTGATGAAATTTCCGCTGCAACATTTTCAAAATAACCACTGGTACCACTTGGCTGCTCGCGGCTCCCGATTCTGTCCAGGTTGGGGTCGGGGGACGTGACACCGATTCTGAAATTTAAGCCAAGTACATCAGAATGGAACAAATATGATAAATTGAATGACACTGATCTACTTCAGCACAGGGTGATAGACTGGTTGTGGTTGAGTGAGATAGGCGCGAAGCAGGAGGTGAGGGACCTTTTGGTTCAGAGGTTGATTGATGCGTTGGAGTGTATAGAGCCTCAGTATGAGGAGTTGGTATTAGAGTTTCATAGTACTTGGGCGCATAAGGAGGGAAAGTTCGACCAGGGCACAGCTGTGTCGTTCAGTTTAGGTAGGCAGGTGTATGAGATGAATATGGCGAGGTTTGCCATAGTTTCGGGGGTGTATACTGAAGATGAAGTAAAGAGGCCGGAGTTTGTTACTTGCTTGCGGGGTGCTTATTCGAAGCCTAGGGATTGTGGTGTTGGTGCGACTGAGCTACGAGAGTTCTGGAGTACGATTTCTGACCACCCGTTCACGACTAGTGTTATGGGTGGTTTTCTGCTTATATATCCTGAACAATATACTGACTGTGTTTCTTTTGTTGTGATCAGGATACCTGATCAGGATATTGGTAACATCCTGATACAGTATCCTGGTAGTAACTAATTAACTCACGTGCAGGTAAACGAGGCAAGTCTATAACGTTCAAGTGGACTTCTTCTCCTTGAGACTCGGGCAAATCTGTTGGATTATAGACGTTGAAGCCGGAAGACGTGGACTACAACGTTCACAAAGGGAATATTCGTAGCACCCCGGTTTTATAGGATAGTTTGTTATTTTCATTTTACTATAAATAGGAGTGATCTGATCAGATAAGAATACACACAATCTCTCGAACTCTCTTTCTCTCTAGCTGCAAACACTCACAATACACTTACCATGTATTCGAATTGCATTGTAACACTTAGACGATCCGCATCATATCCTGCACTGTATCATGACATTTGAAGTAATAAGAAGAACAAGGCAGCTGCAATTGTCAGCTCCCGAGGTTTTGTGCCGGCGATCTAGATTGATCAAGGGCTTTCCTCGTATATCCCGTGTCACCCTTTTCTTTTTCGCTCATTGTTTGATTGTAGATACATCTCGATATCCTGAGTCGTATCCTGAAAACTGTTTTTGCAAACAACTTAATTAGCATATTTTCAACACACTTTCTTAGCACACTACCTCACTTAACTAATTTGATCACTTAATTGCTTCGGTAATTTTAGACCAAAACAATTTGGCGCCCACCGTGGGGCAAGTGGTGCTATTTCTACTAAAAGCTTTTGCAAAATCATTACTTGGTTTTCTATTTTCAAAACTTTTTCCTACACTATTTTCAATGGCCTCGAGATCAAACATGAGCTCTTCCACCGTGTCTACTACAACCTCTGCAACAATTGGTTCGGTGCTTCCACCACCTCCTCCTAGAACGCAAGCCTCTTCACTGCCTCAGGATGTTATCCCCGCTCGCAACATTCAGGGATCTGCTCCTGTTTTGGCCTCTAATGAAGAAATTCTAAATTTGTTTGGTAGTGTACAGGAACAGATGAGGCAACAGCAGGAGACCAACCAGATGCTGATGAGAGAGATACAACTCTTGAAATCCAGCTCAAGCAGGCCCGCTTAGGATATTGTCACTCCCTTGCAACCAGAGCTTTGAACTTCAGTTCTGCAGTATATATTGAGGATAACAGGGGGAATATTGTGCCTAGCCATTCCCAGAATCATACTCCTGAGATACCCTCTTCAGTCAGGGTGTCAACTGTGAGAAGCTCAGGATATGCTTCAGGATATGGCCAGAATCCTCATACTGGTAACGTATCTAATAATAATAATACTCTTGCTACTATGAGATCAGCATGCAGGTTTGACAACAGCATTTTCTAGGGAGCTTCAGAAATTGAAGGACATGATATCCAGTGTGCCTGGGGTGGTCCAACCAATTCCAGAAGTATCCCAAGACAGCCACAGGATATCCCGGTTTGCATATCCTATTTGTGATGCTGAAATCCCAAAAAGATTTCAGACCCCCAACATGAAACTCTATGACGGAACTACGGATCCTGAAGAGCATATTGCCCAATATAGGGAAAGGATGGAAATCAACCCTATCCCTCCGGATCTCAAGGAAGCATGCTAATGCAAGGGTTTTGGTTCTACCTTAACAGGATCAGCCTTAAAATGGTTCTTAAACGTTCCTCCTCACTCAATTACATCATTTGCTCATTTAGTGAATTTATTTAACAGTCAATTTTCTTGCAGTCGAAGTTTTGAGAAACTAACCAGTGATCTTTATAGGATAACTCAAGGGCCTCAGGAATCCTCGAGGGATTATGTGAACAAGTTTAGTCGGGAATCCTTAGATATCCCGCATCTTGAAGTTGCAACAGCTGTGTAGGCTTTCAAGATGGGGTTGCAAAAAGATTCTCAATTTTACCAGGATCTTGTAATGAATCCCTGTAGGAATCTGGGTGAAGCTCGGAAAAGGGCTTTAAGATATATTCGGCTGGAGGACGACAAAAAGATGCAAGAGAGGATGAATTCATCCACAACCTATGAGTCGACCAACAGGAAATCAGAATCCTCGTATAAACCATATCGCTCTAAGCCATATGGCAGAAATGACAGCAAAAAAGTGAATGCTGTTGAAGACGAGGATCCTGAGGAGTATCCTGAGTTGTCTGAATATTGTTTTTCTGTTAATGTTAGGGGTGGATTTCTAAGTGACCCATGATCCTCAAATATTATCCTGTTTGGTGATCCTTACTTCTGTGTCAGTTAGTGATCCTCAGAAGTGCTTCAGGATCAGGATCATGGATCATCCTAAGGATCCTTATACTAATGATTGTCTGTTTTGAATTCGTAACTGTTTTGCAGGAATATCAATTGGGACTTGGTCTTGGCGATATTTCTGGAGAATATTCCCTGCAATTCTACACGTGCTGGACCATTTGTGAACGTTATGGAGAACGTGGGGAGAAGGCACGAAATGCGGATAGTTAGTTAAGCTAGTTATTTTCTGATTTAAATGGGGTAGCGAGATAATTAGACAACACTTTTTGCTATTTTGGCTACACACACTCTTACAACCGCTCACAACAGCTCTCGTTCATTCACATAGCAATTTCGTACACTTTTTACACATTACACTATAGTGATCCTTGTATTTAGCTCGCTATCATCCGAAGTTGTAACAGATTACTTGTTTAATTTGAGTTGGTGATCGGTAGTTTCCATCACCCGGGGTTTTTTGTGCCGGAGATCAACTCTTGATCAAGGGCTTTTTCCCCGTATAAACCTTGTGTCACTTGTCATTTATTTTTCATAGTGATCCTTATTGCTATAAACCAATTCAAGCATCATACCCTTAACAGAGAGTTTGGTTACATTATCCTCGTCTGATTTTTTGACCAAAACAGTTTGGCGCCCACCGTGGGGCAATTGGTGCTTCATTTCTAAGAAATTCTCATATTTGTGATCATTTCGGTTCATTGCATACGAGCAGATGGCTTCATCAACAAAGAATACCTCCAGTGCGATGTCTGCAGTCAATTCATCCCAGGGCATTCCACCTTTGCCTCCACCACCTTCTGGACCTCAGAAAAATGCCGAGAAGAAACCAACTCCCATTTTCTCAAAACCTCCAACTTCTTCTGCTTCTTATACTCCTACTACTAGTGACTTGTTTACTCTGATTTTGCAGATGAAGGAGCATATCCAGCAGCAGGACAAGACCAATGAAAGGATCCTTAGAGAAATTGGAGACATCAAGAAACAAAAAAGATCGGCAGAGGATCATTCCCCACTAATGCCCAGATCTTTGAATTTTGATACTCTGGTTATAACTTCTCAGCCTTCAGTGGTTCCAGACGTTCAATATGTTGGAGGACCAAAAGGAGTGCATTACGGGTCATCAGCAATGACTCAGGCTTCAGGGTTACACTTTCAACCATTAGGATCCCATCCTCAGCATATAGGATCCTTTGCAAGCTCAGGAGGATACTCGGGAGCGTAGCAGATTCAAGGGTACTGGCCATTTCAAGGATCCTCCCAGGTTCAAGGATCCTCCCAGGTTCAAGGATCCTCCTATGTTCAAGGATCCTCCCAAGTTCAAGGATCCTCCTATGTTCCAGGATCCTCCCAGGTCCAAGGATACTCACAGTTTCAAGGATCCTTAAGGAGTTTGCAATCAGGAAGTTCCGACATCCATCAGGGAGATTTCATTCCAATGCAAACCATTGCTTCTACTGGTCCATCGGTCATTCCAGAGCCCCAAAAATATGGATTAACATCCACTCTTCCTAATTTGAATCCAATGGGAGGTAACACTTTTAATAATTCTTATACTACTAACCATGGCCTTATGCAGGATACAGGTATCAATCATACTATGGCCAGAGAATTGAAAAAGTTAAAGGACATGATATCAAGTGTCCTAGGAGTGGTCAAGCCTATCCCAGAGATTGCAGATGGGAGCCACAAGATATCTCGTTTTGCACCACCAATCTGTGATGCTGAGATACCCAAGAGGTTCCATGTACCTACCATGAAGTTGTATGATGGTTCAACGGATCCTGAGGAACACATAGCTCAATACAAGGAAAGGATGGAGATCAACCCCATCCCAGAAAGGTTAAAGGAAGCGTGTCTGTGCAAGGGATTTGGATCTACTCTTACTGGATCGGCTCTTAAATGGCTGCTAAGTCTTCCTCCTTACTCTATTACCTCATTTGCTAATCTAGTTAACCTATTTAATAACCAATTTTCTTGTAGTAGGAAATTTGAGCGTTTAACTAGTGATCTGTATAGGATAACCCAGGGTCATAATGAATCATTAAGGGATTATATCACTAAATTTAGTAAAGAATCCTTAGATATTCCTAACCTGGACATAGCTACGGCTGTTGAAGCCTTTAAAATGGGACTGCTTAGGGATTCGTTATTCTATGATGATCTTGTTATGACACCATGCAGGAACCTAGATGAGGTAAGGACCCGGGCCCTTAGGTTCATCCGGCTAGAGGATGACAAAAGGATCCAGGAGAGGTTAGCAGGATCCTCAAAGCAAGAGAAGCAAGGATCCTCATTCAGGAACAACAAGTTCAGATCTTATAATAAATCCGATAACCAGAATGTGCATGCTGTTGAACAAGAAGAGGATGATGAGGATTATCCTCCAATCTCTGAATATTGTTTTTCTGTTGATAACAATGAACTAATCCTTGCGATGCAGAATTTAGGTGATAAAGCTAGATGGCCTAGAAAAAATGATAGACCTGCTGCAACTAAAGATAAATCAAAGTGGTGTGCATACCATGAAGATTTTGGGCATCTCATAGAAGAATGCATCGCATTGAGAAAAGAAATTGGATACTTGTTGAGCAAGGGGCACTTGAAAGAATTATTGGGGAGAAAGAAGTCAAGGACTCAGGATCCTGAAAGGATCCCAGAGAAAGCTCCGGCCCCTCCAGCAGATGCACAAATTATAAACTTTATATCTGGAGGATCAGACATTTGTGGGACATCCTTCTCTGCAGCCAAAAGACATGCGAAGGAAACCAAGATGGATAATGGAGATAGACCCATCCGAACATCCAGCGTCTCTGAAGGAAAAGTTATAACTTTCGATGAGGATGATCGTGTTGACATCCAGGATCCTCATCATGATGGTTTGGTTATCACTCTTTTTATTTCTAACCATTTTGTTCGCAGGATCCTTATAGATGGAGGAAGCTCTGTGAACATTATCCAGCTTGATGTTCTCAAGAAGATGAACATCCCTGAATCCGACATCATACCAAGATCCTCTGTGCTCGTGGGATTCTGTGGCGAGACTAAGAATACTCTGGGGGACATTAAACTCCCAATCTATATCGAAGGCCTACATTCTTACCAAAAGTTTTGTGTTATTGACTGTTTATCTTGTTGTAATGTGATCCTTGGCAGGCCTTGGATACACGATATGAAGGCAGTCCCATCCACTTATCATCAATGTGTGAAGCTTCCTAGTCCTTGGGGAATAGTGAAAATTGATAGTGATCAGCAAGAGGCTAAGAACTGCTACACATCATCAATGAAACTAGCATCAAAGTCTAGGGAGCAATAGCAATCAAAGTGTCCTCCAAGGGATGTCTTGGAGGCAAGAGAACAGGATATAGTAGAAATCCTTATGGATCCTGATGATCCTGAATCTATAGTTTATATAGGATCAGGGATCCTTGGCGAAATGAAGGAAGACCTCATATCCTTCCTCAAAAGGAGAAAGACTACCTTTGCATGGAAACACGAAGACATGACAGGCATATCTAAAGATGTAATCACCCACAAACTTGGCATCGATAGGTCCTTCAAACCAATCCATCAAAGGAGAAGGAAATTTGCACCAGAAAGAAATGCCATTATCCAGGAGGAGGTAGAGAAATTACTCCGAGCAGGTATGATTAGAGAGGTCAAGTATCCAAGATGGTTGGCCAATGTGGTTGTTGTTCAAAAGAAAAACGGAAAGTGGAGGGTATGTGTCGATTTTACCGATTTAAATAAGGCATGTCCCAAGGATCCTTTCCCATTACCCCACATTGACTCCATGGTGGATGCAACTGCGGGTCATGAACTGTTAACTTTTATGGATGCTTCATCTGGATTTCAACAAATCCAAATGGAACCATCCGATCAAGAGGATACAACCTTCATGACTCCAACTGGTATATACTGCTATATTGCTATGCCATTCGGACTAAGAAATGAAGGTGCAACTTATCAAAGGCTAGTGAATATGATGTTCAAGGATCAGATTGGACAAACTATGGAGGTTTACATAGACGATATGGTGGTAAAATCAATAAAGGCTGAGGATCACCTAAGAGACTTGGAGGAAGCATTCAATATCCTTGATAAATATAATATGAAGCTTAATCCTTCAAAATGTCACTTTGGTGTTAAAGCAGGTAAATTCTTAGGATATATGGTGACAAAGAGAGGCATTGAAGCTAGTCCAGAACAAATCAAAGCAATAGTGAACATCAAGTCCCCTACCAATGCTAAGGATGTTCAGAGATTAACAGGCAGAATTGCAGCTTTAAACAGATTCATATCCAAATCTTCAGAAAAGTGCAAGGAATTCTATGATATCCTAAGGAAGAACAAGAAATTCGAGTGGACTGAGAAGCATGAAAGTGCCTTAAGAGCTCTTAAGGATTACCTATCCTCGGCCCCGACTTTAATGAAACCAGAAAAAGGAGATGTGTTATCCTTATATCTTGTGGTATCCTCAAAAGCAGTAAGTGCCGTCCTTGTTAAGGATCACGAAGGTACACAATATCCTATCTATTATGTAAGTAAGAGTTTACTTGATGCTGAATCCAGGTATTCACACTTAGAAAAACTTATCCTTGCATTAATTATGGCATCTACCAAATTAAGACATTACTTTGAAACTCATGTTATTGTCGTCAAAACTAATTTTCCAATCAAGAATGTCCTCAGGAAACCTGAAATGTCAGGAAGGATGGCTAAGTGGGCAGTGAAGCTTAGTGCATATGATATAAGATATGAGCCCAGGACAACCATTAAATCCCAAGCATTAGCTGACTTTGTGGCAGATTTCAGTAGTGATTTGCAAAAGGAAGCTGAATTAGAAGTCCAGCAGCTAGAAGAGACCAAGGATCCTTGGATACTCTACACTGATGGATCCTCAAACATCAAGGGAACAGGGCTTGGAATACTACTAAAATCGCCACAGGGGACATAATACCCCACTCTATAGCTTGTGAGTTCCAAACCACTAACAATGAGGCTGAATACGAAGCCTTGATAGCTGGTTTACAAATTGCTAAGCATATGAGGATCAGGTATCTTGAGGTACATGTAGATTCTTTGTTAATCACTAATCACTTTAATGGATCCTATGCTGTTAAAGGTGAAAAGCTAATCAAATATCCGGAGTTAGTCAAAGAATTGGCACTCTCTTTTGTATCCTTTAGTTTGACACAGGTACCAAGGGAAGAGAATGCAGAGGCAGATGCACTAGCCAATTTAGGATCATCCTTGAAGATCCCGGAGGATATCAAGATCCCTATTATCCATATCCTAACCCCGGCTATCGAGGATCATGTGGCTATGGAGATAGGGGAGAATTCTGCAATTATCCCTAGTGAGGATACTCAAGCTCATTCAGGATCATGGACCCTCCCAATCATGAGATATTTACAACATGGAGAGATTCCTACAGGAGAAAACCCTAGGGCTTTCAAAATTAAGGTATCTCAATTCACAATTTTAAATAATATGTTGTACAAACGATCTCTGGCAGGACCATACTTAAGATGCATTGAGGATCCTGAAATCCAAGAAGTTTTAAAAGACTTTCATGATGGAGAATGTGGAAACCACACTGGGGGCAGGGCGTTATTCTCAAGGATCCTGAGGACAGGATACTACTGGCCAACCATGAAGAGAGATGTTGTGGAGTATGCTAAGAGATGTGATCCTTGTCAGAGACACAGCAATATCCTTCATCAACCAGCTGAATTTTTGCATCCTATATCCTCCTCTTGGCCATTTATGAGATGGGGTATGGATATAGTTGGTAAGCTCCCTAAGGCACCTGGTGGAAAAGTATTCATGCTTGCTATGACTGATTACTTCTCCAAGTGGATAGAGGCTGAAGCTTTTGCCCAAGTCAGAGAAAAGGAAGTTATATCCTTCATTAAAAGAAATATTATAACTAGATTCAGTATTCCTTCTGAAATTATATGTGATAATGGTTCCCAATTCATTGGGGGCAGAACCACTAACTTTTGTGACAGCTGGGGGATTAAGATGATAACATCAACACCAGTCCACCCACAAGCTAATGGTCAGGCAGAATCCTCCAATAAGATCATCATCAACAATTTGAAGAAGAAGCTTGGATCCAAGAAGGGGAAATGGGCAGAAGAATTACCTTATGTGCTTTGGGCTGATAGGACAACTCCTAAGAATGCTACAGGCCAAACTCCATTCTCTTTGGTATTTGGGGCAGAATCAGTGATCCCTACAGAAATGGTGGTTACAACTGCTAGAACCAGTATTCGTGATCCTGAGGAAAATGATGAGAACTTGGTTCAAGACCTGGATACTATAGAAGAAATCAGAGATTTGGCAAGGATAATGATGGCTAGTTATCAGCAAAGAATGGCCAGTGCCTACAACAAAAATGTTAGGATCAGGAAATTCCAAGTTGGTGATATGGTGCTAAGGAAAGCATTTCAGAATACCACCAATCCTGCTGATGGAAAGTTGGCACCAAAATGGGAAGACCCTTACTTGATTGAAGCTGAGGCAGGAAAGGGGGCATATTGATTGCTAACAATGGAAGGTGACTTACTACCAAGAGCCTGGAATGCTGTCCATTTGAAGAGATATTTTATGTGATAAGGATCCATGATCCTCACATGATAAACATCCTTAAAGGATCCTTAAAGCGCAGATGATCCTCATTCTTTGGTAACATTCTAATCTTAAACTATTTCATTTCCTTACTTTTTCACATAAGGATAAGGATCTTGCATCCTTTATCCCCATTTCACGAGATTTTGAGTTTTGAAGGTTCAGGTACTCTTAGCAAAAGCATGATTATCCACACAAGCAACCAGTTACTTGGGTTTGACCCCAGTTATCCTTGGGTTTGACCCAGTTCCGCCAGTAGCGCACGATGATCCTGGTATAGTTCATGGCAGTGGGACCAGTACTCGCTTTAGGGGCTGATAATTCCATTGTACTGGCTATACCTAGGATCCTACGTATAATGGTAGACGTACCATACATCCGTTCTTAAGGTTTCTAGCGTTTTCACGTTAGCTAAGGTTTTGGCATTTTCATGCCACTAAGTTTGGATAGTCGCCAGATAGGGCCATACTCCAGTTAACACACGATCCTTGGGCTTGTCCCCATTTATCCTTGGGCTTGTCCCCAGTTATCCTTTGGGCTTGTCCCCAGTTGCTAACCTTTATCTTATAATGGCTTAGTCCCAAGTTATGTTTTATTTCAGGTTTTCGAAGTTAAACAACCAAGGATCCTTGATCCTTATCTTTTACTAAGGTTTGTTCTATGATTATCCTGGTTATAATAATATTAAGAGTTAGGATCCTAACTTGGATCCTCAGGTATGATCCTTAACTATTTTGATTTTATTCATTGATTATTTGAATAACCCTAATACTTTGACAACTGAACTCATGATCCTTAAAATATACCACTTTTTGGAATTTTTCAACTATAGGATATTTGATCCTGCATTATATCCTAAGTTTTTTATCTATGTTGTTCAACTTTTCTTACTCAGACAAGTGTAAATCAAAACAATTGAAAAATAAAACAACAACAAGGATTTCAACACAAGATAAGCCAAAAAAGATTAAGGTTATTTTATTAACAAAAGCTTAACCATCAAAGGTTGTCAAAATTACCTACCCCGAGCATCTACCAGCAATACGTGGCCCGTCCGCTGGGGTAGGTAAAGGGTGTCCATTGTCTAAAGGTCTTAGTAGTGCAGGAATTAAGAAGATGGCAGGATCACAATGGTTTCATCCCCCAAACAGAGGATCCCTCCACCAGTTGTAATCCTACCTATTGTCCAAAGGATCATTCATGATCCTTAACCCTAATAGCTATTGTTTAGTTATTACAAACCATCATTGTTCTAAAAACATCACAACCACAAAAAACTACTACCAAATTTAAAAATTGGGCTCCGGCTACGTCTAGAAATGTCCATCATCGCCCAATTGTGCAGCCTACACCTTCGCTGCATCCTCATCCCCTCCAGCTTCGGTATCCTTAACCTGATCCTTCCCGCTACCTCCAGCCTCGATTGCCAAAACCTCCTCAGCCTCCTCATCATCTTCAAGATCAGCCAACCTTGCTTTCCAGCCCTCAACATCCCAGCTGCTTCTGTCGAAGTTAGGATCTTGAGCTTCCTGGGCCATCTTTACTTTTGTCTGGTACATTGTGATGGCAGCAGAGACCTTTGCACCTTCTATGAGATCATGCTTCTCATAGTCAATGTCGATCAGGATTTTAGCTGTCTTAGTCTTGGCATCTTGAAGGGCTTTTTCAAGATCAGCAATCTTAAGATCCTTAAGCACTGTAACTTGTTGGAGGTCAGCAATCTTCTTATCCAGCTCCTCGACGCTTCCCACATAATCTTCAATCTCAGCAAATTTCTGCAAAGAAAAAGACAAAGCAGTTCAAGATCAGGTGATCCTCAAATGAATAGGATACCTAGGCAGAATTGGTGATCCTCACGTCATTGAAGTATTCAAGGAACTGGTGGCGGATCAGTGGTAGGCCCTGTTGGTCCTCTGTGTCAAAAGTTTTCCTCTTCTTGCCACCCCTTCCTTTAGTGGGTGCCTTGGGAATGGAGATGCTAGGACTGGTAGTGGCCCTCTTCTTCCTGGATCGGACAACATCAAGGTCGGCCGTGTTGAACTGGGAGGCGGGCTTGGAAGATTTTCCGGCACCTACGTATTTAAAGCAAGATAAGTATCCTTATCCTATTTCAATATAACTATTTCTTTTAATATTCAACTATACAAAAAGCAGGATACTTACTTGACATGGTGATGGAACCTGAGGATACTTCTTGTGAGTCTTGGGTGTCTATCTTGAATGACCTTATTTCAGGATCAAGCTTCCAAAATGCAGCAAGCCTATCCTTGGTTGCGGGTGTTGTGATGTGGTGCGAAACAGAAATAGCTGCATAACACATGACAAAAAGGGGTTAGTGATCCTTTCACAAGAGCCAGATTACCTGATGATCCTTCTCAGGATCCTCTGTCCTACCATTGGTGGACCACTTCTTGGGTAAATGCTTTCCGTTTGGAATGGTATCCCTTCTGACAAAGAAGAAGCGTCGTTTCCAATTTGTGTCATTCTTGGTGGCTTTAAAAATGGGGTGTTCTTCGCCGGGTTTTCGCTTAAACAGATATCGATGTGATCCAAACGTTGTGAGATCATACATCTGTGTCAGCTCTGACATTCCTAAATCAATCCCTTCCTGCTCTATAATCCTCTCCAGGGTATACAAGACCCTCTAAATCATCGGCATGGCTTGGATGTAAGAGATGCCGGTAAGGGAAAAGAAGGATTGGGTAAAGTCTGGAAAAGGATAGGTGTATCCTATGGTGAAGGGAGTAACTGGAAAGGCAACCCATGTTTCAGAAACATAGTCGCTCAGAATAGTGGGATCGAAGGGCTTGAAAAAGGCATTCGCCGGAAAGCAGTGATGAATCTTATCTATTTGAGCATCGTTAAAGCAACACCTCTCATGTATTGAGTCTTTGATAATTCCTTGACTCTTCAAGGGGCTATCCTTCTGGTGATCCTTGGCGGGGGAGGACCGGAGCATCATTGATGTTGGTAAAGAAAGAAAAACAGAGTAAGAGAAGGAGAAATAAAAGAAGAGATACCTGATTGATCTTCGACTGAGAATTTAAAGGGAGTTTCCTTCGGATTTAAATGCATATTGATCCTATCTCTAACTCCTATTTATAATGATGATTTGCAGGATTGTCACTTCAGTGACGTCAGATTTGCAACGGCTAGTCCGTCCCCAACGGCTAGTTATCCGTTAGTTTGTTGGGGATAAGATCGAAAAAATATAACTTGTTTATTTACGATATAACTCCTTATATTTTGGGGGCAATTGTTAGGGGTGGATTTCTAAGTGACCCATGATCCTCAAATATTATCCTGTTTGGTGATCCTTACTTCTGTGTCAGTTAGTAATCCTCAGAAGTGCTTCAGGATCAGGATCATGGATCATCCTAAGGATCCTTATACTAATGATTGTCTGTTTTGAATTCGTAACTGTTTTGCAGGAATATCAATTGGGACTTGGTCTTGGCGATATTTCTGGAGAATATTCCCTGCAATTCTACACGTGTTGGACCATTTGTGAACGTTATGGAGAACGTGGGGATAAGGCACGAAATGCGGATAGTTAGTTAAGCTAGTTATTTTCTGATTTAAATGGGGTAGCGAGCTAATTAGACAACACTTTTTGCTATTTTGGCTACACACACTCTTACAACCGCTCACAACAGCTCTCGTTCATTCACATAGCAATTTCGTACACTTTTTACACATTACACTATAGTGATCCTTGTATTTAGCTCGCTATCATCCGAAGTTGTAACAGATTACTTGTTTAATTTGAGTTGGTGATCGGTAGTTTCCATCACCCGGGGTTTTTTGTGCCGGAGATCAACTCTTGATCAAGGGCTTTTTCCCCGTATAAACCTGTCACTTGTCATTTATTTTTCATAGTGATCCTTATTGCTATAAACCAATTCAAGCATCATACCCTTAACATAGAGTTTGGTTACATTATCCTCGTCTGATTTTTTGACCAAAACAGTTAATATACCTGAACTAATGTATGCTATGCAGGGTTTAGGAGACAAAGCAAGATGGCCCCGGAAGAATCAACAAAAAGCTGATTGGAAGGATAATTCCAAATGGTGTGCCTTCCATGAGGATTTCGGACATGTTACTGAGGATTGCATTGCTTTGAGGAAAGAAATAAGCTATATGTTGAGCAAGGGATATCTGAAGGACTTCCAAGGAAGAAAGAAGAATAAGGGTCAGGATACTGAGAAAGATCCTGAGCGAGCAGCATCACCTCCTGCGGATGCCAAGATAATTAACTTCATTTCAGGAGGATCCGACATTTGCGGGACGTCATATTCTGCGGCGAAAAGGCACGCGAAGGAGGCCAAGGCAGAGAGGGGAGATAAGCCAACCAGGATGTCAACCCTCATGGCCGATAAAGTGATCACGTTCGATAGTGATGACAGGGATACTGTCCAGGATCCTCGCCATGATGCTTTGGTAATAACGTTATATGTTGCTAACCATTTTGTGCGCAGGATACTGGTGGATAATGGCAGCTCCGTCAACATAATCCAGCTGGAGACACTGAAGAGGATGAATGTATCTCCGATGGATATTACTTCGAAATCCACTGTGCTTGTTGGGTTCAGAGGAGAAGCCAGGAATACCGTGGGAGAGATAAAGTTGCCTGTGTATGTTGAAGGGGTCAACTCAATGCAGCGCTTTTGTGTCATGGACTCCTTATCCTGATATAATATTATATTAGGTAGGCCTTGGATCCATGATATGAAAGCTGTGCCATCAACCTATCATCAATGCATCAAGATCCCTACCCCTTGGGGAGTAGTCAAGGTGGAAAGTGATCAGCAGGAAGCTAAGGAGTGTTATTCTTCTTCGATGAAATCCTCGACAAAGCCTAGTGCCAAATAGCAATTAAAGATGCGAGCCCAGGATATCATGGAAGCTTCAGAGCGGGATGTAAAGAAAATTATCCTGGATCAGGATAATCCAGATATCTCGATGCTCGTGGGAACCAATATCCCTCAGGAGATTGAAAACCAATTGACTAACTTTTTGAAATGCAGGATGTCAACATTCGCGTGGAAACACGAGGATATGACAGGTATTTCCAAGGATATTATAACCCACAAGCTCGGAATCGATAGGTCTTTCAAACCTGTCCAACAGAAACGAAGGAAGTTTGCTCCAGAGCGGAATACCATCATTCAGGAAGAAGTTGAAAGATTGCTGAAGAGCAAAATGATTATTGAAGTGAAATTTCCCAAATGGCTAGCGAATGTAGTTGTGGTGCAAAAGAAAAACTGGAAATGGAGAGTTTGTGTGGATTACACAGACTTAAGCAAAGCTTGTCCCAAAGACCCATTTCCTCTACCTCATATTGATTCAATGGTGGATGCTACTGTTGGCCACGAGATGTTAACCTTCATGAATGCCTCCTCAGGATTCCAACAGATCCAAATGGAACCCTCGGATCAGGAGGATACTACTTTCATGACACTGACAGGTATTTATTGTAATACTGCTATGCCTTTTGGTTTAAAAAATGCAGGTGCAACGTACCAAAGATTGGTGAACATGATGTTTAAAGAAAAGCTGGGGGACACCATGGAGGTGTACATCGATGACATGGTAGTAAAATCTAAAAAGGCTGAGGATCACCTCCAGGATATTAAGGGAGCATTCGATATCCTGGACCAATACAATATGAAACTAAATCCTGCCAAATGCCATTTTGGAGTGGGAGCAGGAAAGTTTCTGGGATATATGGTGACCAAAAGGGGGATAGAAGCAAGCCCGGAGCAGATTAAAGCTATCTTGGGCATCAAGTCACTATCAAATATGAAGGATGTACAAAGATTAACGGGACGAGTAGCAGCATTAAATAGATTTATCTCAAGATCCTCGAAAAAATGCAAGGAATTTTATGATATCCTGAAGAAGAATAAGAAATTCGAATGGGGAGAGAAACATGAAGCAGCCTTGCAGGAATTGAAGCAGTATCTCTCAACTGCACCTCTATTGATGAAGCCCGAGGATGGTGAACCATTATCCCTATATCTGGCAGTATCAGGGAATGCGGTAAGTGTTGTCCTGGTAAAGGATCACGAAGGTCAGCAATATCCTGTCTATTATGTTAGCAAAAGTTTATTAGATGCTGAAACTAGATATTCCCATTTAGAAAAATTAATATTAGCCCTAGTTATGGCATCACCAAAACTTAGACATTATTTTGAGACATATAGGATTCATGTTAAAACTAATTATCCTATTATAAATGTGCTTAGGAAACCTGAGATGTCGGGTAGAATGGCTAAATGGTCAGTAAACTTAAGTGCATATGATCTAATATATGTACCTAGAAATGCTATAAAGTCTCAGGCTCTAGCAGACTTTATTTCTGATTTCAGTAGTGATATTCAAAATGAAGTAGACCTAGAAGTACAACAACTAGGAGAAACCTTAGAATCCTGGACATTATATACTGATGGTGCATCTAATGTGAGAGGTGTAGGATTGGGTATACTACTAAAATCGTCACAGGGGGATATACTACCCCAGGCTATTAAATGTGAATTTTCTGCTACCAATAATGAAGCTGAGTATGAAGCTCTGATAGTAGGATTAGAATTGGCTAGAAATATGAATATTAGATGTTTACAAGTATATGTTGATTCCCTGTTGATTACTAACCATTTCAATGGATCTTATGCAGTAAAAGGTGAAAAGTTAGCTGAATATCTTGAAATTGTTAAAAAATTAGCAGGATATTTCGAATTTTTTACACTTGAACATGTACCAAGAGAAAAGAATGCTGACGCTCTAGCAAACTTAGGATCTACTGTCAGGATACCGGATGGAACTCAGATAACAATAGTGCACATCTTGTATCCTGCAATGGAACATTTCAAATCTCAGGATAAAGAAGTAGCATGTATCCAGGATCCTGGTGATGGATATCCTGAGAAGGATCCTGAATCCTGGATGAATCCAATTGTGAAGTATCTTCAAGAAGGAGATATCCCAAAAGATGCAAATCCTAAGGCTTTTAGGATGAATGTATCTCGTTTTACTATTATAAATAATATTTTGTATAAGAAATCCCTTGCAGGTCCGTACCTAAGGTGCTTGGAAGATCCTGAAACCAAGGAGGTACTTCAGGATATACACGAAGGAGACTGTGGCAACCATACTGGGGGCAGATCTCTGTTCTCGAAGGTGTTGAGAACAGGATATTACTGGCCAACCCTGAGAAAGGATGCCGCGGAGTATGCTCGGAAATGCGATGCATGTCAAAGACATGGCAACATCCTGCATCAGCCTGCAGAACCATTATATCCTATCGTATCCCCTTGGCCGTTTATGAAATGGGGTATGGATATAGTGGGAAAGATTCCAAAGGCTCCAGGAGGAAAGGTTTTCATGTTGGCAATGACGGATTATTTCTCCAAGTGGGTTGAAGCAGAAACCTTTGCCCAAGTTAGAGATCAAGAAGTGGTATCCTTCATAAAGAGGAATATCCTGACAAGATTTGGAATACCGGCCGAGATAATTTGTGATAATGGATCCCAATTTATCAGCAAAAGAACTACTGATTTTTTCAAAATTTGGGGAATTAAGATGATCACGTCAACACCAGTGCATCCTCAAGCAAATGGACAAGCAGAATCCTCGAACAAGATAATCGTCAACAACTTAAAGAAGAGGTTAGGTGCCAAAAAAGTGTAGGATCGTTTTCAGACCCAAACGAGTCGATCAGAAGAGTTTATCTCAATACGAGTGGCGGAAACACAAGTATCAAGTTCAATTCAGCAAGATTCACCCTTTCAACTGTTCGTATATTGATTTAAGATCGATTACAAGTCTGAGAACACTTCGGCAAAGCTTCGCTACCGGAAACAAGAATCTTTCAAATGAATTCGCTTCAATGGTATATATAGGCACTTGAGTTCGCTTGAAAGTGACTACTTGTCAGTTCAAGCGAAACAGCATATGTTGAATTCGCTTGAAACTTCACAAGTTTCTTTCAAGCGAACTCACATCATTCAAGCGAAATACCTTTCAATCTTGAACTACGTGAACTGTTCTAACATTCTATGTACAAGACTCGATACAAGACAAAGTCGACAGACGCATGCACCAACAGACTCCCCCTCGAATGTTGACGAGTCTTCAGTATCGAGTCTTCGGTTGTCAAACCTTCAGTCTTTATCAGTCTGCTCGCTCTCTCCAAAGATTCTCCATTGTAAACATCCGCAATCAATCTCTTTCTCTTTCTTTCAGAATCACAACCTATCTTTGAGCTCTTTCTTGATGTCCTCAGACTCCCCCTCTCACTAAGCTGGGATCGCAATCTGGAATTCATCTATCTCAGATATCAGAACCTGTCTAACCTGCACAAATCTCTATCCAAAAATAAGTTTTCTGATAACCTCTTGTGGATAAGATTTTCAAATCTAATTTATCACTTGCAGGAATTATTTAATCAATAAATGATTTTTCAATTAAAACCTCAGTTTCTCATTTCATTTCAAAAACATCTCAAACATTTTCTCCCAAACAATTTGTTCATCATGTTTAGCACTCGAAATTTTGAAAATCAGCTTTCCAACATCAGTTGTCGAAAATCTTTTTGTAGTTTTCAAAATTTATGCTAAAACACACTCAAAATCTTTTTGGATTAAAAAAAACAGAAATGCAGTAAAGAAATATTTACAGACACTATTTTTGCGAGTTTGTGAAAGAGGATCATATCAGTTTTTGAGACAAATCATCAACACCGTTAAGGTTTAAACATTTTAAGCTCTAAACGATTCACGTAGATTGACGATATTGTTGTCCACTTAAACTCAATCTAAAAACTTTCAAAATACTTACCGATACGTTAATGTATATTAATTTGCACTAAATTCTTATGGACCCCACGATCTTAGCATATCCCCTCATCATGCAATACACTGACTCAAGTAATGCCTTTAAACTTTTATTAACTGTGATTTGTGCGAAAACAAAGTAGAATGTTTAAGCATTAACAATCAGGTCGATACTTCCGTATACGCAGAGAAAGTCCAATGTTTAAACAAAATAAGAAAATAAAAATAAGTTGAAGTTATTTAGGCTTTAACCACCAGGTCGATACTTCCGTATACGCAGAGGAGGTCCAAAGCTTAAACGAAACACCAAAGAAAATAAAGCAGAATGTTTAGGCAATAACATCCAGGTCGATACTCACGTATACGCAGAGGATGTCCAATGCTTAAACAAAATAAAGAAATAAGACAATTTTAAATCTTTGCAAAATAAAATGCACAATCACAGCGACTTTTTAGCAAAGTTGTGAAAGTTCACAAACTTAACCAGTTTTATGTCTTTCAACAATCAGCGATTACTGAGTAGGCACACAGTCAAGAAGGACAAAACTAAGTACTATGCTTTCGACCGTGTTTCCCACTAGAATTAGGCTTTTTCATTTAAGTTTGTATCGTTATCGCAAATCTACTAGTCTAGCTGAGCCTACCGTCACATCTTTAGTGAGACCGTTTATCACATGTTATCTCACCATTTCTTTAGCATGTCGTGACAATCCACTGATGTACTATCATTTCCTCTTTTTGACAACAAAACTCATTTTTCATTTTTTTCTTACCATATTTACTTAACGGTTGAAGGTTTCATCTCAAACCGAGACCCATCCACCTCCAACCGTTATATTGTTCAAAACAAACCATACTGATTGATGACCAAGGGTTTCATCCTGAAACTCAGGACCCATCCACCTTTGGCCATCATATTGTCTTAATTGCAGGAAATATAAATTGTCAAGTGTAGGAAAAGTAAATTGTTTAAGGGTTACAACCACAACCATCAAACCTAAAAAAGTGGGCTCCGGCCTAGGCACGAATATTCATCATCGCCCACTTCGCTTCTTTTAAGGGGAACACCCTCTTCCATCATGACTTCATCGACGGCATCCTCTCCAGAATCCTTTCCGGCATCCTCTCCAGCATTTGTCCCAGCATCGCCACCAGCATCCCTCGAAGCACCAACATTATCCACCTTCTCAGCCACCTTAGCAGGCTCCTCCGCAGCAGACTTCACAGGAGGCTCCACGGGGTTACCACCAAGGTCTCTCAGTTTCACCTCCCAAGCCTTGATGTTCCATGAAGGGCATTCAAAGCCCAGAGCCATAACCTCATAGGCCATTTCCAGTCTAGCCTGGAGGAGGGAGATGACAACAGAGTTCTTGAGGCTTTCCCGATATGAAGTCATATCCTGCTCGTGTTGAACTTGGGCTGCATCGGACTTGGCTTTGGCCTCGTGGGTGATCTTCTGGATGGCAGACTGGTGCTTTTGGGTCATTGCCTTGTACTTGGCTTCGTAGTGCTCTGATTTGGCGGTGGCAATTGCTGCTTGGTCCGCAATGGTGGCTTCAGCATTTTTCAGTTTGCTCTCTAGCATCGTGTTTAAACCACATGCGTCTTCATAGAGGAACACTAGGCGTTCAAGACCCTGCAAAACAAGGAAACAGGTATTAACCTTTATTGACATTTATAACCAGCATATGGTGCAGGATATAGGTCAAGGATACGAACCTGGTTAAGAAAGCCGGTCATGAATTTGCTGGACTCTGTAAACCCATAGTTCTCGAATGGGAATACGTGGGGGGTAGCAGGGTAGTCTGCTTCCTTCCTCTTACGAGAGCTGGAGGCTCGAGTCCTGGATGCTGGGGGAGCTTTGGGTGCAGCGGCGGTTTTCGAACTAGTAGGCTTTGGCGTGACTGTTGGCTTGCGATTGGTTTCTTGCTTAACAGGGACAAGGCTAGAGTAACTGTCCAACTCATCGAGCTGGAAGCCTTCAAGATTAATAACCAGCACTGAAAGGAAGGGAGAAATATTTAACTCTTAATCCTTATATTCTGTAATTAGTCTAATAATATACTTACCAGACATTTCTGAACTTGATTTTTGGCTAAAACTTATGAGAGACATCACAGGGAAAAAGTTCTTTCACTGTCAGGAAGACGATAGATCTCTTTGATCCTGAGCTCCGATTCTGCACTTGGAGGGGCTAAATCTCTGAAATTTGCTGCACAAGAAATGAAGATCTCAGTCAAAGATATAGTTTTAAGATATGTTTTGGGATATTCCTAAAACCCTAAATCCTACCCCGAAGTCAACCATCCAACTGGCAGGTCAAAACCCTTGACGATAGAATCCCTTTTTACGAAAAAGAACTTTCGTTGCCACTGATCTTCGTTCTTAGTGGCCTTGAGGATTAAGGGGTTCTTTGAGGTGGAGAATAGAAGAAAACGGCTATTACCATGGGACCTCAGTCTATATGCTATGGGGAGATCTTCGACACAAAGGTCAGGGATATGACGACATTTAATTTGGTCTAACACCATTAAAACTCGCCACACCATTGGCATGGTCTGAGCATAACTAAGGCCCGTGAGTTCGAAAAAGCGGGAAATGAAGGTTGGAAAAGGATACCGGAGTCCCAAGGAGAAAGGATATGCTAAGAAATACACCCACTCGTTCGAAACTGCATCTGAACAGACCTCTCGGTCGAAGGGAAGGATGATCACTCCGGCAGGGAAGGCACTGGAATTTTTCAAGGCGGCGATATCGGTGTTATTAAAAGAGAAAATCTCCTTCTCGGGTTCCCGAAGAAGATTCTGACTCTCAGGGGTTGGAATTGGCTCGTTTGTGCGAGATCTTGTTCGTGAGGCCATGGGAGATTTCAACTAAGGAATAAGAAATTTAAACAGAGAAAAGCAGAGAAGAAGTAAGAGTACCTGAAAATTTGCTTGAAGGGTGATGATCATAATGCAGAATAATTCGACTAATTATAGGCTGGATATAGGGGGTGTTGAGTAAATATCGCATGGGAAGTTATAGCATGTCATATCAACCGTCGTTTCAACTTAATAACCTCGATTTAAGAGATAAGCTTTAAAATATATCCGTTGGAATTGGTATACCAACAGATATATTTTGGGGACAATTGTTATGGGTGGTTTTCTGCTTATATATCCTGAACAATATATTGACTGTGTTTCTTTTGTTGTGATCAGGATACCGGATCAGGATATTGGTAACATCCTGATACAGTATCCTGGTAGTAACTAATTAACTCACGTGCAGGTAAATGAGGCAAGTCTATAACGTTCAAGTGGACTTCTTCTCCTTGAGACTCGGGCAAATCTATTGGATTATAGACGTTGAAGCCAGAAGACGTGGACTACAACGTTCACAAAGGGAATATTCGTAGCATCCCGGTTTTATAGGATAGTTTGTTATTTTCATTTTACTATAAATAGGAGTGATCGGATCAGATAAGAACACACACAATCTCCCGAACTCTCTTTCTCTCTAGCTGCAAACACTCACAATACACTTACACTTGTATTCGAATTGCATTGTAACACTTAGACGATCCGCATCATATCCTGCATTGTATCCTGACATTTGAAGTAATAAGAAGAACAAGGCAGCTGCGATTGTCAGCTCCCGAGGTTTTGTGCCGGCGATCTAGATTGATCAAGGGCTTTCATCGTATATCCCGTGTCACCCTTTACTTTTTCGCTCATTGTTTGATTGTAGATACAGCTCGATATCCTGAGCCATATCCTGAAAACTATTTTTGCAAACAACTTAATTAGCATATTTTCAACACGCTTTCTTAGCACACTACCTCACTTAACTAATTTGATCACTTAATTGCTTCGGTAATTTTTGACCAAAACAACTACGAACTTGATCACTTCGGTTCGTAATCTGGTTTATAGGTATGTGCTGAAAATTTTATCTACTACACTAGTGGGTCGGAAGTCGGGGGAGAACAAAGCGAACTGGATAGAGTTGTTTATCTTGATGTGTAGAGTGCAGAACAGGGAGATGAATCTGGCTACGGTCTTAGCAGATTCTTTTTGTAGGAGTCGTCGAGGTGGTCCTCGTGCTGGTTTGGATATGGGCCCCTATATTACTAGGATTGCAAGAAATTTGGGGGTGTTTAACAAATATGTCCCCGAATTTCTACGCGAGGGGCCCAAGACGGTGACTTTTGGGTTGAAGGAGTTACAGCAAGCGGGAATAGTGTCATGGACGGAGCCCTACGGCTGGGAGCTGATCAGGCAGGGTCCACAGGTGCAGCCGCCACAGGGACATCCAGCTGAGGATGTGATGCTACAGGTTGATCCTCCACATAGACAGCGGCCACCACAGCGACACGATTTGCCAGCACACCAGTACCCTCGCAGACAGCCACCACCTACACCTCTTACTTTGGAGTCGTTCTTTGTGTATGCGGAGCAGAGGTTCGACAGGCTGGAGCACCTTATTTTGACAAGTCAGGATAGGCATGAGGATGCCCTCCGATACATCATGAGCAGGCACAGTATGGGGATCCCAGATTTCTTCCAGTCGAGGCAGCAGGGTAGCTCGGCTGGTACTGCTGAGAGGTTTGATCCGATTCCCCTGATTCGTGTATGTGGAGAGGGCAGTTCAGGTACAGGGGGTCGAGAGGAGAGCAGTCATGAGTCTGATAGCGAGCATGACGAGGATTAGTGTGGGGATAGCATGAGGATGCAGGAGCAGCAGCTGATACTATATCTTTTGTTTGATTATTTTTCTTTTATGCTATTTTTGATCCTCATTAGTTGGTCTGTACTGATATTTATACACTTTGAACAGGTTGGTTAGGGAGGTTGGGTTGGTATGTGTTGAACTGATGATCTGATTATATTTTGATATATATTATGATGTTTTGGTAGTTTGTGTTTATGATTGATAGGTTGATTTATAGCCGCTTTCGTTCGCGTGTCCGAGGTTAGAGTTGTTTGTTGAGCGCGTTTCGAATTGGAGGGCTTATGTGGAAATGACTGGCACTTTGACAGTCTCACATATCAGCTAAGTCGTTTCCCTTTTTGTTGTTGTATTTTATTTAGTCATTTCATATTTAGTTCGTTATTTATTTAGTTAGTTCATTAGTAGTTGTTTTCTTAGGTAGTTTTGAGTCGTATTTCCATTCTTGCATTAGGGACAATGCAATCTTTAAGTGTGGGGATGGGATACATGTAAATAATCGAGTCTTAAATTGAAAAAAATACAAAAAAATACAAAAATTTGAAAAATCCAAATAAATCGAAAAATCAGAAAAATGTCCTTTGAAATGAGAAGTTTGCATATTTAAAATGGAAAATGATAGAAAAGGGTGAATTTTTGCTTGGGTTCAAATAATAATAATATGAGATTAAAATAAATCGAGCTTGCGTCTAGTTAGGGATATGTGGATAGGCCCGGGTTTGGTTTTAAGTCCCTTTGAGCTAATATACCTTAATTGTCAGTCTGCTAGTGGGTTTTCGCCTGGGAGATATGGGAAATCAAAACTGCCGATAATAGTATAAGGGCACCGTTATAAGTTAAAACTGTTAGAGTTTGTGATCATGCAAAAATAGAAAAAAAATAATCAGTGAGCTAGAAACTAAATGAAAGTAGCGCATTCCTATGTAGTCTAGGTTGGGGATAATGACTTTACAACCGGATTACCGCTAGGGTGTGTGAAATCGACCGTGCAAAGAAAAGTAAAAAGTACCGAAGCTTAAGTAATCCGAGTTGGGGATAGCGACTCTACAGCCGGATTACCTCTTGGTTAGGGAAAGCATCGTCTACGCTCATGGAAAGAAAAAAAAGCGAGAAAAAAAATGGAAAAAGAAAAAAATTTGATTGTAAACTCTCTTGGTTTTGATATAAGACGGTTGGGAATTGGTCCAGTGATTGTTCTTGTAGTCCTATAAGCTTGAGGTGGCAGTAGGTAGACTGTAGATTCTAGTGTGAGACCCTAGGTAGACTGACCGCACTTAAATTAAATTCACATGATAAGGGCTTAGGATTGGACTTGGGTTTAAGGGACAAGTATATTCGCAATCGCAGCTAACGCAAGCATTGGTTTTAATAAGATATAAATAATTTTTGACCCAAGTGATTATTCGTCTCTGATTCCGTTGCATAATTCTTTTTCGAGGACGAAAAAAGAGTAAGTGTGGGGATATTTGATGTATTGCAAAATACATCCTTTATTCGTGTATATTTTGTACAATTTTTCCGTTATTTCTAGTTTCGTTTTAGTTAGAATTACATCCTTTATCCACCATGTTTTTATCGTATTACACGTCGCCTCGTTACTTAAATCACTTACCCAAACAACCACCAAAATGTAATGTTTAAAAATTGTATAAATGTTTATGTATGGTCAAATACGGTTCACACGGTTCAACAGTTACAAACGGCTCACATAATCAAATGGTTATAACGGTTCACATAGTCAAAAGGTTACAACGGTTCACATAGTCAAATGGTTACAACGGTTCACATAGTCAAATAGTTATAAACGGTTCAAAATGTAATATAATGTGTTCATATGCTGGATGAGCATATGCAACAAAATGAAATGTAAAACAATGTGCTAGCATGCTAAGTAAACATACATAGCAAAACAAGGTAATGTAAATCAACGTGTCCATATGTTGAGTAAACATATGCAACTAATGTAATGTAAATCATGTACTATATGCGTACTAATGAACATAGCAAGTATATGATATGAAAACATGGGAAACACGAAAGTAACAAGTAGGCACATGTGTTTCACCCCAAAACAGTTTGAAAATAGTAAAAGAGGGGTCTATGTACTCACTTGAGATTGCCTAGAAGTCCTTGAGTAACAACCAAATAATGCTAGAGATTACGGAAATCAAACGTCACCTAATATAGGTAACTATGTTAATAAACTGGACCTAAATCGGAGGATCGGATAGTATGAGGGTTCGTAAACCAAACGAGTGTGGAAGCTCATGTAATATAGTTTAACAAAGCCTACATACTAAATGAAACCTAACCTAAGTGCTTACGACCCATTACGACCCGTTTAGGTAGCTTATGCTACTTTAACGTGTCGTTCGCGTAAAACGCGTTTGGACCGCCTAACTACTCCTATGATAAGCAAAATATGCCTTAACATGTCTAATATTGTTGCCAAATCAGTTTAGATATCAAAAATTATGTTACATATGCTTAAAATGAATTTTGGCGTAAAAAAGGCATTTTGGTAATTTACCTAAGGCATATAAACTACTTATCATACAACTAACTAACGTTGTGACCATAAGGTATAACCTCGGAAGGTTATTCCCTATACAACTATGGTCACCTAATGTGTTTGGTCGGATCCTAAAGATCGACCAAACGGGTCGGGTTCGAAAGTATAAGCGATTGATTAGATCGCTCACCTTTACAACCCTAGACAAGCACAAAACTAAAAGTGACGAGCTAAGCATGTTAAAACATGCTTAACTAATTTAGAAAACAATTTTGATATCAAAACAAACGGTTTTGATACCTAAAAGTAGTTTGGTTACAAAATACGCAAGAATACGCATTTTGGCCGAAACTACGACTCGTCACTGAGCCTAGATAACGTGGTAATCAGTAGGCATAGTCACAAGGAATATAGCCATCGTGATTACGCTCACGTTGCGAAGTTCAACCAAACTTCGTGTTGACCATAAACTGGTCAACGCAGAAAACGCTAAAAGAACGAAAGAGGACTTACAACGGGTCCAAGAACGGAAGTTTTGATCCGAATATTCTCAGGTATGAAGTGATAAACGCATCAACTTAGAGAACAAATTCAGATTCAAAGGTGTGGGTTTTGAAAATGAGGGGTGAGGGGTATTTATAGGATTTCTAGGTCCGTTAAGATCGTTCCTCGAAAACCGTGCTTCAATCTCATCCATACATGTGTACCTATGGTTTTGCAATACCATGGGCATATCAAAATGGCCCCTAGTATCAGGAAATACCATTTGCACATGGGTTTTGGGTGTTTAACAGCTGTAAATAGCTGTTAAAACTAGTTTTGCATATCTGACATGCTTACGCGGGCCGCGTAAGGTTTTATGGGGGCTTACACTGGCCGCCTGAGCCTTCTGATCAGCAAACAACTTTCAAAAATGACAGTTTCAGTCCCTGTTGGTGTTTAGAGCTATTTCCGACATGTTAAAGGCCCGTTAAGCCATCTTTAAGGCCCTAAAATGATGCCTAAACATTGTGGACATGAAACATGCTCAAAAATATGCCGGATGTTGGTCCGTTTGGTCGTATGATTGCGATGTTTTCTTAATTACGACGGAATGCGCATAAGCGCGAAAAACGATCCAAATTGCGTGAAAATGCAAACTTGTGCACTTTTTGACGCTTTTAGTCCCTGAATGACCCAAAAGTTTATTTTAGCACACCGAACCCCTCAAAGCCTATTTCTATGCTATGTAAAGGATATTTATGGTATGTTTAACTTATGGTCATGTTCCGGAATGTCTGTTCTAGTACAAATCGTCATACTTTCGCAGTTTGTCGAATTTAGTCCCTGTAAGCGAATAGACTTGATTTTGCCATACCAAAGCCTTCAAAACTTATTTCTAAGTTATGTAAAGGTTATTTAAGGTATGTTAGCCCATTTCTCTATTCCGGAGTGTACGTTGCATTAAACTGGTTATATTTACGCATCAGTGCGCGTATAACCTTCCAGAAAGCGATTTAAAGCTTTGAAATCGAACAAGAATTGATATGTGCATAAGATACACATATTTATATAAATCCCAAGTATGAAATACAATATTTCATTGGTTTGGTATTTGTTTGATGGTCGCAGAGGCACAGGTGTCACAGTCTCCCCTACTTTAGGAAATTTCGTCCCGAAATTTATTCGTAGGAGTCTGTCTGTGACTTTGTGTTAAATAACCATCAAAGATAAGGCATAATCCTATCATCTTCTTTAATGAACATTCTTCATAAACGAAAATGAACTGACGGAGTCATTTTCAACAGATATTCTTCAGAAACGGAAAATGAAAGGATAATCAAACGGATATTCATTTCCTCAACTGACATTCTTCAGAAACAAAAATGAATGGACGGAGTCATTTTCAACGGTTGCTTCCTCAGAAACGGAAACGAAAAGGATAATCAATGGATATTCATTTCCTCAACGGACATTCTTCAGAAACGAAAATGAACGGACGGGGTCATTTTCAACGGTTGCTTCCTCAGAAATGGAAATGAAGGATTTTACAAACGGATATTCATTTCCTCAACGGATAGTCTTCAGAAACGAAAATGAACGAACGGATTCATTTTCATCGGTTGCTTCATCAGAGTTGGAAATGAAGAATTAAACAAACGGATATTCATTTCCTCAACGGATAATCTTCAGAAACGAAAATGAACAGACGGGGTCATTTTCAACGGTTGCTTCATCAGAGTTGGAAATGAATTGGGTTAACTCTAGATACATGACAGAACTTGCTGTGGTTTCTGTGCACTAAATTCCATAATTATGTATGCATCCATAATTATGTAATTCCTTGCACAGTCCGCATAGTTTGTTTTGTAATGTTTTATGGGAAGAAAATCAAACCTGTGATGAGGGTGACTAGACTACCATTGGGTCCTTTTAATTAGATCGACAGATGATCTTTTTAATTAGGCCACCAAGGAGTCCTTTCAACTATATCATCACATGATATTCCTAGCCAGATTTTTGGATCAATCTGTTTAACTAGACCACTCAAGGGGTCTAATTATGGAGTAGTACTTTATAATCCGAGGGACTTAACTACAACGTAGAAGTCCATTAAGGATTTTAGGTAGTACCTTTGGGTATCCTACTATGAATCCCTTATACGAAGGTATGGAAGATTCTACGAGGATTTGGATAACATAATTTGGATCACACAAAACATAAAAGGGAACACATAAGCACTTAATCACATAATTGTTTTCTTGGTTATTAATTGTTATTATCTTGTTATAGATTGCTATTAACTTGGCGCCGATTTGAACATGGGTAGTCAAGGCATACCAGGAACCCAGTTGATGGACTTCAACGTCCTTAAGAATCTATCTGAAAAAGATAGGATGAGCTTCTAAAAATTCGATTTTTGATTACAAGGAATCACCATATTCGAATTAAGGTATACAACAATTAAGGACTTACGGAAATATCCTTAGGTACCCCATTAAGGAGTGGGTATTCGTCCAGAGTTGTAACTTGCACCTTGCACTTCGTTTTCCTTGGAAGAATCGGGTACTTAGGATTGTCGTGGAAAACGCAAGAGATCATAAAGTGGAAGAATTTTGGGGGTAGTTTGTTCTTCAAGGAATACAGTTCCTTGATTGTCGGCATTGTAAGGGATATGTTGTTTTATACATGCAACCACATAAACATATTGCAATGCAAATAAAAGATTTATTTATAAACAACATCAACAACTATTTCTTAGATCTTGACAACAAAAGAGAGTAATACATAAAGCTTGATTATTTCTTAACAGTGTTGTCTTCCAATCGGTCAGATGCTCATCCCAGTGCTGGATTCGCATTAGCAAGCTTTGGGTAATTTCTTCGGAAATGGCCCATCTCGCCACAGTTGAAGCAAGATCCTGGTGGAAAACGACCTTGCACAGGATTGTTGTTAACTTGATTTGGTGCAGCTGCTGTTGGGCAAACCCTCGCCGTATGACCTATAAGTCCACAAACTTGGCATGTGCGGCACTTCACACCAGCATGATGATGTAGGCTACATTGGTTGCACAAGGGTGCAGTTCCGTTGTAGGGCTTCCTAGCAAGGGGTTGAGCTGGTTAGTTGGGGACGGCTTGACCATTGTGAGCGACCATGGCGAAGTTCTGAGAAGCCTTTTGCTTCTTTGACTTCTTAGGGGATCCAGTCTGTTCATCCATGGTCTTTGATTCCTCGATTGGTTTCTTGTCACTTTTTCGGAAAAGTTTACCTTTCCTGATCTGAGATTCAGTCAAGGTAGCGGATAGCTCAATGGCCTGTCTAACTGTAGTGGGTTTACTACCAGTTATAATGTCTTGTACTGAGTCAGGGAGGCCATCAATGTACTTTTCGATTGCCTTATCCAAAGGCGTGACCATGTTTAGGCATAACAGACTTAACTCCTCATAACGGTCCGTGTAGGCTCGATGCTCACCGCTATCTTGCATCAAATCATCAAATTCCCTTTCTAGAGCCCTTAGCTCATGACGAGGACAAAATTCCTTCATCATAAGAGCCCTAAGCTCGACCCAAGTTTGTGCTAAAGCAACCTCAGAACCACGGTCTCTCATCACCCCGTTCCACCATGTAAGAGCCCTCTTCTGAAACACACTGGAAGCAAACTCAACCTTGCGATTATCAGGACACTGAACGTGACGAAATGTACTCTCAGTGCTCTCGAACCATTGTAGGAGCCCAGTTGCTCCTTCAGAACCACTAAACTTGAGTGGCTTAGCCGAATTGAAACTCTTGAAATTGCATGGAGCATTATTGTTGTTGTTGGCTTGGTTCAGTTGAGCAATAAGATTTGGGAAAGCAGCAGCCATTTGCTGCGCGATGATTTATGCTAGTTCGGCATTCGCTATCTGATTGTCGCGTCGAGGAGGCATTCTAAAAGAGGGAAACATAAAAAGGAAACGAGCGAGATGATTAGATGAAAAGGATGCGGTGATACAAAATTTGACAAAAGAAAAGATGGTGGTCATTTGTTTGTTACCACAAGGCAAACAAACGACACATTGTGACTAATCAAAGTAAATGGGTCAAAAATAATGTATCGCGAAGACATGCTCGCCTATAAGTGAACACTCACCCCAAGAGTTCCTAGGTAAGAGTGACTGGTCCGATTATGTGGATTTGTACGAACACTCTAGCCTTAGACAGAAAACCCAGGGTACAGGCATTCACTCTTCCAGTTTGCACGTGTTCACACTATTTAGGACCCGAAACTTTGACGAGATTTTGAAAACTCAAAGGGGTTCAAAACCTTATAACAAAGGGTTCAAAACCTTACAACAGAGGGTTCAAAACCTAGTAATCAATCATCCAAAAACAGATGATTAATTTTCAAAGCGAATTCGGAATTGGTGTTCTCGTCGTGGTTATCACCTAAGGCTAGGTGACGTGCATGTTTTAAGATCTAAACATAAGATAACTTGTGTTGGGGTCCTAGGAAGGTTATAGTCTAGGTCAAAGCATTACTAATAACCTAATTCCCTATAACCATCGGCTCTGATACCAACTTTTCTGTCACACCCCGACCACGTAAAACTGCAAAACGTGGCGAAAACGTCGAGGAGTGTTGTAACAGAATTAATTGTTTCACAACCATGGAAATTAAAGTTACGTTTTATTATCAAACAAGAGGGTTACATTGTCTTAAACAAGAAACAAAGAGTACATAACATAATTTAACTAGTTCTTGCTTCGTTTTAAGTCACTAAGGCACAGGTCCGCCTAAGTGTGTCTCGATCCTCCTATGTAACAGCTCCTGAAAACACATGTGAAAACAGGTACGTCAGCATAAAAATGCCTGTGAGATACATAGGTTTTGTGAAAATAGGATTCATGACTTGAGTTTAGAGAAACTGTTTAATAAAAAGTAGCCATGAATCTTGTTGAGTGTTTCCTTTCATAAATCATTTGAAAAGCGATAAATAAACCAAATGATATATATGTATAAAAGAATAATGTATGGTTAAGTGAATAACCATGTAAAATGAGTTTGTATAAGTTAAGTTATTTGTAAAACGATGTTTATGTGAAGATTGTATTGTATATGTAATATGTCTAAACTGAAATGGTTTAAATAACGCTACGATATGTAATACCATAAAAGCACTTATATATAGGAAGTACCTGCAGCGTATCCACCATGTTTTAATCGTATTACACGTCGCCTCGTTACTTAAATCACTTACCCAAACAACCACCAAAATGTAATGTTTAAAAACTGTATAAATGTTTATGTATGGTCAAATACGGTTCACACGGTTCAACAGTTACAAACGGCTCACATAATCAAATGGTTATAACGGTTCACATAGTCAAAAGGTTACAACGGTTCACATAGTCAAATGGTTACAACGGTTCACATAGTCAAATAGTTATAAACGGTTCAAAATGTAATATAATGTGTTCATATGCTGGATGAGCATATGCAACAAAATGTAATGTAAAACAATGTGCTAGCATGCTAAGTAAACATACATAGCAAAACAAGGTAATGTAAATCAACGTGTCCATATGTTGAGTAAACATATGCAACTAATGTAATGTAAATCATGTACTATATGCGTACTAATGAACATAGCAAGTATATGATATGAAAACATGGGAAGCACGAAAATAACACGTAGGCACATGTGTTTCACCCCAAAACAGTTTGAAAACAGTAAAAGAGGGGTCTATGTACTCACTTGAGATTGCCTAGAAGTCCTTGAGTAACAACCAAATAATGCTAGAGATTACGGAAATCAAACGTCACCTAATATAGGTAACTATGTTAATAAACCGGACCTAAATCGGAGGATCGGATAGTATGAGGGTTCATAAACCAAACGAGTGTGGAAGCTCATGTAATATGGTTTAACAAAGCCTACATACTAAATGAAACCTAACCTAAGTGCTTACGACCCATTACGACCCGTTCGCGTAAAACGCGTTTGGACCGTCTAACTAGTCCTATGATAAGCAAAATATGCCTTAACATGTCTAATATTGTTGCCAAATCAGTTTAGATATCAAAAATTATGTTACATATGCTTAAAAATGAATTTTGGCGTAAAAAGGGCATTTTGGTAATTTACCTAAGGCATATAAACTACCTATCATACAACTAACTAACGTTGTGACCATAAGGTATAACCTCGGAAGGTTATTCCCTATACAACTATGGTCACCTAATGTGTTTGGTCGGATCCTAAAGATCGACCAAACGGGTCGGGTTCGAAAGTATAAGCGATTGATTAGATCGCTTACCTTTACGACCCTAGACAAGCACAAAACTAAAAGTGACGAGCTAAGCATGTTAAAACATGCTTAACTAATTTAGAAAACAAGTTTGGTATCAAAACAAACGGTTTTGATACCTAAAAGTAGTTTGGTTACAAAATACGCAAGAATATGCATTTTGGCCGAAACTACGACTCGTCACTGAGCCTAGATAACGTGGTAATCAGTAGGCATAGTCACAAGGGACTATAGCCATCGTGATTACGCTCACGTTGCGAAGTTCAACCAAACTTCGTGTTGACCATAAACTGGTCAACACAGAAAACGCTAAAAGAACGAAAGAGGACTTACAACGGGTCCAAGAACGGAAGTTTTGATCCGAATATTCTCAGGTATGAAGTGATAAACACATCAACTTAGAGAACAAATTCAGATTCAAAGGTGTGGGTTTTGGAAATGAGGGGTGAGGGGTATTTATAGGGTTTCTACGACCGTTAAGATCGTTCCTCGAAAACCGTGCTTCAATCTCATCCATACATGTGTACCCATGGTTTTGCAATACCATGGGCACATCAAAATGGCCCCTAGTATCAGGAAATACCATTTGCACATCGGTTTTGGGTCTTTAACAGCTATAAACAACTGTTAAAACCAGTTTTGCATATATGACATGCTTACGCGGGCCGCGTAAGGTTTTATGGGGGCTTACACGGGCCGCCTGAGCCTTCTGATCAGCAAACAACTTTCAAAAATGACAGTTTCAGTCCCTGTTGGTGTTTAGAGCTATTTCCGACATGTTTAAGGCCCGTTAAGCCATCTTTAAGGCCCTAAATGATGCCTAAACATTGTGGACATGAAACATGCTCAAAAATATGCCGGATGTTGGTTCGTTTGGTCGTATGATCGTGATGTTTGCTTAATTACGACGGAATGCTCATAAGCGCGAAAAACGATCCAAATGCGCGACGAATGGATTTTTCTCAAGCCAAACACTAAAATAAAATATTTTAGTGCTTACATAAATTTTTGGATGTCCGGATGTATTCAGAATGTAAGTTATGCGCGAAAATGTAAACTTGTGCACTTTTTGACGCTTTTAGTCCCTGAATGACCCAAAAGTTTATTTTAGCACACCGAACCCCTCAAAGCCTATTTCTAAGCTATGTAAAGGATATTTATGGTATGTTTAACTTATGGTCATGTTCCGGAATGTCTGTTCTAGTACGAATCGTCATACTTTCGCAGTTTGTCGAATTTAGTCCCTGTAAGCGAATAAACTTAATTTTGCCATACCAAAGCCTTCAAAACTTATTTCTAAGTTATGTAAAGGTTATTTAAGGTATGTTAAGCCTATTTCACTATTCCGGAGTGTTTGTTGCATTAAACTGGTTATATTTACGCATCCGTGCGCGTATAACCTTCCAGAAAGCGATTTAAAGCTTTGAAATCGAACAAGAATTGATATGTGTATAAGATACACATATTTATATAAATCCCAAGTATGAAATACAATATTTCATTGGTTTGGTATTTGTTTGATGGTCGCAGAGGCACAGGTGTCACATTCGAGATTTATTTGTTAGCTGCTAGGGTTTCGTATATAATCCAAGTTAATCATCATTAACAAAAAGTTACGAAATTGAGAAACCCTAGGCGATTTTCAGAGTTTATTTCACGGCTTTCAGAGTAATTTGGATTGCGGGAAACTTGTGTTTTGATTTCGAATACTATGTTTTGTGGCTAAAACCTTCGTTACTACCTAGGCAAGATGATAGTTTAATCAAGTTTGGATTTTTAACGGTTTTTATTGCTTTTTATGGATTGATCTTTGAAAGTAAATTATCCTAGAATTTCTGATTTGGTGCATATGCGTATTTGATTTTGATTGTTGATTATTTGCTGTTTCACATAGATTTTGGTGAATGTCTTTCACATAATGAATTTGTGTTGATTATTCGTTTCTTTGCGGGTTCGGGTGATCTTTGGGTAAATAGGCCGATAGCCTTAGAAACAGTTATTAAAATACAATTAGAATTAGGTATTCTGCTTAACTTGTCGCTGAGAGGCTCGAGTTAGTTATTAGGTCTCGGTGCAATATATAGCTAAGATAGGGTTTGAGAGAAGTCAGTCTTAGTTCTCTAATTGCATCTATGTCTATTAAACCAAGTTAGAGTCTAGGATTGCCTTAGACTGTCGCGCTGAGAGGTAGATAGTCGAATTAGGGCACTTTTAGAGTCGTTAGAGGACTGAGAGGAAGTCTAACAATCGGTGTTCACAACAGCCTTGTAGGGTTTTCTAGGTTTCTTCCTGAGAAGGGTCGGGAAGTCTTAGCTTGAAATACCTTAGGGTTTAGTACTTCACGATCCCGATTCCATACAACAATAGTACCGTTAGAAATCCATTCATAGTTAAACTGGATTCAAGCCTAGGTAGTCGTTAATCTCATCTGAATCAAACCTTAGTTCTTATTCGTGTTTTAGTCTAGTTTTCATTTTAATTCCGATTTTAGGATTTCAGTAAAACCCCCCCTTAAAACACAACAATATTTAAGTCGTGTCAGTGTCTGTCTAAATAAGGTCGTTAACGTAATTAATTAGATTCCTTGTGGGTTCGACATCCGGACTTACTTTTCTTTGCTAGAGTCGACCGGTTCACTTGCCGGTGAGTAGTTTAGTCAAGTTAGAGAGTCTAGATTATTATTACTTGAGTCTAAATTTAGGTTTATTTTAGTTTATTTATTTGAACTACTTATTCCACATCAAGCATGGGGAGTATTTCAAAAAAAAATTGATTTTTCATTTCTAACCCAAAGGTTTTTATTTTTTGCATTTTAACCTTTTTGTTTTTTTACTTTTAATCCAAAACTTTTCATCTATTATAATTTAACCCCAACACATTTTAATTTTCAACTTTGATCCACGTATTTTTTCATCTTTTCCATTTTTTTTGTTTTACGTTTTGTTCTAATTTTGCGAGTAAACACGCCGTAACGTTGGGTTTCAAAGTTTTTTTTGACTATTTTCCCGTTTGACAGGACCGTCACAACGCGTCTATTTTTCCCTGTTTGACAGGTTCGTCGCAACGCGCGTGGTATTAGATTGACTTAGTTATTCTTTTCTATTTTTACATTTAAGTCTTATTTATTCGCATTAACATGTCGCAACTGGCATACGTGGTTCAATGATTTTATATATGTTTTTCGTTCGGTGTTATTTTTTCTTTTTTATTTATTTTATTTTTACGAGCTTTTCCGGTGTTGTTGATCGCTGGTAGTTGTGTAGCATTAGCGCTACCCCCTCCCCCGCGGCAACGCGGGGGCCCTTAATACTAGTACTAAATTATTTTCTAACTAAATTTCGTTATTATCTTGAATTTTGAAATTATGATTTAAAATCCTCCTATATTTCTTCTTTAATAACTATGAAGCATGTTGGCCGATAATAATCCCTACTTTAAAAATCCTAAGTTTCACATGTTGGCCGATAATAATCCCAACTTTAAAAATTCCCTCCAATAATCTCAACTTGTAAAACTTTGGCCGCCATTGATCCTTTTCAAACATATAAGAATTTGGTCTCCTCAATAGATTCAATTACACCTAGAGACTCCTTAATTGATTTAAGTACACCTATGTTTGAAAAAGATCAATGGCGGCCAAAGTTTTACAAGTTGGGATTATTTGAGGGAATTTTTAAAGTTGAGATTATTACTTCGGATTATTAAAATCCAATAACCCTTAAATTTAATAATATGTTTAGATTATCTCAAAACGTAAGAAAACTTATTTTAATAAAATTCAAAAAATATGCATACCTTTTCATTTCAAATTGTCTCGTTTATTCAGCCATATTGTAATACATGAGGTCAAAGAAGACAATTTTCTCTCACTGCATGTTTCGAGATTACGTTAAACAAAATTCAAGAACAATCGCTATCCAAAGTTGGTTTGTTAAAACAAATCGTGTTTTCACATAGTCTGTACGTGGTTTTTTTAAAGATAAAAGTGGAGAGCAATTTAAACTATTAGTTATTGAAAAAGATGACAATCTCTCGAGTATGACATCTAATGTTGTCTACAAAGAAGCTTTTAGAGATTTGTAATATGTATTTGTATCAATAGATTTATAAATTATTGTAACATTAATTTGAAGTTTTTCATTATTAATGTGTTATTATTTATTATATTTTTAATGCATTATTTTTTATACCCAATCGGTATAGTACACAGGTCTATAAACTAATATTATAATAAAACACAATATAATAATATAGCAACATGTATCTAATCTAATATTAATAAAACGGTCTCTTTAATGCCACATGTCATTCTTTTATAATAAAATTTTACTAAAAGGTCATGTGTCAATTTATTATGTTACATCAACCATAATAAATAATAAGTAAATTAATATAAAGAGTATTTCACCTATATATATATATTAAAATAATCTTATATTCATGATTACATCTCTTCAATATTCTTACTTCTTAATATAAGTTATCTATTTACCTATATTTTAATATAATATCTCTACTTTAATAAATAAAAACATACTTATCAAAAGAAGATGGGATAACAAAAAAATATATACATCCATCACTATTTGATGTAACAAAAATTTCAAACATCATGTTTATAATTTGTTATTATCATTGTCACAAATGCTAAACACATATATAAAAAATATATATTTCGAAATTTATCCTACACATATTGAAATTTATTCTACACAACTCGTAATTTATCCTACACGCCTCGTATTTGTCCTACACTTTAAATGAATTTTTATTTTTATTTTTTGTGAAAAATATATATCTTAAAAATAAGTTACAAATTTAATATAGTTAGTTATTAAAGATGAAACTACCAATTAATGATGTATGTAAATTTACTAATATACCCTTATAGTTACATTAAGTACAAATATTAAATGAAGTCTAATGAAGCATTCCTATTGGTTGAAATTTCTTCTTTTTTCTTCTTACAAAGAATTTCTTCTCATTTGAACCCTCCAATATATATATATAATTTAAGATAATGAACTAATTCCATTCCATCTTCTATCTGACAACGCTTTTTAGAATAACAAAATATTAATTTGAAATAAAATATACCAATCCTTTTGTATTCAAAAACAAAATTCTTACTTCGTAAACGCATCATTTAAAATGAGTAATGTTATATTTTTTCTTTAATTTTGTATGTATAATTCATATTAGGGTTATATCATCATATCTAATATCAATAAAAAGGTCTCCTTAATGCCACATGTCATTCTTTTATAATAAAATTTTACTAAAAGGCCATGTGTCAATTTATTATGTTACCTCAACCATAATAAATAATAAGTAAATTAATATAAAGAGTATTAAATAATTGAATTTAATATATATATATATATATATATATATATTAAAATAATCTTATATTCATGATTACATCTCTTCAATATTCTTAATTCTTAATATCAGTTATCTATTTACCTATGTTTTAATATAATATCTCTACTTTAATAAATAAAAATACTTATCAAAAGAAGATGGGATAACCAAAAATATATACATCCATCACTATTTGATGTAACCAAAAATTTCAAACATCATGTTTATAATTTGTTATTATCATTGTCACAAATGCTAAACACATTTATAAACAATATATATATATAATCTTAGATAATGAATTAATTCCATTCCATCTTCTATTTGACAACACTTTTTAAAATAACAAAATATTAATTTGAAGTAAAATATACCAATCCTTTTGTATTCAAAAACAAAATTCTTACTTCGTAAAGGCATCATTTAAAATGAGTAATGTTATATTTTTTCTTTAATTTTATATGTATAGTTCATATTAGGGTTATATCATTATATGTATTCACATCAAAATTTATATTTATTATGTGTGATGCAAGAAATAATATGAAATACAAAAAAAAAAAATTAAAATTTATAATTGTTATGTTTCAAAATTTATAATTGTTGTCTTTCAAACGCAACCAACCTCAACAATAACATATTTATTTTCAAAAACTCATTCAAGTTTATATAAATTGAAACATGCATTTTTTTCTAAAGAACTTGATCAACTTCATGATTATCTTAAAGCCTTTCATTTTTTAATTTTCTATTTTCAAACCCATGTAACACATGGTTCTTTAACCTAGTATATATATAGAGACTATGTTTACATAGTAAAAAAGATAACTTTTACCATATGCACCTTGTAAATTCAAAACTTAGACCACTAATTACTTATCCAGAAATCGTATGATTAATTTGGCTTTAGTTTGTTTGTTTAGTTGTAACAAACAACTCATACATAAAACATTCATACCTCTTAAGGTCTCTCTTCAACAAGTGCATAATTGATTACTACATAATGTAAAATTAACTTAAACAATAATTATATTTGATTTCTGGTTAACGGCACAATACGATTTCAAAAGAAAAATACAACCAGGGGAAAATGAATCGAGCAAAGTTCTAGCTCGCCTCGTTTCAAACTCTATTTTTAAAGCTCAATATTGACAAATGAGAAAACTTTGCTGTATGAAAGAATTACTCTTATATTTATATAGAAAGTATTCCCGGGTTCATAGTCGTTTATAACAAGCTTTATCTAATGTCGAGTTCGTTTAAACTCAACTCAAATGACGAAACAATTTCAGAGTTTTTCTTGAGGGAGGATGTCCTTTAGGCTACAGGGTGTGGTATAAAGCTCCTAGGGGCTTTATCACACCATCTCACCGTCACGTCACACAGGGGGCTTTAAAGCCCCTTTCTTTAACTTGCAGGGTATGATATACCCCCCCCCCCCCCCCCCTCCCCCTCTTTAAACTATAGTGCCCCCCTTTAAACTATATTCACCTCGATCCCTTCAATTCGGTCCGTTAGCACGCTGGCGACTTGGCGCCCCAAGGCGCCATGTCGATGTGGCGGGGTGGCGCTACGCTACACCGATTGCTATGCTACACCGATTGGCCGTGGACAATTAGACGGTAAGATTGAGAAAAAAGAGTGAGCCAAAAAAAATCCACTTTACCATTTAGTGGAATTTAAAAGAGGGCCCACGGTGGATTAACACCACATACCAACCCCTATATGGGTAGATAGATGCCTATTAAAAGTTATAAAATTCTGTCCTTATTAATGAAAAGTTCTTTAAAAAGGGGGGTCGTGTTGAAACAGGGTTAGAAAAGAAAACAAAGACCAAGACCAAGACCAAGACCAAGACCAAGACCAAGACCAATAAATTATCAAAATCATTTGATATACGTAAATAAATGAATCATTAAAGATTTATAACTTAATCCTTATTACTGTAGTTTAAATGAAAAATACTCTATTTATTGGTGTGTATATATATCATGTTGAAAACCTATTTGGCTATTTCTATGCTTATTATTATTACTTACTTAGTTTTGTAGCATTACTTTTAGCTTTCTATTTCTGCAATAAAAACACATAAACCAAACACAGTTTCAAATATATTTTTCTTAAATATAGTTGGTATAGGATCCCCTTTTGTTTAATTCTCTCTTAATATAATATAATGCCATAATGGGATATTAGGCAGCTAACCATAGTAGATTGCAGTTGTAGCAAATTGATTATTAGAATATAGCAAATATGTTGCCTGAATCGGTAAAGCACGTACCGACGAATATTTCCATTTATGTAATATTATATTATATCCTCACATTATTAACTGACTATTAGTATTAGAATATAGCCGATTGTTTGTTTTATATTGGGTGATGATAACTAGACACCAGAGCCGTCCCCGAAAACTTTTGAAAAAGTTTAGACCTCGGGCGACGAAAAGAATTGGGCCCAAAATTATGGTTAAGGGTGAATGAATTACAAAAATAAAAAGCAAATGATAGAGCAAAAACTCGAACTTGAGACCTTTACATTATTTTAAGATGGTTTTTACCACTACACCACCAATAATTTTTAGCTCAATAGATGGATAAATATACTAAATATATAATTTAATAAATATATACAAGCTTAGGCCACTAGGGGTGGCAGCGTTGAAGTTCCGTGATGGGCTTTTCAACGCGTGGAAAACAGGATGATACCACCGCCAACATCAGTGGCGGACCCAGAAATTATTTGCTGGGGGTGCGGATGAGGTGTTCAACCATATTTTCAAGGGGTGCGGTCGGGTTTTTTGCCTAAAATATACACTAATTTTTTTTTCAAGGGGTGCGGCCGCCCCACCCTGACCACTATGTAGGTCCGCCCCTGGCCAACATCAATTTATAACGCGTGATAAATGCCAATTTCTTTGACGCGTGATTTTTTCAACGCGTGATGATATGATTTTGTGAGAGGATTTGTTGGTTGGGGGAAAATTGTTGGGTGTGGTGGTGATTGATGACCATTGCCACTAAAAAATGTTGTGAGTGATGAAAAAATGGTTGCTGACATGGCGGAACATGATTGGATGTTTGTAAGTGATGGAATTTCATCACTAGTGACCACCCCCACTCCCCTTATAAAGACTTATCGGGCCCTTTAATATTTTGGGCCTCGGGCGTCGGCTCGGGTTTGCCGGGCCCAGAGCCGGCCCTGCTAGACACCCTTTTTATGTTTGGTTAGACACCTCTTATATGACGCGTGTAGCACTATTCATGTCGTAAAGGGTTACAACTGTCTAGAAATCACATTGGAAAAGTAAACATTATATGACGTATAACAATGGTTTTATTTTTAAAAACAAAAAATATTTATCAAAATGTTTATAAAAAGGTTAACAAAAAACAACATTTTATAAAAAGATATGAAAAAAAAACACCATTTCTATACACCACATATAACACTATGCATGGCTTATAACAACATCGGTTTCACACTTTGTGTGCCATCCTTACGAAAATAAAACCCCAAACTCTATATGCCGCGTATAGCACTATACACGACGTCTAAAGCTTCAGGGTGTCCAAATTAATAAGAGGGTTTCTAAATAATCAAAGCCTTCAGCAAATACGCTACCCGCATAAAATTAAGGGGATTTGGCCTGTAATAATCCCAACTAGACGTCATTGGTCATTGCCAGTCCCACCTTTAAATATTCCATATGCTAGTCCCACATTTCACTTATTTTTCCTCCACCAATACTCAGTGAAAAAAACTTAACCTGAATTACAAGCTGACGTTTTGGGGATTTTGATCAGAACGAGGATACGAGTCGAATGATGTAAAACTTACCTTGAAATTGTGCTCCAAACGATGAAAACGGTGTTTCAATTCGGGTGTTTAAACTTCCAATTAACAAAAATCAAGTCGTTTGGAGCACTGTTTCGAGGTAAGTTTTACATCAATAGACCCGCATCCTCGTTCTGATCAAAAACCCTAATACGTCAATTTGTAATTCGGAAAAAAAAAACTTAACTATGTTAAGTTTTTTAGTTTTTTTAACTGAGAACCGGTGGAGGAAAAATAGGTGAAAGGTGAGACTGGCATGGGGAATATTACAAAGGTGAGACTGACAATGACCAATGACGTCTAGTTGGGATTATTACAGCCCAATTCCCCTAAATTAATTAATCATATTGTTTAAATCATATGTTTTTATTTTTGTTATAATTATAACTAGTTTTAAGCACCCCCGCGTTGCGGCGAGGGCGGGCACTAATGCAACACTACTGTCAGCGACCACCGACACTGAAGTTGCGGTGTTAATGCGAAGAAATTAAACCGAAACGTAGAACATATAATAAAATAACTAAGTTGATTTAGGACTCGCACGTTACGATGAACCCGAGTCAATTTTTTCTTGTTTGACAGGTTTATCGTAATCTATATATAATATATATCATTACCACTATACAAACCATAATGCATACATTACAACAACCATTGCATCAATATGTTGCAAATTATATTTATACAAAATTTTGGCTAAATTAATTAGATTACTATAAATAATAATAATTTACAAATAAAACAACACAACTTTGAATGGATCAAACCGATTGAATATGGTAAGATAATGAAACCATTATTTGATTAGGATACAACCACTTAGGGACAATTTACAACCATACATGCATACAAAACAGATTGAATTTGGTAAGGTAATGAAACCATTATTATTTGATTAAGGTACAACCACTTAAGCACAACTTACAACCTATATTTGATTAACATACAACCTTTTAAACACAACTTACAACCAAATATGCACACAAATGTTTCAAATTAATAGTATATAAATAATAATAAAACATTTATAATTATGATACAAGTATTAATAATTCTTATGCTTCGAATAATGTATTATATGGTATCAAAAGGATATATATATTGTGACTTGGGATGCAATTTTGACGCATTTTCGTCAACAAATATGTGCAAACAATCATAATTTGAATTAGATTACTGGAAGGTTTATTTTGATGCGAGCAACTTGTGAGCTTTTTGAGAGGCTCTTTATCAATTCTCTGAACCGCGAAGAGGGCACAACTGAAGATCAACCGATTGAGGGGTCGTGCCGACTACCAAGTACACTAGAACATAAGCTTCCTTCATCTTGCGGCTTGGAGAATTTTGCATGCCCATTTTAGCAACTAAGTTGTTTATTTTAATTAATTTTTTATGTATTGTTTTTAATTAAGTTAGGTTGTAATCTTTTTTATTCTAGTTTAATAAAAGGTTTTTTTATATTGTTTTGATACTTATTTTTTTTTTGTATAATGTTTATTAATTTACAGAAAATTTTAAATACAAAAAATAGTTGTGTAATAATGACAGCGGATTTATGGGTTTATCCCTCTACAAGCCAGTTAACAATGGAGCTCTCTGCTCGCTAAGGCTATTGGGTGCGGAGGAGCCCCATCAGTCCATCACTTGGGGATGGGCCTCCATGTAGGCGGCCATGTCATCGGGGGCCATCACCCCACCCAAGTGATGGACTAAGGGTGTGGATGATGAGTCTCTCTCTCTTTTTTTTTTAAATTCATTTGGTTATTTAAAATTCATTTTTTTAAACATAACTTAAAAAAACATTACATAGCTTCAAAATTAAAACCATTACATAACTTAAATATTAAAAACGTTACATTACTTAAAAAAAAACTAACTTAAAAAAATACTAGATTTTGCATAAAATTAAAAAACCTACGAAGTCCATTTTTGTGATCTTTTATTTCATTTTTTTTTTTGCAAAATAGGACGGTCTTCTTCCGGATACGCGTTGATGTCAGTTGTCATTATTTCTCATTCCTCTATTTGTGTCACCTCTTCTTTCAACCTAATTCGTTCGTCGACTTCACGTTTCTTCACTTTTATCTATTCGGAACTGCTCCTGATGCGTCTTGTTTTTTTTTTTTTGCAGCCGCCGCCCTTTTGTCTTTGTCCCTCCCTATGGGATATTCCTCATCTCGAACTTCATTTACATCATCGTCAAATTCAAGCTCATCGTTGATATTTATTTAACAATGGTTGTCTGAGCCTCCCATGCTGTAACTTTCAGACTCTGAAGTTTTAGAGCGTTTAGCGGTTCTAACCTCGTTTGGAACCGGTGCCCATTTGCTAGATTGGCATAAAACATTCCATGCCCGGACGTTTAGGAAAACATGCTTATACTTGTCTTTGTATTTACGCATCACCCCATTGAAAACCTCCTCGTCGTTCTACCCACGTGGAAGTTTTACATACAAATTGTTATAAAACCCATGAAAATGTTGGACCGTAGTATTCATCTTCTGAAACTTGGAAGAGACGGAATCAAGCTCTCGATACGGACCTTGCCCCATAATCTCATGGAATTTTGGAATTATTTTCTTTCAAAAACCATCTCCGGTTTGATTGTTACCTACATTGTATAAATGTAATAATTTTTAACATCTAAAAAATGTAATAAAAAGTAGCAACAACAACAATATATATATGTTTGGGTTCTAAAGTGAACACTAGTGTATTTATGAACTGATTGAACAAAATCTGGCCATTGATTTACGTCATTAAATCGTAAAATACACTAGTGTATTTTCATCTTCAAATGTTGACCATTGATTTACACTTGTGTATTGATAATCAAGGGCTAGGATTGGTTCACACGGTTCACTATCAAAGGGGTTGTTCACAAATGAACCTAACCCTATATGTATATGTGTGTATATATATTTAACATCTAAAATATGTAATAAAACTAGCAACAACAATATACATATATATATTGTGAGAACCGTGAGAACTTTTTAATCCCGTGCGAGTTGGGCCAATATTTTTTTGCACAAACGTAGATACAAACATTATAAACACATCTGTGAAAAAAAAAGTATAAAAAATTGTCGAGTCGTTAGTTTTGACTGATTCAAGTTTTTTTACGCCGTGATAAAAAAAATAGTTATCAACTGTAAAATTTTACACCAGCGCGTAAAAAAAACTTGCATCAGTAAAAACTAACGCCTCGACAATTTTTTTTACTTTTTTTAACAGATGTGTTTATAATGTTTTCATCTACGTTTGTGAAAAAAAAAAATTGGCCCAACTCGCGCGGTAACAAGAAGTTCTTACGATTCTCACAACTCGTGGTGGTTTTCATATCGAATCCTATATAGATATTAACATCTAAAAATGTAATAAAAATTAGTAACAACAATATAATAATATTTACCAACAATTCGACATTTTGACGTAGTAACCCACACCTTAGCTAATGCCTATCCCTTGATTTTTTACCATGGTTATGGCATCGGTTTCGAAGTTTGGTCAACACGTCCACGCACCTGTTGCTTATTTTTTTTCCCGTTTGGATGTTTGGGTTTGCGTTTCGGGCACAATTCTTCAACCTTATCTTCTACCGGTGGTGGCGATGATTGTGGTTGCGGTTGAAATTGTGTGTTAAACTTGTTTCGTATTAGCATTTGTTGCATTTGGTTCAGTTGGGTGAAGGCATTGGGGATTGTTAGAAACCCGCAAAAGAAAATTGGGATGTCGGTCAATTTGGATCGAGCGTTGGTGTGTATGCGGGTAGGGAGAAAAGGTTTGGATTCGGGTTGTTTGGGTTGTATGGATCCACGGCTTTATGAAAGTTGGAGAGGTTTTTTAAAAAAGTGGTTGAGATCGTATAAAAGTAAGAGAGAGTTTGGTTAAAGATTGTGTAAATTTTTTTTTAGGATTGTTGTTATTTGTAAAGAAAATAATAATTAATTTTTTTTTCATTAAAACAGCTTGATTTGTGAAAGTGGGCCTGTCACCGGTGGTAGTGAAAGAACAATGAGGACGAGATGGGGCTGGGGTAACGTGACGCTATAAAGCCTCTAAAAACTTTATCACACCACACAGAACATTATTGATCAAAATATACGTTCTTAGTTCCTCGCGTAAGGAACTTTGCGATTCGCGTCCGGTTGTTATAGGCCGTAAGCCAGTAAACATGCATTCTGAATAGTAAGGGTCAGAATTTAGAGAGAGCGCTCAAAAGTGTGAGAACGGTGAGAACGCTTATGGATCGTCAGATCAAAACAATCTATGGACTAGATGGCGCGGTGGCATTTTCGTAAATAAAATCACCTTTATTAATCTGGCGCGCTTCATTAAGGGTAAAAGGGTCTTTTGACTTAAGATAAAACACCAAACTCACGCTATTTAAATCACTTCTCAACACACATAGCACACTTCATCATAATATAACGCCATAGATATAAAATGCCAAACATTATTTTTAACCGATAAAGCTGAACAAACAGTACTAAAACGACAGAACTTTATTACTAGCATTTACTGCAATAAAAATCGCGCCTAAAATACGCGCCAAAAACTTCCTATATAAACAAACTCTCAGAAATATTAAAATCCACATCAAAATCACAAAAACCTATATTTTCCTCTATACCATTCATCTTATAAACGCCAAAAAAACCAAAATATCAAAGATTCAAATCCAGGTTTCTTTGATATACACTATTTTCTCAATATAAATGCCAAAACATACAAAAACCACAAAACTTCAAAAAAGCCATTTCATGGAGATTCTGTTTTTGTTCTCTATAAAGTTTAGCTAAACGAGATGGATAACATTGTTACACATCTTTCTTGACTGAGGATTAACAATGTTATCCATTTCGTTCAGCAAAACATTATTGAGTTTAGCACAACCAAAAATGGAAGTTTATGGAAGTTTAATTTAGTGGCGTTATTGCTTTTTTTTGGCGTTTGATTTCCTTGCCCGATCTTATATTGTTTGTTATTTAACTTCGAAGTAGCATGTTATGAACAAAGAGATAGAAAAAAGAAAAAGATGCAAAAAAAAAAAATGCCAAACTGAGAAATCTCTGTGCTCTATAGCATTGAAAAAAAAAACGCCAAACTACTCTACACTGGCTCTCAAAGACCATCTGTATGTGTTCAATAAGAATGACAAATACAAAATGCTAAATTGCTCTTCACTAGCTCTCGATGACCTTGTCGATCTTCTTTTAATTACGGCATGTTTGCATGTTGATGCGTAGTGTCCATAGGCTTTGCAGTTCTGACACTGTCTTTCTTTGGCCTCGGGTTTCGACTTTGATTTCTTTTTGTCGATTGCTATCTCCTGTTTAGATTTCAGGCGCTTTCGAGAACCAGAACCTTTGGATTTATAACCTACAGGGACTCTTATCAGATTCTTGTCGTTTGTATATTGACCGGTTATCTCGGCAAATCTATCCCTAGAACTAGCGGGAGGAACAACAATCTGCATATCTTGAACCTTCTTCATATAAGATTGAACATGATCCTTGAATAAGGATAGCTCCTCTTTATTACCAGATAAACGGTTCAAAGTGTATTCGGTTGAATAAATAATATCTCGCATCATACTTTGCACATCAGGATCAAGCTCGGTCATATATTCACGACTAATTGAGAATTCAGGAGAGCAGTTTGGGGAGGCCTCTTTGCGCCATCTATTCAGAATGTATTGTTTTGGAAATTCCCTAATGTCCATAAGTCTCAAAACATAGAATATATGTCTACATAGCAAACCAAACTGTTCAAAACGTCTGCATGAACAACTGCATGTGCAATCAGACTTAAGGAACATTACCTGAAAAACGCCAAAGACAATATCTCTATAACGCCATGCATAGAATGTTTGTCTAAAAAAGAAAAGAAAACATTGCATATGATAAAACGCCATTAACAGAAAACGCCATAAAAACCAAAACACCATTATTTACCTCAAATAAGGATGTACAAAGCTGTTGAATATCATTTACGTAAAACTTAACAAACCCATCAGGCTGATCTTCGTAACGTTGATTTATGCAATCCGCAACTCCAATAAGCTCAGCTTGAACGTCACAAATATTACTTTTTGTGTATATATCAACAGCTTGCCCTTCCAACAATTTGTACCAACTCTTCAATTGGGGACTTTTGTATCGAGATTCATGATCATTTTTACGATGCCTGTGACGTTGTGCTTCTATTGCAGTCTCATAATGCGTCATGAACTCAACAAGAGTATCTTTCGAATTGCACACTTGACCAAAAAATGATTCTCACTCTCCGACCTGGATGTCGTTCGCATAAGACCAGACATATGCTCCATTCTATAGTATGCAGGGATCGAAGATTCCCTAAGGGAAAAAATATCAGATAGCCAGTCATTATCTTCTAAATTGAATTCTGCAATAACCGCTTCCCATTCTGATTCAAACTCTTCAGGTGTGAGAATATCCGTCCACACAACACCACATATACGTTCTTTAAAATTGGTGGAATTGCATAGCCTAACACCAACCTATAAATAACACGAAAACGCCATGAATAAAAAAAAACAAATGACAAAACTTTATTAAAAAACAGTAACAAGGAACAAAACGCCATGAATCTTAAAACGCATTGAATGCTAAAACGCCAAAGGTAAAAAAAAGCATAACAACCTTCAGAGAAAGTTTATGCATCATATGCCACATGCATAACCGATGCCTCGTGTCAACAAATACAACAGAAATAGCCTTTTTCATCGCTGGATCTTGGTCAGTGACAACAACTTTTGGTTGAGAACCAACAGCTTTTAGAAAAACTCTTAACAACCAAATATACGTATCAGCAGTTTCAGACGCCAATAATGCTGCACCAAATGTAACATTGCAGTGATGATTGTCTATACCAGTGAACGGCACAAACACCATAGAGTATCTGCATATGAAAACGCCATGAGAAATGATACAATAATAAAACGCCATTGCATGTAAACTAGTAAAACGCCATTGCATGTAAGCTAATAAAACGCCATTGCATGTAAAATATAAAAACGCCATTGCATGTAAATTAATAAAACGCCAAAAAACAAAGAAGTTGAATTATAAAAAAATTACTTGTTGGAACGATACGTGGCGTCAAACGAAATCACATCACCAAACACGTGGTAATTACGTTTGGCTTGATCGTCACACCAAAAAAGACCCTTAAAACGATTCTCGTCGTCTGTGATGCAATCATACGAGAAATTAGGCTGGGAATGTTTTTTTTTCATTCAAATGTTTCACAACGATATCAGCGTCATATTCCCCTATGAACAAGTTAATTTGCCTCTTATAGTTCTTAAATTCAACTTTGCTTGCGCCCACGTCTTCAAAACCGCCAAAACAAGTCTTCATTACATTAAACGCCTTGACAAGACCCAAATTCAGCTTAGACATGTTGTGTATAACATGCTTCTGGAGCTGAGTGAGGTGTCGTTCAGATGGAAGAAAATGCTTATCAGGACGTTCAACAAGTTCATGATTGTGCTCATCGACAAACTTATACACCTTCCAAAATCCATCCCCAAATTCTAGACATAACAGTGCACCGTAATCTGTCCTCTTTGAAAAGTTAGATCGCACTAGTCGCTCCTTTTGATTGGGGTCCAATGTATCAACCTTCTTGTCCTTATATACCCCAGCTCTCGTACACAAGAAATACTTAATATGTAAGACACCTTTAGAGTTTGTCTTTGTAGTCCCTTTCCTGACTGAAAACCCACACTCCTTGGCATACTTAACATACATTGAATAACAATCATCAAGGCTTGAGAATAGCATGTCCTTTCTTGGCTTTAATTCTTCACTAACGTCAGGAATGATAAATGGTAATCCAGTTTTGGGGCAATGCCTTTGACTCGAGGAAGAGGCTTCGTCTGAGAAAACACAGGGAGGAACAGAAAAATCAGAAAAACAGAGTGATGTCTCGAAATAACATTATACATTAAAACGCCATTAATTGAATAATAAACAAGACATAATAAACACATAATTTAAAAATGACATGATAAAAAAGAAATGAGATGAAAAATTAAAAAGACTTAACAACAGAAATAATTAACAGAATATAATATCATAATAAAAACGCCAAAATTAACAAAACTAATGTTTACACAAAATAACAAAATAGTAATAACTGATATTCACAAATACTACTAAATAAAATTCAAAACTAATCAAATAGACGAAAAACGCCAATAATCGTAAAAACATAAGAAATACACTAGAACGTAAACGATAATTAAAATTAATATCAAAAACTCCAATTGCAGTGCTTGATAATAGATTAAATATCAATTAAAACGCGATTAAATTGCATAATTGAATAACGGTATTGAAAATCATACAACACATTATAAAAATAATAATACAAGAAAACGCCATAGAACAATGGTAAAAGAACAAAACGCCATATTTGTTGCATGACTTGCTGGAACGAAAAATAGAAAACGCCAACGAATTTTACTTTGTTGAACAGAATTCACGTTAAACGCCATAGATCTGAGAAGGCTTGCAAAGGAGGTAACAGCTAACAATAAATCTTTGGAGTTTTAATTTGAAAGAGATTTATAACGCGAATAAGAAGGGAACGTATAAAAGGACAATCGTACCCCCGCATAACAATTAGGACCCCCGGCCACCTGTTGGGTCAGGATCCGTTCTCACCGTTCTCACACTTTTCACCGTTCTCTCCTGATCCCAATTCTGAATAGTAATAATCGAAAATGAATTATTGTAAATTCGTATGAATATGAATATGAATACTATTTAAAGCACATGGAAGTTCTTCTATAAAGCTTGTACCCCTATCTCAGGATATTTATGTTGGATTTTTGATCTTGGATTTTGTACCACAGTAAATTAACAGGTTTATTTATTTATATCTTCAATATTTTCTAATATTATTTTTATGTAAAGAAATATTAAAATAATGTAAAAAAATAAATTTGTCAAGTAACTATGTGCATTCATGATGGAACATTTTTAGCTTAGGTGGTGATAACGTGGTGTATGGAAGTTCCCACTCAACGAAAGCTGAAAATAAAAATAACCACAATAGCTAGGCCACCCATAGTGTGCTAGATTCCGACGTTTTCTCCCGCAAACACGCCCCAAAACGCCCTTCCCCACCTCTGCCGCGTGATCCGGCGTGTTTTCGCAAAAAAACCCAATGGCGTGTTTTGAATCACGCTTTGAACAATTTTGTTTGGCCAATAACATTTAATCTTCCTTTTTTTTAGTCCAATAGCTTTTTTTGTTGGTTTTTTATTTTTATTTAGTTATTTACATCCTTTAACATAATGCCCACATCCCCACTACACCAATTTTAGAAAATGCCCAATAATGCCCTTTGCTAACTGTACTGCCACATGGCGGAAAACGCCCAAGGGTGAGGACATTATTCACCCTTACCACTACGCATGGTCTTATCGAAAACTGAAAGGCATAAGCTGAAAGTAGTCAGACTGATGGCAGGAAGCTGGAAGCTTATTTTACTGTGCACACATCGAATCCCGAACATGCAAGGTCAACATGATGGGACTTTACCCAAAACTTCATAAAGTAAGCATTTAGACACACAATCTTTCCTAAAGAGGCAAGTTCGTCCACACAAACAACATCACCAGGGGATAAGCTTTACCACGTTTAGAAGGTATGAACTAGCGAAGGCTTCCCGAGGCAGACCAATCTGCCTATAAAAGAGAGTCTTCTCTCAGCTTCAATGGTATGTTCTCACTACTCTCTTTCTAAAACTACCCTCTATCATTTTCGCTTAAACTCTTAGAGATCAAACGACTGATTCTCACGTCGGAGTCCAAACGCGGGAGATCATCACTCGCGTTAAGGCTGACATTGTTCTTTGATTGCCAGATTCTGACAAGGAAACTATCAGTTGGAGAGGATCCTGGACCTTCCCCCCACATACCCTGTTGTTTTAACAAGTAGCGCCCATCGTGGGGATGCGCTACTTAGAACAGAAATTCTGGTAGTTTAGTCCCTGTTCCTAAGTCACCTTTTCTTTCATGGCCAGAATGGATCATCCCCTAAAAGATAACCCAAAGAGTATGTTGCCTCCTTCTAGCCCTCCGGCTACTCCAGGAGTAGGCAGTTGCTCCACCAGAACGGACGAACCTCAGGTCGCACTGTCATTACAAGATGTATCACAGCTCCACACACTCCTTTCGACACAGGTTGGTCCATCTTCACCAAGCGAAGTTCTCTTCCCGGTTGAAACAATGGAAATAACTCCCGAAGGGGTAAGGAACAACTTTATACAGTTGAGGGAACTTCTAAATGGATATGTGCATGAAGAACGGAAAATAGGAGTAAGGGTTCGCTTGTCTTATGATGAGCTAGAAGTCACACTCTCACCCATGTCTCCACCATTGTGTAGCACTACTTCCCCAAGTGTCAATAGACTCCCTGCAAGCCCAAGTCTCGTTCCTTACCTAATGCCTGATGGTTCACTCTTGCATGGTGTAACACCTCGTAAAATCACGACCAATATAATATCAACACGTTTCATCGACTTTAATCAAGTAACAAATTGATTACGAGGGACTAAAGTTGACAAACAGAGAAAGTATGTGTGTAGAAGGATTCAAAGTGTCAACATTTGATAATTATACCTTTCAACAACCCTACATGATGTTTAAACCCTTAAACGAATGAATTATGAATCATATGAAACCGATTGTGAAAGAAAGTGAAAGTTTGCAAACCGCAAGGGTTAAATGTGTCAACATGTTTAATTTATACCTCTGAGTGACCTTTTAACGAACCCGAAGCTTTGTAACGATTAATTATACTCCCAAGAATGAGTGATAAAAATTTCACAAGGTTTCGATATCGTATGAGGAAAATACGTTAACATTCGTAAATAAGGGGTTAAAAGCGTCAACGTTACAATTTCAGACCATTTGGGCGACCTCGTGACTAACCGAAGGCCTAATGTTAAATGTGTAAAGGTTCAAGACCCTTAAAAGTCAAGATTAGGGGTTAAAAGTGCAATAAATGGAAGTTAAAATAAGTTTAGGAGGACCAAGGACCAAATGTGCAATTTCTGAAACTTTGTGACCGGATCTGGGCCTCATACTGGCTGCGTAGACCCTCCCCCAATCCTTACGTGGGCCGCCTGAGACCTGCAGATGCAGAAAACATGCACAGTTGTCTGTTACAGCAGGTTACACCGACTTACATGCATGGTTTTCGAATTCAGGAGCTTGGCCAACAGATTTTCATGCACAGGGGACACCTGGGATGATCAGGAATCAATCCTAGACTTGTGTGGAGCAATCTTGTGATGTTTTATGTCCTATATAAAGAGTTCTTGTATTCTTGTTCATTTGCTCATTTGCAAATATCATTCTCAATCACCCTCTGGAGCTCTCTAGACTTCAAGCAAGCTTCCATCAGCTCTTAATTCGTGCTAAGGACCATTGTGATTGTTCTTAGCCTCTCTAATTCGTGTTTTATTAGTTTAATGACCTAAAGTCAAAGCCGTCGTAATTAAGCTTTGACTTAGTGATTAATCACTAATGGTCCAGTCATTTTTCGAATTGAAAGTGGCTATGAGTTGGTAATTATGTGGGTAATAAACCCTTAAAAGGGCACCCTCTGATTTCCACTCTAACTAGGTCAATTGTCGGGTCAAACTTAATTATAAAAAGTCAACAGAAAGCTATTTTGCAAATAAACACATGATTAACAATGTAGAAGCCATGAAACCTGTTTTAACACTTGTATAACTTGGTAATTAATGTAAGAACATGGCTAAGCATGTTCAACCCGACAATTTCAGGTTTAGGCTCGGTTCGGAACCGAAAGTCGCAAAAGTAGACTTTTGCTTTGACTTTCTGTTCTGACCCGATTTAGCTTAGTTTAAATATGCCTTAGAGTTCCATTAGGACCAGGTTATAGGTTAGCATAACCCTCTGAGGTTATACAACTTGGTTCCTAATTAATCCAATTCATTTGCATGTTTCCGTTAATTGCTTAAATGTTGACCATTATGCCCTTTTGACCTTAAAACAAGATTTTTGAAAATGTGAGAGGACAAAAACCTTTGTTACTGATTTATAAACATGTCCCAAAAATTTGACATCAGTTTGAGGTCTAAATTAGGAGTTATGCACAATAGCGTAATTTGAAAGCTTTTTATTAATTAAACGGCATAATTACCATAAAGCCTATCTAAACCCAAATTTTACACCAAAAATTTTACCCACTGATGTAATATAATATTTTAGGATTTTTGAAGATTTTTATTTATTTTTTAAACTAATCATAGCATAGGGTTCTTGCTTTGATTCGGTAATCGTCGGTTATACCCTTTTTGCTAATAAAATGAGTTTTACATAACATATTGATACCAAACTTTTTGCTACTGATTTTATATGATAAATAAAATATTTTAAGCCTTCTGGGCTGATAAAAATCTCAGCTTTCATTATATAACCCGAAAATCGCTTAAAACCGACTTTTACGCTTTTTAAACGCATAGTATGGGTTAAAACTATTTTTGGCATATAAAACTTAATACCTACTGATGTTTTAAGTAAATTTTTATACTTTAACAGTAAGTAAAAGTTTTAAACTCAGATTTCCAAATTTGACCTTTAAAGCTTATGTGAAGTTACCAAAACGCCCCTACGGTGCATAGTTTGGTTATAAATGATAAATTTCACATATAGGTAGTACCCTACTGATATGACCTGCAAAAATAATTATTTTTACTGATCATTTCAGACATGAACCTCAGATTAATATTTAATCTCTTTTATAAGCTTTAAAATGACCAAAATACCCCTAAGGGGCATAAATTGATTTTAAATTCGTTTTGGGCATAATGGAAGGTATCCTACTGATATCACAACATATTTAAGGCATATTAACTTAGGAAACCTGTTCATGACTCATTTGGTTACCCGTTATGCTTTTATCGCGTTCGGTACGGTTTGTGTAACTAGTTTGCATAAAATAACCGAAACGGGGCAAACCTTATCATTTTTACTTCAAAATCCAGAATGTGATTAGTTTACCCATACTATACAAGTCTTCATACTTTTCGGGTCTAAACCACATTCTAATCCAGTCTTCGCTTAATCATGCGTTTTGAACCGTATACCTTTCTTTAAAACTAACCGTTCTAAGTTTAAACTTAAGTAAGGCCCGTTAGGAATCTAATAGGTTATTAAAACCTTCGTTCCAGATTTAGGAGCCCAGTAAAAGATAACTGCACTTGCTGATTTGTACGGCTGGGATAAATTTGTTTAAATTGCTCAGGTAAATACTTTTAACTTATTTTCCCTTATACGGGCTTGGGGTACAGTATATAAAATACCGCTTGGTCGGGTATTGAATTTTTAATCATATGAAGGTTAAATTATTGAAATAACCCGTTTAAGTTGTTTTGTTTATTCTAAGCCTTTGGGGGGTTAATGACCGTGTCCTGGATATCCTCGGCTCATTCATTGAAATGGCCACGACTTAATGCACGAGGTGTAGGTATACACCTGCCGGTGCGAATATAAAAAGATATAACCTCCTGTTCGAGAATAACTCACCGCGGGATTATATCATGTGGTGTGTCTATTAATCTTTAACTCGGTTTTCAGCCCGGGCTACTGAACGTATAATAAACATGTAATTCTTTAACAAGTTTATTTTAAATAATCATCCCAAGTTATAAATGTTATTTTGTGCCTTGTGCATTCAAATCAATTTTCTTAAACATTTTCAAAATGAGTCGGTTAATTGTATTTACTAGTGTAAACTGACGTATTTTTCCAAAAAGGCTAAGTGCAGGTACTAGACGGAGTAGGCTTGCTACTCCTAGCATCAATAAAGAGTCTTGCAAGCTTATATGTTTATAAATCTGTTGAACAATGATCCTTTTAACTTTTGATCCGCCCGTGGATCGCTTGCAACCGTTTTTGTAATAAATGACATTACTTCAATTCGGTTTGTAATATTTTATCTTTCGACTTCTGCTGTGTATTAAACTGTGATAAATTGTCTATGATGATATCAACTACGTCACGATACTCCCCACCGGGCCCACCGGTATTACGTGAAAATATCGGGGTGTGACACATGGAGGCATGCACCAAGGCTCCCTCTATGCCCAAATAAGAAGCCCATAGTTCACCGTTAAACAACTTCTCTAGTTGACTCAACCCTCGCCACCTTAGGTACAAACCATGAATACAACCTCATTCGAAGAAGCTCTCACATCATTACCTTTAGCTAGTAGTCTAGTGGCTGCAAGTTTGCAACCTGCTTCATACGTTAACCAAGGCTTCCCAGTTACGTCTAAACCTCATTTGACTGCCTTGCTAGCACAACTCAGTCAACAGCTAGTAAGCAACAACACTTGGCAGTCAGCTTCTGGTTGGCTTGGGCAACAAGCTCACTCACTAGGAAGCACCCAGCTTAACAATAGCTTAGCCGGGCCAGGGACAAGCCTTGACGTTCATTCCATGCCTTACTGTAACACCTCGTAAAATCGTGTCCAATAATGTGTTGACACGTGTAATGAACCATAATAAAGTCAAACGTTGAATATGAGGGACTAATTTCGTCAAAAATCGAAAACCTTGATTATAGAAGGACTGAAAGTGTCAACATGCCTAAACTAGGCCTCTGAGTGACATTATACGGTGTCCGTATTCTTAAATGAGCCACTTGTTGGACGGGATGAGCCGTTTTGCGTAATTATTTGAAAGTTTGCGCGACGAAGGGTTAAAAGTGTCAACATGTTAATTCTTACCTCTGAGTGACCTTTTAACAAACCAAGAGCTTCATTATGTTCCATCATATTCTCGGGAATGCCTAATACTGGCCATTCAAGGCTTTTATGCCAATAAGTGAAGTTACGCGCAAGTTTGTAAGTTAGAGTGGTTAAAAGCGTCAACATGTTTAAATTATACCTCTGAATGACCTTTTAACGAACCCAAAGCATTTTGATGCACTTCCATACTCTCGATAATGCTTAACATGAGCTACATAAGGCTTTGATGCTATTCAATGACGATATGCGCAAGTTTACGCATTTAAGGGACCAAAAGCGTCAACGTCAGATAATACACCTTTGAGTGACCTTTTAAGCAAACTGGAGCATCGTAATATTTGAGCATACGCTCAGGAATGCCTAGTATGGGCCTTGGAAGGCTTTGATATCAATGAATGATCTTACGCGTCACTTTACGCGTTAAAAGGACTAAACACGTCAACGGGTGAAACTATGCGTTTGAAAGGTCTTTGAATGATACGGGAGCTTCGTAATGCTTAGTTATACCGATGGGTGTACCTAAGATTGGACGCTAAGGGCTCTCGCACGCTATATTGAAATATATGTGCTTATGCAAAATATTGTGCCTAAAGTGTCAAATCTTGATAGTTCATAAGTCGCTAAAAAGGTTCAGGGGCTGGTATGGTAAAACCTGAAACATGTTTGGCTGACTTGGGTGTAGTCTCGGGCTGCGAACTCTTTAGGCTGACCCTTCATGGGTTGCTTAAACAGCAAACAAGAATCAATACGTATAGTTTCGTATGAACATGAAAGAACAGGGACCAGATCTGCAGTACCGCCAAACTTATAACCTGGGCCTGACACCCAGGCGGGACGCGTAGGCCTGGGCCGTCTGATTACGCGGGCCGCGTAGTCGAACAGCAGCAGCAATAGATTTTTTTTCTGTTTTGTTGATTCCTTGGAGCCCAATCCAAATTTGTAAACCATTTCAATAAAACTAGCAGCTTATTGATTGTTTTAGAAACCAGATAACACATGTAATCATCAGATTCAACCCCATAACACTTGTCAAAGATCCAAATCAATTCCAAAAACTATATATAGAGCTTAAACCCATTCATTCCAACTTGCCATTTTTTCATTCCTTCTTTAAATCTCTCAATCTGGAGCTTTATGATCTGATGGAACTTATTTTTAGTAGAAAAGATAGCTAGGACCCTTTGTAAGTGTCTTAGCCCTCTCTATAGTTCAGTTTTATGTTTTAAAAACCGAAAAGTCAAGTTATCGTAAATTAGCTTTGACTTTCGGTTTAAACATAAATGGTCCAGCCACTGACCGAAACGAAAGTGGTTATGGAACCATATTAGGATAGGTGGTTAACCCTTAAAAGGGAACCTCATAATTATTTCGTTTGACTAGTTAATTGTCGGGTCAAACTAGTTAGTCAAAAAGTCAAACTGGACAGAAAGTTTAAAAATGATTTAAATAAATAAAACAGAGGTTCTAAATTATATTTTAACATTCTAATGACTTAGTAATTAATATTAGAACATGTCTAATCAGTCCTAACCCGACAATTATCAGTCTAAGGTCAGTTTATAACCGAAAGTCGCAAAAGCTTGACTTTTGCTTTGACTTTCAGTTCTGACCCGTTTAAGCTTGATTCTTCCATGTTTTAAGCTTCCATTAGGACCGTATTATATAGTAGTATAACCCCCTAAGGTTATATTACCTGGTCCTTAGTAGTTTGAATTATATGCACATGTCCGTTATTATGCTTATAAATGCCATAATTTCCCTTTTGACATATAAATGATATTTTTAGACATGTGAGTGGACAAAAACCTTTGTTACTGATATATAAGTATGTCCAAAAAATTTCACATCAGTTCTTGTTCTCAAATAGAAGTTATGCTCGATATCGTAAATAGAAGCTTTTTATTAAGTAAATTGCGATATCTTGCATAAGGCATGTTTAAACTTGGTTTTTGACCCAAAACTCATTACCTACTGTTAAGATATTATTTTTAGGGATTTTTGGATTTTTGATCAGATTATAATCTGATCGTATCATGGAGTTCTTGTGTAATTCGGTAAATGACGATAATACACTTTTCATGCATAAAATGAAATTAACTATTGATTTGAATACCAAACCTTTTCCTACTGATTTCATACATTAAATAAATTATTTTGTGCATTCAAAACTGATCAAAATCTCAGATTTCCATAAAACACCTTAACTATCGTCAATTAGCGATTTTACGCTATTTAGGCGCATAGTATGGTTTTAAACCATATTGCATAGTATGGTTTTAAACCATATTTAACACCTAAGACTTATTACCTACTGAAATTTTAAGTAAATTTTAATATTATTACAGTAAGTATAAGTCATGAACTCAGACTTCCAAAATTATCCCTAAAAGCCTATGTGAAATGACCAAAATACCCTTTCGGGGCATAGTTTGGCCATAATTGGTAAACCCCACATATATATAATATCTTACTGATGTAATGGGATAAAATAAATATTTTTTCTGATTACCAAAGACCAGAACTTCAGTTTGCTTTAAAACCTATTTTATAAAGGGTAAAATGACCAAAATGCCCCTACGAGACTTAATTTGGTTTTAAATACTTTTTGGTAATATATGTTAAGATCCTACTGATGTATTAACATATTTTAAGCATAATAACATAAGGGACTAGTATATAATTCATTTGGTTGCCCGTTACATATTTACGCGTTCGGATCGGTTTATGTAACTAGTTTACGTAAGTTTGCCGAAACGGGTTTAACCTTATCATTTTTGCTTCAAAATCCAGAATGTACTTAGTTTACCCATATTATACAAGTCTTCGAACTTGTTGGATCCAAATTACATTCTATTCCGGTCATCGCTTAATCTAGCGTATCGTACCATTTTAGATACTTTAAGCTAGCCGGTCTAAGTCTACGACTTAAATAAGACCGTTAGCATTCTGAATTGGTTATATATTACCATCACTCCAGACTAGAGCCACCCGGTAAAAGCTACCTACATTTAGATAGATTGGATACGACTGAGTTAGTTTACTGTGAATCAAGTATTAGCTCAGGTAAATACTCTTAACTTATTTTCCCTTATACGGGCTTGAGATACGGTATTATAATAATACCGCTTGGTCGGGTATGAAATCATTTAATTGGATTGTGATTAATAAATTTGCGTAACCCGTTTTAATCTGTCTTGTTTGATAACATAAGCATTAGGGGTTAATTCGACCGTGTCCTGGATATCCTCGGCTCATTAAAGTTAAAAATGGCCACGACCTATGCACGGGGTGTAGGCATACACCCGACAGATGCAAATGCTAAAATAGAAATAACCCACATGTTGGGGATAACTCTTTCGTGGGTTTTGTAAGTGGCGAGTCGGTTAATCACGACCGGCTTCCAAACCGGCCCCATATGTAAGACAAACTTGTAAAACTGTATAAAAGATTATTTAAATAATTGTCCCAAGTATAAATGGTTTGTGCCTTGTGCACTTAAATCAATTTTCATAAACTCTTTTCAAATGAGTCGGTTAATTGTATTTACTAGTGAAAACTGACGTATTTTCCAAAGACTAAGTGGCAGGTACTACTCGTAATAGGCTGGGGGATTGCTTGGTGTCGAAATAGAGGATGTTGCAAATCCTTAAAGATGCCTTAAAGTCTGCTAAACTTCATTTTATACATTCTGTAAAGATCCACCTGTGGATTTGATATTATAGGCTCGTCTATAATAAATACTCTGATATTTTCAGACATTTGAGTTTGTAATAATATTTTATATTCCAAGACTTCCGCTGTGCTATTCTGTGTATGTTTGACCATGATGATATCAACTACGTCACGATACTCCCCACCGGGCCCATCGGTAATATGTGGAAATATCGGGGTGTGACAGGTTGGTATCAGAGCCAACATTGAGTGAATTAAACACTAGTCTTTTGTGTTTAATCTCAATGACACAGTAGCGTATTCCTTAGACCTTTTGAGTCTAGACTTAACATAGGAATGCTCTCATTCCTATTAAGTAAACATTGTTTTTTGATTTTATGTATTTTGAATAAGTCGCCAAGCAAGGAAGCCGTTGATAGAGATTCTCTTCATCCGAAGCCAAGGAATGCCAAGCTTCACAATACGGCTAGAATAAGCGTGCGACCGGTTTGGAGGTAGACCTTTAGGGATTCATTCCCAAAACCAAACCCATTTGAATTACAATCAGACTTCAGAGTCCACACCGGAGGTCCCTGAGGCTCAAATTTTAAAGTCTGTACCAGTGGAGTCCATACCGGAGGTCCCTGAGGCTCAAATTTTAAAGTTTGTGCAAGTGGAGTCCATACCATGTGGTCCCCGAGACTCCTGTTTTGAAAATAATACCAGTGGATCCTAATTATCCCTATTTCTTACCTTCAAGTTTTGAAATCCCAAGATTTGGATTGTGTCAGTCGAAATCCAATCCGTGATCCATATCATTTCCTTAACCATAAAATCCTTGAATTCTACTTCTATAACGGATCCTGATTGGAATACTTACCTTATTCACTGAGGTCTTCAGTATCTCTACCATGTACGGTAAACAAAGAAGAGAAACAATCTAAATGGAGCAAGGAAGACGTTAGAGAATCCTTCTTTGCTAATATTCTTTGTCTTTTAAGTCCTTATAAGGACATGCCTCTTCTATTTAGTCCCTGTATGGACATACCTTTTGGCTTAAGACCCTATATGGGCATTTGCTATTTAGTCATTTCATGGACATTATATTTCAATATAGTCCTTTCATGGACGTGTGATTTTATTAAAAATCCCTTTTGTGAATACACTATTTTTAAGATAGTCCTATCGTGGACTTGATATTTCAATATAGTCCTCTCATGGACATTATATTTCATCATAGTCCTTCCATGGACATAGTATTTCATTAAAAGTCTTTTCGTAGACATATTATTTTATCAAAGTCCCTTGGCGGACATGATAATTCATTATCGTCCTTTCAAGGACATATCATTTCATCATAGTCCTTTCATGGACATGCAGATTCATCGAAGTCCCTTTTTATGGACAAATTATCACATTAAGATCCCTTGTGGACATGATGTCTTATTATATGTCCCTTTACGGACTTATATTTCCTTTTAGTCCCTGCTGCGCGGACTAAAGTTGCTTTAAGTCCCTATGAGGACATCTGTACAGCAAAGCCCTTTTGTATGCACGCTGTACCAATATAGTCCTTTTATGGACATGTTATTTCATTAAAAATCCCTCTGGGGATACGTTATTTCGAAATAGTCCCTATGAGGACATGATATTTCATTATAACCCCTATATGGACTTATAATATTTTATATAGTCCTTATACGGACTTATATTTTTTCCTCTTAGTCCTCTGTGGACAATTATATTGCTAAAAGTCCCGATTAAGGCACTATTGTAAATTCCTAATAATCTAGGAAAGTTTTGAAAATTTTATGTTGGTATTCATTTCGTCATTTATCCAACGATAGTTCCAAATTTTACTCGAACTTTATCGATCAGCTGAAAATTTCAAAAGATCCTCTTAATGGTATAACCTAACCTATATGTCTATGAACATGGCTATGATGGTAAAACCCTCTTAAGATAATTAATCTTTGTTAACATCTGAGAACATGTTAACACTCCTGGCAGTGTGGCGTGAGAAACCACATTAGCCGTCAAGGTAATTGGATTACATCCAAGCCTAAAGCCTATATGATCAGAGTAGATCATGGCAAGTATCATCAATATGATGATCATGTCATTTAACATCCTTTAGTGATGTTTTGCCTACTGGCTATAATAAATTGTCCATTTGTGACACAAACATTGTGATCTCTACGATCCCCTGTTTAAGGTAGTGAGCTGTGCTCAAGCCTAATAGTCTATATGATCAATGCAATCATGACTAAAATCGTCAGTACGATGATTAAAAATTTAACATCCTTAATGATGTTTTGCCTAAGGGCTATATTATATTGTCCAATTGAGACATGGCAACTGTAATCTTTTGTGATTCCTTGCCCAAGGGGGTGAGCTATGCTCAAATCCCATAGTCTATATGATCCTTGCGATCCTGACTAGTATCATCAATTTGATGATCATAATATTAACATCCCTTGTGATGAAATGCCTACGGGCTACACTTTATTTTATTGTCGATAAGACAAAGTTAGTGGTGGTCGTTATGATCCCCTGTTCAAAATGGTGGGTTATACCCAACCCTAACAGTCTATATGATCAGTGTGATCATGACTAATATCATCAAATGCAATGATGACATATGAACATCCATTAGTGATGTCGATTGGTTACCTTTGTGCCAAATAAGTCGTCTTTAGAGACAATGACAGTTGTAGTCTATGACTCTCTGTCCAAAGGTGAAGAACTATGTTCAAACTTGGAAGCCCCTAATCCAATAAGATTGCGGTTTATAAACTAATGCCCTTGGTGACAAATCAATAAGTTATATTTCAAGTCATTCATGACAAGCCAATGTGCTATATTAGTGTCCTTCGTGACAAGTTAACATACTAAATATTAACATCCCTTGTGACAGGCCTTTTGTGCCAGATTTTCTTTATGTCCTTTACGACAAGGCCTTCGTACCATATAATCATTTATGTCCTTCATGACTAGGCGTTATGCCATATCTTTCTACGTCCCTCATGACGGGCCTTTGTGCCATATGTATTTATAATAATAAAAGTCATGTAAGACTATCCTTCGAACTATCTATTCATAATCGTCCTTGTGACAAAGACAGTTGTGACATTATGATTCCCTGTCATATAGGTAATGGACTCGCTCCAAACCTTAAATGCCATTGATGGTCCTTTTGTAACCTAGGCTAAATGTATTGGATATACATTCAAAAAACATTCATTAGGAATGTTTGAAACATAATAGCCTATACGGTTTATGGATGCCGTGGCTGACCTATGTCAGGTCATCAGGATGATGACTAACAATTGCTTAATGTGGTGGTTAGTACCAAGCTTCGAGTATGGCAAACTCGGATGAGGTAGACAACAGTCGCGATACTGTTAATGCGACAAAAGCTAATAATGCTACAAACGTAAACCTCAATATTAATGGAGTTAATCTCCAAGCTGTGGTTGACGCAACAGTTGGAAGGGCCATGGAAACAGTTCAAAGAGCCGAATGCTTCTCGCTCTAAATTTCATTCAAAACCACATTCAATTGCTCATGAAAAGAGCTTTGTTCACACTTCGAATATGAAGGATGAACCAATGGAGGAGGATAACTCCCATAAATCTAAGAAAAAGAGCAAGTACGGGCTTAATAAGAACCAACAAAAGTTCAGTAAGAAGCCTGCATGTAAGAATTGCTATAAAAGACATTGGGGACAATGTCGAATAGAACAAAGACCAAAGCAGTGTGGTATCTGCAAAGGAACTGGTCATTAGTCCCATGAATGTAGGGACATAAAGAATGCAGTCTGTTACGGCTGTGGTGAGCAAGGCCACATCCGAATTAGATGACATAAAGCTGCCAAAGAAGGTGCAGCTAAGCCTGTAAAGGCTGAGAAAGGAAATGCCTGCATTCGCCTATCGAATGCCAAGAAGCAGTACATGATGTCATCGAGTACATTCCTTATCATTTTACTAATGATAAATTCTGCTAAGTGTCCTGTTTTTAATACAGGAAATAATAAGTCTTTCATAGACCATAAGCTTGGCAAACTTTTGATGATATTCATAAGAACTCCAAATTCTAAGTAAGGTAGAACCTACCAGTGAAACCTTAGAGACCGTTTCTTCTCTTCCTTGGCAATAATTTTTCTGAAAAAACTAAGAATACTCTTTCTTTGAATAGAATACGACAATATATGCTATTTTAATTATTTTCCTCATTGATTTTATCAACTGCGAGTGCTAACTATGTTTGATAAAAGCGCCATATGAGGATTGGCGTAACCTAGTGTGTCCCATAGATTGCTTCCATGCCTGATCAGTATGGAGGTTTAATGCATGGAACCACTAAGATATACCAATGGTCATATTGTACTAAAGTCAGCTAGTGGTATTCAAAGAAGATATCCATAATAGAAATGCCTAAGTAGGCGTCTCTACTTAAGGCATCCGTGCACTCGTAGAACAGATGTATCATTTGTATGGCACAAGCGACGGTAAGTGGACCAAGGTTGAAGATTGAAGCTACCTCTATCATATTTGGATAACTTGATTCTTCTCTGTAGAACTACCCTGTTTTACCTCCTGAGAGGAAAAATAGAATTCGGATTGACATCCTATTAGGAGTTGTATATGTTACAGCAGCCCTATATCGATCAACATCAACGGAAATGGAAGAACTGGAAACTAACCAGATGAGTTTTGAAGAAAGGCTTGAACAGTCTAGCTCATCATCTTAAGAGTTCTGATTATGGTTGATAAAGGAAAGCACGATGCAATACGCTTGTGCATTGATTACTGCAACCTACTAGGGAACGATTAAGAATCGTTATTAGATGCCCAGGATCGTCGACTTGTTCGACTAACCATGAGAATAGTTAATTCCTTAATATTGATTCGGGTAATAGTTGGAATAACTATTTCACCCTAATTAAGTACTCCTATAACTGACAACATTATATAAGCATCAAGGCTGCTCCTTTGGAGACCTTGTTTGGGAGAAATAGCCAACGCCCATTTGTTGGGCAGGAAATTAGGAAGGCCCAATTATCAGGATCTGAGATTTGTCTTAAGGACGACAAATAAGATAATATGAATCAGTAAATGTTTGAAAACTGCCAGTAATCAGCAGAAGAGCAATGCGAACAAGAGGCACAAATCTCTTAAAGTTCCAAATGGGGAACAAGACTCTATTAAAAATATCAATATGAAAGAGTACAATACGTTTCGGTGTAAAGGGCAAGTTAAGCCTTGGATATATAAATCATTCGAGATTGTCGAATGTGATGGCAGTATAGCTCATAAGCTAAACTCGCCTAAGGAGCTCAGTGGAATTCACGATGTGTTCCATATTTCTAACTTAAAGAAATGCCTAGCTGATAAATCGCTAGCAATGTCTTGTAAAGACGTATAGATTGATGAAAGCCTGAGGTTTATTGAAAGACCTATATCGATCAAGGATCGACAGGTTAAGAAACTCCGAAAATGAGCATGTACCTATTGAATAGGTCAACTGGAATACCCGTAAAGGTCCCTAAATTACTGTGGAAGTTAAGTCCATTACATGACAGAAAGTACTTCCATCTTTTTGATCAAATCTCGGGGTCAAGATTTCTTTTAAGGGGGTGAGGATGTAACACCTCATAAAATCGTGTCCAATAATGTGTTGACACGTGTAATGAACCCTAATAAAGTCAAACGTTCAATATGAGGGACTAATTTCGTCAAAAATTGAAAACCTTGATTATAGAAGGACTGAAAGTGTCAACATGCCTAAACTAGGCCTCTGAGTGAACATATACGGTGTCCGTATTCTCAAATGAGCCACTTGTTGGACGAGAGGAGCCGTTTTGCGTAATTATTTGGAAGTTTGCGCGACGAAGGGTTAAAAGTGTCAACATGTTAATTCTTACCTCTGAGTGACCTTTTAACAAACCGAGAGCTTCATTCCATCATATTCTCGGGAATGCCTAATACTGGCCATTCAAGGATTTTATGCCAATAAGTGAAGTTACGCGCAAGTTTGTAAGTTAGAGGGGTTAAAAGCATCAACATGTTTAAATTATACCTCTGAATGACCTTTTAACGAACCTGAACCATTTTGATGCACTTCCATACTCTCGAGAATGCTTAAGATGAGCTACATAAGGCTTTGATGCTATTCAATGACGATATGCGCAAGTTTACGCATTTAAGGGACCAAAAGCGTCAACGTTGGATAATACACCTTTGAGTGACCTTTTAAGAAAACTGGAGCATTGTAATATTTGAGCATACGCTCGGGAATGCCTAGTATGGGCCTTGGAAGGCTTTGATATCAATGAATGATCTTACGCGTCACTTTACGCGTTAAAAGGACTAAACGCATCAACGGCTGAAACTACGCGTTTGAAAGGTCTTTGAATGATACGGGAGCTTCGCAATGCTTAGTTATACCGACGGGTGTACCTAAGATTGGACGCTAAGGGCTCTCGCACGCTATATTGAAATATATGTGCTTATGCAAAATATTGTGCCTAAAGTGTCAAATCTTGATAGTTCATAAGTCGCTAAAAAGGTTCAGGGGCTGGTATGGTAAAACCTGAAACATGTTTGGCTGACTTGGGTGTAGTCTCGGGCTGCAAACTCTTTAGGCTGACCCTTCATGGGTTGCTTAAACAACAAACAAGAATCAATACGTTCAGTTTCGTATGAACATGAAAGAACAGGGACCAGATCTGCAGTACCGCCAAACTTATAACCTGGGCCTGACACCCAGGCGGGCCGCATAGGCCTGGGCCGTTTGATTATGCGGGCCGCGTAGTTGAACAGCAGCAGCAACAAATTTTTTTCTGTTTTGTTGATTCCTTGGAGCCCAATCCAAATTTGTAAACCATTTAAATAAAACTAGCAGCTTGTTGATTGTTTTAGAAACCAGATAACACATGTAATCATCAGATTCAACCCCATAACACTTGTCAAAGATTCAAATCAATTCCAAAAACTATATATAGAGCTTAAACCCATTCATTCCAACTTGCCATTTTTTCATTCCTTCTTTAAATCTCTCAATCTGGAGCTTTATGATCTGATGGAACTTATTTTTAGTAGAAAAGATAGCTAGGACCCTTTGTAAGTATCTTAGCCCTCTCTATAGTTCAGTTTTATGTTTTAAAAACCGAAAAGTCAAGTTATCATAAATTAGCTTTGACTTTCGGTTTAATCATAAATGGTCCAGCCACTGACCAAAACGAAAGTGGTTATGGAACCATATTAGGATAGGTGGTTAACCCTTAAAAGGGCACCTCATAGTTATTTCGTTTGACTAGTTAATTGTCGGGTCAAACTAGTTAGTCAAAAAGTCAAACCGGACAGAAAGTTTAAAAATGATTTAAATAAATAAAACAGAGGTTCTAAATTATATTTTAACATTCTAATGACTTAGTAATTAATATTAGAACATGTCTAATCAGTCCTAACCCGGCAATTATCAGTCTAAGGTCAGTTTATAACCGAAAGTCGCAAAAGCTTGACTTTTGCTTTCACTTTCAGTTCTGACCCGTTTAAGCTTGATTCTTTCATGTTTTAAGCTTCCATTAGGACCATATTATATAGTAGTATAACCCCCTGAGGTTATATTACCTGGTCCTTAGTAGTTTGAATTATATGCACATGTCCGTTATTTTGCTTATAAATGCCTTAATTGCCCTTTTGACATATAAATGAGATTTTTGGAAATGTGAGTGGACAAAAACCTTTGTTACTGATATATAAGTATGTCCCAAAAATTTCACATCAGTTCTTGGTCTCAAATAGAAGTTATGCTCGATACCGTAAATAGAAGCTTTTTATTAAGTAAATTGCGATATCTTGCATAAGGCATGTTTAAACTTGGATTTTGACCCAAAACTCATTACCTACTGTTAAGATAATATTTTAGGGATTTTTGGAATTTTTGATCAGATTATAATCTGATCGTATCATGGAGTTCTTGTGTAATTCGGTAAATGACGATAATACCCTTTTCATGCATAAAATGAGATTAACAACTGATTTGAATGCCAAACCTTTTCCTACTGATTTCATACATTAAATAAATTATTTTGGGCATTCAAAACTGATCAAAATCTCAGATTTCCATAAAACACCTTAACTATCGTCGATTAGCGATTTTACGCTATTTAGGCGCATAGTATGGTTTTAAACCATATTTAACACCTAAGACTTATTACCTACTGAACTTTTAAGTAAATTTTAATATTATTACAGTAAGTATAAGTCATGAACTCAGACTTCCAAAATTCTCCCTAAAAGCCTATGTGAAATGACCAAAATACCCTTTCGGGGCATAATTTGGCCATAATTGGTAAACCTCACATATATATAATATCTTACTGATGTAATGGGATAAAATAAATATTTTTACTGATTACCAAAGACCAGAACTTCAGTTTGCTTTAAAACCTCTTTTATAAAGGGTAAAATGACAAAAATGCCCCTACGAGACTTAATTTGGTTTTAAATACTTTTTGGGCATATATGTTAACATCCTACTGATGTATTAACATAGTTTAAGCATAATAACATAAGGGACTAGTATATAATTCATTTGGTTCCCCGTTACGTATTTACGTGTTCGGATCGGTTTATGTAACTAGTTTACGTAAGTTTGCCGAAACGGGTTTAACCTTATCATTTTTGCTACAAAATCCAGAATGTACTTAGTTTACCCATATTATACAAGTCTTCGAACTTTTTGGGTCCAAATTACATTCTATTCCGGTCATCGCTTAATCTAGCGTATCGTACCGTTTTAGATACTTTAAGCTAGCCGGTCTAAGTCTACGACTTAAATAAGACCATTAGCATTCTGAATTGGTTATATATTACCATCACTCCAGACTAGAGCCACCCCGTAAAAGCTACCTGCATTTAGGTAGATTGGATATGACTGAGTTAGTTTGCTGTGAATCAAGTATTAGCTCAGGTAAATACTTTTAACTTATTTTCCCTTATACGGGCTTGGGATACGGTATTATAATAATACCGCTTGGTCGGGTATGAAATCATTTAATCGGATTGTGATTAATAAATTTGCATAACCCGTTTTAATCTGTCTTGTTTGATAACATAAGCAGTGGGGGTTAATTCGACCGTGTCCTGGATATCCTCGGCTCATTAAAGTTAAAAATGGCCACGACCTATGCACGGGGTGTAGGCATACACCCGACAGATGCAAATGCTAAAATAGAAATAACCCACATGTTGGGGATAACTCTTTCGTGGGTTTTGTAAGTGGCGAGTCGGTTAATCACGACCGGCTTCCAAACCTGCCCCATATGTAAGACAAACATGTAAAACTGTATACAAGATTATTTAAATAATTGTCCCAAGTATAAATGGTTTGTGCCTTGTGTACTTAAATCAATTTTCATAAACTCTTTTCAAATGGGTCGGTTAATTGTATTTACCAGTGAAAACTGACGTATTTTCCAAAGACTAAGTGGCAGGTACTACTTGTAGTAGGCTGGGGGATTGCTCGGTGTCGAAATAGAGGATCTTGCAAATCCTTAAAGATGCCTTAAAGTCTGCTAAACTTCAGTTTATACATTCTGTAAAGATCCACCTGTGGATTTGATATTATAGGCTCGTCTATAATAAATACTTTAATATTTTCATACATTTGAGTTTGTAATAATATTTTATATTCCAAGACTTCCGCTGTGCTATTCTGTGTATGTTTGACCATGATGATATCAACTACGTCACGATACTCCCCACCGGGCCCATCGGTAATATGTGGAAATATCGGGGTGTGACACTTACAAACCAAGCTCATTGTCATGCTTCTCTGACGAGATAGCCAACCACGTTTTTCAAAATAAAATAAAGATGCCTTCAAACATTAAGAAATACGATGGGATGGAAGATCCTGAAGACCATCTTTAAGTCTTCACAACAATAGCCACAACCGGACGATGGAACAATGCTGAATGCTGCCACATGTTCATGCAAACCCTCATTAGACCAAATCTAGCAGAAAGACCACGAGGGCCAGCAGACTTCACCCGTCAAAGGAGGTGCACAAGAGGCTAAGATAGATTGGTGGTCTTCTTCTCCAGATCTGGCATCTTTGCTTATTTAGTAGACAATCCCTTTGTCTGCTTTTGCAACCTCTGTTTCTCAGCTTCTACTTCTACCCACCATTGATATAGCTCGGCAACTAACCTGTTTGACTGTGCTTAATTTTGCAGAAAACTGCCTAACCTAACTCCGGTCCACTCGTTTTGCGGCATTTTACATCATCCGTTGGAGTATTCAAGTTAGAAAGAAACATCCTAGCAGTTAGCACATCAACCATAGAATCCTTATTCTTAATCTCCCAATCCAGAATAAATTTCTTCTCAACAATATTAGGATCAAGGTCCATGTCATTTGAAAAACACATCAGCTCACCGAAAGATGTTTATAATTTCGGACTCAAACCGTGTGGGGGTTGGAGAGGAGAATTGTCCTCTGTGACCTTCCCAGGGTTAAGTAAAACCTAGTGAATAGCCTATACCCATACCTGAGAAGCTTGTTCGCTCAACATTATCTCTTGTCTTAACAACCTCCATCTCTAAGTCTAGTTGTTCTTCGTCCACATCAATGACTTGTCGACTTTTAAGAATGGTCTATGGACTCGACATTATTCTGAGGACCTTCATCCCTTGTGGATTTGCCTCTCGTTAAATGCTCGTTAACGTTATCTAAAATACAACCGGAAGAAAATGAGCGAGCGGCTCCGGGAGTAGGCTTTTTGGAAGCAATGTTTAGAAGGATATCATCCTTTCTGGGTTTCTTGGGATCCGGTTTGATAGTAGCCTTGGGACCAGTTTTTCTTGGATACAACATGAGTCTTCTCGGACCCGGTAGCACTTGACGTCTGGAGATGGGTGGATCCTCCTTCAACACCCTCTTCATTAGCCTTTTTTAGAGGACTTTGGTTAAACGATAGCTCCCAGTCAATCTCATTTATATCTTATCCCTGTTGGATTCAGAGTCTTCAGGACTAGCAAACTTCTCATGTATTGTTACAATCATCGATAAATTATCCTCTGTGTTGACCGTGGCCTCTCCAAGGTTGGAAGAAGAAGTATTGGTTTCAGCAGTTAGGTTCATGGGTTGAGGGCTCTCTATCTTACGAGCTGCAGACTTGGTCTGTTTTAATAAAGGACCATTCCCCCAGCAAGCTCTAAAAACTGAAATCTACGTCATCAAAAGTAGGCACCTTCAAGGCATCCTATAAAGACATATCTGCAAAGAAGATAAACAAAGTTTAGAATACAAGTGTAAAGGAAAAAGTGGACGGGCACAACATTCCTGGACACTCACCCTCCCCTTTAATAACAGTGTATTCTCCGGAAGCTTCAAGATGGGACTCTTATTCTCCACTAGTTCTTTTGCTAACTCCACGTCAAAATCAAAATCATTCGCAGGTCAAAGGCCGTTGACTAATCCTTAAACCTCCACGTCATATCCGTAGGGAGACACCTGTCGTCTAACAGAAAAAGCTATCCATCCAATGCTTTAAGGCGGACTTTTCCTCAGAAGTACAACTCTTGGCCTTTCCGGTGACCAAAGGTTTACAAGTCTCTGGTCGATCTAAATTCGTTAAAGTACAAGAATGCATTCAAGTCCGGCATCCGGACTAAGGCCACACAAGACAACTCGAAATGGTTTATCCGACTTAAAAAAGGGTTAACTTGAGAAATGTGGATCTTATGGAATTTGAGAACATTTATGAGGAATTTGGTAAACGGAACACGGTACTTTGCGAAGTTATACACACAGGTGTAAAACGCAAACATTTCGGCCAATAAAGGGTATATGGTTCGGGTAGATTTAGGAAGTACAGGATTTAGAGAGGCCGTGATCTAGTACTCTACCATGAACTTCTCAAACTGTTTAAGGCTTAAAGTTCTAAAACTAGCACTTATGTTGTTCTAGCCTGACATGACTAAAAACAAAGGAAAAGAATAGAGTGACGCACCTGGAGTGAATGAAGGATCCGATTTACAGTCTTCGGGATATGGATCATCAGGATTCTCGAGAAGAAGATAAGGAATGAAAAGGTAAAAAGCAAAAATGAAGAGGAAAAAGTGGGTTTTTACACATGTAAACGTGGAGGACAACTGTAATAAGCGGGATTGTCCAATCAAACGTCACCTCAAGCGATGGTTGGTATGCGTGCATAAAGGGAAAGATACTACTACATGCGGGTCACCTAATAAACTCTGCCATGTCACACTAATAGATGAATGGCCATCACCCACATAAGACAAAAGTCTCACTAAGTTCCGACTTCGAAGTTAATAGACTGGGCGACTTGTAGAGACTACGTCACCGATACCGGAAGTAAGGTCCGGCTACCGAACCTTAAAAAGATGGGACCCGACCCAGAAACCACAAGACACTCCGTACACAAAGATGGTCGCATGTCGACTGAATTGAATGGGCCGGGTGACGTCATCTAAATCTACGGGTATATATACCCAGTTCCAAGTACAACTAAAGTACGTTATTCTGTACCTACATCCTTACTTTATCTCTCTATTTTCTCTCTATACAACAAATACTTATCCTCACACCGGAGGGTGGTCGCAGAGTGGTGCTCTCACCTTACGACAAGCCTAACGGTTTACTGTTTTGCAGGTTATCTTCTTGATAACAAGATTCAATTCACTATATCATCCGGAGGTCTGGTGTTTGGATTTTCAGTGATCAAGTAATGAATGATTGAATGATGTGATAATAGGAGATTGTAACATAACTTGCAAATATCCAATGAACCTAAACAAACCAAGAAGCCCATTATTATTTTCTAGGCAGTAGTGTCCAACTGTCCATAGCCCTAACAGTAAGACAACGGGCTCATTCCATATTAGTGACATCAAGCCCATAACTGGCTCATGTTCCATTTTTATATATGTTAAGACATTTGTCCTCTTTGTATAACCTACAACTCTTTATCCAATTTGTTTATTTAAGTGTTATTCATATTGTATATTTTCATCGTCAAAAAGTAAAATAAAAAGGTAAAAAAGTGGAGCCTCGAAGCAATTAAATGGATTCTTGTACCATATTCTATAACTAACTAAATAAGCATTTTTATTACAACAATAACAATAATAGCAGCGATAACACTTAACACCGTTGTCGCTCATTTGACGACTCGGATTTATCCTTTAATATCACGACGCATGGCGCTGACTAGACGCTTACTCATCACTTTGCTCACTCGCACTTTCCCTCACTTGAGCCTGTTATGGTTAACCTCTGCTCGCCCAAGCTACCACACCCCAAAACACCCGCTCACCTAGGCTACCACGCTCACTTTGGCCACTCACGCTGATGCTAGCCTGACTGCGTTGTGGTGCTTGCAAACCAGGTGGCGGATGACATGGCTAGCGCCGGGTGTTCACCACTTCCAGAACATGCAGCCTAAGTTATAGGCGTGAATAATATTTGTGAGTATTTCAAGGACCGATGACAAAATAATTTAAAATAGAGGGGGCACGAATTCAGAATTATTTTAGGGGATTTACCCATTCCAATGTATTTTCACCCAGTTCCAGAATAGCCTTTTCAAAACGGTCAAAGAAAAGTTACATGAATAGGAGTGTTGGTGAGTTTAGATAAAACTTTTGATAGGAGAGGTCAGGGGTTCAATCCCCATGGTGTGCAATGTTAGCCGTTAAAAAAAAAGTGTAATAATTTTATTTAAACTACTATTAAAACCCTCCGTGTTGCGGTGGGGGCGTAAAACCATTACAAATAGCACCAATGTCACAGCACCGCCAACGACTATCAACACTGAAGTTAAGACGTGTTAATGCGAAAAAATTAGACCGAAACATAAAACATAGAAAATAATAACTAAGTCGATTAGGACCAGCGCGTCGCGATGAACCTATCAAACGGGAAAAAATAGACGGCCATAAAAACGTTGAACCACACACGCACGTTGCGTAATATTAACTCGCAAAATTTAGAATGAAGCGTAAAACAAAACGTAAAAACGTTGAACCACACACAAACGTTGCGCCGTGTTAACTTGCAAAATTTAGAACAAAACGTAAAACAAACATTTTGCGAATTATGAAAAGTGTAGGGTATCAAAGTTGAAAGTAAAAGAGTTGTGAGGTTAAATTGGTAAAGATAGAAAGCTTTTGGGTTAGAAGTAAAAAAACAAAATAGCTTTGGGTTAAAAGTGTAATTATATATATATTTTTTTGAAAAACTCTCTAAACATAGATACAACTTAACTATGCACCACAATGTTGTCAATTTATAATAGGTTAATGTGTATTCAAATAATCTGTTTTATTAAGTAACTAGTCTAAGTACTCGTGTGTTACTCGGGTGATTTTACAATAAATTATATTATTTAACAGTTTTGGCAAAGACTTTAAAATGAAAGAAACGTCCCATTACTTACATAAATATTAAATCAAAATGAAGTGTAAAAAAGAAATACAAAAAAAAACACACACACACACACACAAGTTGTTAAAGATTTCCTTATACACCATACTCACTAACCTAGTATTTTATATACATGTCAATTTCGATACGTTAATCATGAGTAAACGGGTCGATGTGTATTACGTTTTATTTATAAAGGGTAAATGATGGAACTACAATGAAACGAATTGAAGTCACTTATCTATTAATTGCATGTAAGCCAGACATTTTACTATTTTTTTGGAAACCGAAGGCTAAAAAGAAATTGTGACAATTAGAGTTCACTTAATAATGAAAGGGAGTGATCAACAAAAGCGTAAACCATAGTAAACACAACTATAGTGTCTTCAAAGATGAAAAAATAAATTACTTTTGAAAACCATATTTAAAATGATGCTTCCTACCAAAAGGACTACCACCAAAGAATGACCGGTAGATATCAAAGGGGTCACGCCCACCACCAACATATGCTTCTCTAGGTCACTCAGTACCTCATATGACGATATATCATATATCTCACGCTTCTCTAGGTCACTCAGTACCTCATATGCTTGGCAAACTACTTGTTAAAACATAAATACAAAGACCAAACTGAAAAATGAATACACCACTGTCATGTATGAACAATTCATGTTCAAAATTTCTTATCACATAAGCTTCCTAATTAGGAATTGTTCAAAATTTCTTATCACATAAGGTTCCTCATTACGAAACTAACATTAATTACACCTCGAAAATATTAACCAACAGCAAATTAAGTTATAGATCAACTAAAAAATACAGAAAAGAACTTCACTAAGAGCATTCCGGCCCCATTCCCTATCCAAATCCCTACAATGAAGTGCAATTAAAGAGCAAGATCAAAAATAGTAAAAATAAAATTTCTCTAACAAAATAAATGAATAAAAAAAATAACATGGAGATACTATAAATGAAATCTGACTTAATAAATCCTTAAGCGTTTTGATCCATTGCTCATCTACCCAACACACAGATTTGCCGCTTGAAATAAATACAAATCTATCATATATTTACTAAGCATCATTTTCCTTTGATAATAGAATTATTTTATTGATTTACTATTCAGAATTGTAAGTATTAAAGTTAACATCTTAAAAGTACGATTTGGTAAGTTGGAGTTCTTTTTAATAAGCATCATTAATTCAAGCGAGTAATGTTCATTACATCTATTGAGACAAATGCCCATTCCATGCTTTTAACTCCTTCAATGAAACTCTGGATATCATCAACAAATCCAATCTCATTCAACATCTTTAGGATTGCCTATGACACCAAGAACAAAACATGAGAACTTAGTCATATTTATTTAGGCCACTCCTTTTATTTCCAATCCCTCTATTTAGTCGCTAACCATCATATAGCGACATACTCCCGCTTCACTACGCTATTCGCTATAGCGGGCACTATGCTCGCTGTTAAAACTACGTTGAGTTGTAAAGGAGCTCTATACGGTGAATGGTCAGTTAAGCAATCAGTCCATGTCCAATATGACTCACATCTATTTCCGTAACCAGCATCAATGTTAAGCATCATAAAACACACCTTATTTCAAGACTTTAAGCAAATTGGTAAAGATAGAAAACTTTTGGGTTAGAAGTAAAAAAACAAAATAGCTTTCGGTTAAAAGTGTAATTATATAATTTTTTTTTGAAAACTCTCTAAATATAGAATACAACTTAACTATGCACCACAATGTTGTTAATTTATAATGGGTTAATGTGTATTCAAATAATCTGTTTTGTTAAGTAATACACTTATTTCAATGGTTTTAGAGTATTCACATCCAACCTTCCATTTTTACTCTATATTACATTAAAAATTACTATTTTTTCTCTCTCATTTTCAATTAAATAATATTTTTAATACAATTATCATTATATTTTCTCTCTCTTCCACTCACAACCACTTTCAAAATATATTAAAAAAATTATAAATGGTGAACAATATCATCTCCAATTTACAGATAAACATTAACATTTTATTTTGGGTAAATTACATTTTTCGTCATTTATGCTTGTTGCGGGTTGCAATAGGTGACATTGAACTTTAATAATTACAGTCACAGTCCTTTATTTACAAAACCTGTTACACCTTAGGTCCTTTAACCCTAACCTGGTTAAAACTTTCAGTTAAGTGAGGTCATGTGCAACCTATGTGAGGGCAGGACAGTCATTTAATACAAAAAAATAATGTCAAAATTTAAAAACTTACATAAAAATGATAAACCTAAACCACCACCATCATCATCTCCCTTGTACTCTCTCTCCCCTGTACTCTCTCTCACCACCATCAAGATCCAGATCTTAAAACTGGGCTTTAATGAAGATTCTCTCCAACTCCATCTCCTTCGGCTTTACAAACGAAATGAACCCTTCTTGGTGTGGAGTTAGAGTTGTGTTTCAACAATGTTAATTTGCTGCTGTGTTCACATGATGTTCATGCCCTAAAACAAAACATTCAGAACCCCAACAATGTCTTCAAAGGGTTCTCATACTCACATTACAAACCAAATCACAAAATCCCCCTTTATAACCCACCACTTTTCAACCCACAACGCGTAACCCAACTCATCACAGACACCTTCTACTCCATACCCAGATACTTCTTCTAATCCCCAAGATCCATGGGTCGTCAACCCTGATCCAGACACCGAACACCTCTCAAACAACGAAACCTCCATCAAGAATCGATAAAGATCCATAAAGGCATCACCTTTTTTGGTCCAATGCTTACATAGACCCGTAAAAGGTAACATTAGGGTTGGATAAAGCCTTAGTTTTATCACTGGGTTGAGTCCTAATTAGGGTTTAATCATACTGAAATTACTTGTAGAGAAATGGGTATTATATTAATCAAAGGGAATATATTGAAGGAATTGTATAAATTTTTGAAGGATATGTCTAGAAGAAGTAGTGGTGGGCTTGTTATGTAACGCCCTGCGTCCCTAAAGTTTAGAATATTGGCAAGTTTAGTCCCTGGACCTTGCCTGATTGTCAATTTAGTCCCTAAACTATGTAGCCATTAATACTTTGATACTTGGTGAATTCTATGTCATATGTTATATACTTGGAATGCCTAATTCTATATACTTGGAATGTCTAAATCTAAATACTTGGAAATGCCTAATTCTATATACTTGGAATGTCTAAATCTATATACTTTGGCGCTTGACTCTTGAGGCTCGTGAAACTTGAGACTTGGTTGAACGAGGGACTGGAGTCTTGTCACTGGCGGAAACTATGAAACTTTGAAAACTTTTGTGCTATTGTCTAGTTATACTATTTCCCAATAAATACGCAAAGCAACGCTTAGTCTAACTCGCAAATCGAAGCAAGACGGTGGAACGGAAAGATGGGATTGACCGAGCGGCAATCCGATCGGATGACCATCCGATCGGATGGCCGCTCGATCGGACCACCATCCGATCCGTGCACACCGCCCCTCTTCACACACTCTGACACTATAAATAGGCCTGTCACATCACCATTCTCACTAATGTGACAATGTCACTCGAACCAGACGCACGCACTCCTCTTTTCCTGCATTTCTTGGCGATTTCGGTACGTTTCACACTAGATTCTTATACTTTCTTAATCTACACAACATTCTCTACGAGATTCTCCTTTGAAATCTCACTTTTCACCGTGAAATCTCTTAGATCTGAGTTCTTAAGGATGATGTCATCAATGGTGGTTTGTACAAACTACTATATGATGTCACTCCTGATGAAACCTAGCTTAGATCTAAGGAATTTCATGCGAAATCTAAGCTAGATCTGCACTTTTCAAGCTAAAGTCTATGTTTATCTTCATCTTTTCTTCAACTTTTTTACTTTAAACGGTGGAATCCGGGTCTGAACGGACTGTGGACTTGGTTATTAGTTTTGAACTTGGATCGAGTGGTGACCCGATCGAATAGCCATCCGATCGGACAGCCATCCGTTCCCTTCACACTTTTGTCAACCTTGAATCGAGTGGCAACCCGATCGGACAGCCATCCGATCCAATCACTGATCAGACACTTGTGCAATCTCATTGTTTTATCCGACACTTATCTGTTGAAATCTAATCAGGCTAAACCTAAAGAGCTCCCTTTGATCCAATAACAATCTTAACTGTTAAGCAATCACTGTGAGTATACTCGATCCCTTTTTGCTTTAAAACTTTGGGATGTAACATGTATTCTATTAAACTACGATACTTGAGACTTTTTGCAAACTAAACTCTATCCTACTTGTATGTGAAACTTGTGATTCTTGTATTCTATTTGTGCTATGTGAACGTTTAATCTAGGGTGTGTAGTTCCGCCTTAACAATAGTAGCGCTATAGGAGATGCACCTCCCCATTATTCTCGGGGGTATTGTTAGGAGGATTCTAGTTTTCCTTGAGACTTGGGAAAACAACAAAGCATCGGGATACTTGGGTTATCACTTTTTGGACTGCGAACACTAGCATGGCTGAAACTATTTTGTTACACTTCATACGGATATGAGTTGTTTTATTCTATTATGTTATTATTCAAACTTGTATACTCGCCGGTACATTTTTGTACTGACCCTATTTTAATACATGTTGCAGGATGATAGATGCTGGAACTATGGAAACAAGCTAGGATTGATGCTTAGAAACTTGCCTAGTTTAATTCTAGAAACTTTTGAAAACAATGATTATGTCTGATTCGGTTGATACTATGCTTTTGATGAATGATGGTTGTTTAGACAATTGTTTGAATTTAATCTAGTTTATATTGAAACTATTTAGTGTTATGGATACTCATGAGCAATCTGAACGCTTAGTGCTCGCACCCCGATGTTTCCGCCATCGGTTGGGGTGTGACAGATTGGTATCAGAGCCATAACTATAGGGAATTAGGATAAGTAGGAATACTTGCCCTAGTCTATAGTTCTAGGAATCTTGATTCTTGTCTGTTGTTTAAGACTTATGCATTCTACCGTATTTGCTTCCTAGCATCACATTTTCCTGATTAAGCTTACATGTCTTTCCTATGGCTGACAAAATATACACTTGATACTTTGAAAACACTGTCAATTGGTGTTTGTATTTTGCACGATACTTACCCTTAAGTCAGGAGTGACATCCGAACCTTGATGGAAAATCTCCATACTATTCTAATAGGTCTTGTCTGCGGATAAGTACTGTGACAACCCGTATTCTCGTTAGTGAGAGAGAAGGGTAATTCCGTAATATGGATACCTATTATTATTATTATTAGTGAAATAATAATAATCCGCGATGAGAGTTCTAATTATTTGCGTACGAGTTAATATAACCGGGCCACTCGGTTTGAGCGAGACGCATAGTTGTTTAAACGGTTTAGCACTTGGGCTAGGCCCAACCCAACCTACCTAAACTTAAAACCCTAGCCTATAAATTTATCCTAAAAATCCTCACCTCTCATTTTTCACTAAACCCTTAACATAGAAATGTGCAGCCACACAACACCAGACACCCCTCCGTCTCCTCTCACGCATCCGGCGACCGAAGTCGTAGTCTGATGAGGTTTCTCCGACCGGACACACACCCATTCACCCACCAACCTTTTTTTACGGCCATTGCTCCAGCGAAAACGGTGGATGGTGGAGCCTTGATGGTGAAAAAGAAGCCGCAGCAATAGTGATACCGACGACGACAGCGCCGCCGTGGCGGCGGCAGTGGTGCTTCTGACTTCGACGAGTTTCACCGGTAAGAAAACCCTCCCCGTTTCTTTTCATCTTGTTTCCCTTCTGCTTCGCGTCGATGTTGAAAATGATTTCGTTTGATGTATGATGATGGCAACGAACGGTAACGGAACCGGCAGAGCCGGCGACCACACCAGTGACGAGTCCTGTTTTGCTTCGATTGGGTCTTGGTCCAGAAAGGAGCAGTGGCAGCCCGCACTCCGTTCGACCCGTAGCTGATCGGGTAAGGTTGACCAACGTAACACAAGTAAATTGACTACCGAGCAAAGCAAATGTGAGTTCACTACTTTTTACTTAAAGCATGCGTTCCCGGTGGTTGGGAAATGGAACAAAACACTTTTCCCTGGTTTGGGATTGCTTACTCCTTGTGCGGGATACGGTATTTCTATCTCCTTGTGTGGGATACGGGTAACAACGCTATCTTCTTGTGAGGGATACAAAACTTACTTTTCTTCCCTTGTTACTGGGAACAAACTTACTTACTTCCCTTGTTACTGGGAACAAACTTACTTACTTCCCTTGTTACTGGGAACTCTTGGTTAATTACGGTTTATACGGAATGCAACGAGCAACACTAAACGAAACTCTGTCACTTAAGTCCCTACCATTTAATACCGATTAGTCGCCGGGGCCTGGCGAACGGGTTATTAGTTGATAGCGCTATTTAGGTGTAACCAGCCTCACACCGAGCCTTGTTACTGGGAACGGGCATGAACTAATAGACTCAGGCAAACCGTCAATGATGATAGAACATTGACAAACGGGGCACTGCGGAAACGTACGGTTAAGTAAGTATTCGGTATTGGAAAAACAGTTTAGTCGCTCACTTATGGGGTAGCTCCCCATGGCATGTATAAACGGATAAATTAACTGGTTAAAACAAGTTTTTGGAAACAAAACTGGAAAACACTAAACTCGTGAACTCGCCAACGTTATGTTGACACTCTACTACATGCTTTGCAGGTTGCTCGCTAACAACTTTGGACGAACGTTGCAATCGGATGGAGTGCGTGGTTCGTAAGTTCATAACTAATAAACTTGTGGTTTTAAATTACGATATGTTCTCTTTCCCCTTCCGCTGCAAACTTAAACTATGTTTTGAAAATTTAAATTAGGTCACTAATTATGCTAATGTTTATAACAATAACTAAAACGGTTCAAAATAATTAGTGGCTAAGATCCTGGTCGTCACATGCCTCGCGGTAATACTCCGCGTGTGGATTTTGAGGGTGTAACAGATTGGTATCAGAGCCATTGGTTATAGCGAACTAGGTTTTAAATATAAAATATTTTTGGTTTGGAAAATAAAATATTTTATAAAAAGACCAGGCTATAACCGTTCTTTAGTGGAAACCACAATGACACCACACTCCGGATTGCAAGGTTCGTCAACCTCAGATGCTTACCTGGTAATGGTAGGCTAACGACATTTACTTGTGCATAACTTAGGTGTGTGAACACGCATGTGTGTATGTGTATAATTAGCACATATGTGTTAGTATGTATGCGTATATTTAGTATTTAACACAGTGGATCTTACAAAGGCTAGGCTAGCGTGTTACTTGTTAAACAGGAGCGAGTCCTCCTAAACTTGGTTCGAAACCACAATGCACTAAGGGCAGGGAGCCAATTATTTCAAGCCCTTGTCCACGAATTTCCTGATATCATCCCTGGACTGCAAATCGACGCGAGGGACGTCCATTCAATAGACCTGCCCAGGAAAGGCCTGCTATGAAGCACATAGAAAAGTTACGAGAACGAATCGACGAAGGGGAGCCACCCCTATATCATGGGATATTAGAAGGAACGACGACGTCATTCGCATCCTTTTTACTTGCGTATTTCTTTTCCCGACTTAAGTAGTGAGACTTGTTCCCTCATACGACTGATCACCTAGATTCTTGAAGCCTTCTAGTAAGTCTACACCTTTCGGGTTTCTGTTTGCACGTCTCGAACATGAAAAGCATGTGTGGTGTATGCTTCTCATTGTAGTGCCAGCAGTCGTATCACATTTCCATCGACCACAGAGTTATTTCTCCCTAATTTCTCGTTACATGGTTAACCCCTATTCAAGAACAACCTAATACCTTAGCATGCCCCAAAACCCAGCGGATTGATAACTTTCTTACAAGACCGACGTATTTGGAAGCGTGGCTAGACGAAGACACGAACCAGTCAACCCACCGACGAGTACGGTGACTTTGATGCTTACCCTATCCTTCATTTGTCATAACTGTTATTGTTTGACGACTTTCCTGATTCTGTGAATCCTTTCGCCAGCTTTCGTACGAATCCGCGTTTATTGCTCAGATGGTATCCCCGCTCCTATCGTTTCTTTGTCACGACATCCACGTTTCTTCGTATAGAAACCTTGACCAGACCTCTCTTCAGTTTGGTGAATTCAACAAACACGACCTTTAGTCAGCAAACTTTTTATCCCTTGAAATTCAATGTGTTACTTCAATCGTACTTTCCTGAAAACCTGTTTTCATAGTTTCACGTCGAAACCCCCCCCCCCCCCCCTCATACTGAGACCTTGACCAGATTTCCCTCTAGTTTGGGGAAATTCAGAAAGCTCGACTGCTAGTCAATAAACTTCTTGAATCTTAAAAATTGTGACGTGTGATCCAAACGTATCCTTTCAGACATGTTTTTATTACCTTACATGGAAGCCTTTCGACGACACAAGCACTACTTCGGACTCGTCCTCACGACTTCGGTAGTCTATTCAAATTTGGTTACTTACCGGTTTGGGAGATCACAAACTCGTTTTTCGCATACGGCTCAGCTCAGAACATCTTGTTAGACGTTTTAGTGAACCTAAACCCCCCCGACCCATATGACGACCGTCCTTCTCTATCATTGGTTCTTGTTGTGCCATTCATACTGACGTAACACCTCTTATCGGCAAAACGACGTTCTTTATCCTAATCGCCCACGGCTTATGTACGACCAGCTACCTCATCGACACCAGATAAATCCTTATTGCCGACCACCAAGCCTTTTATGTTTTGTCTCAAATTGAACGCACCAACGTTGACTACCCTTCAAACATTACCTCGCTACTCGTGTTATGAATTCCCTGATTCTTGTCCTACTCTATTCTGCACAAATCTCCGTTTGGACGAAATACTTCCTACGAATGTTACTCGTTGGGGGCAACGAGCCAAGGATACCCCGGGGGTAACGGGTATCGCAAGCACTGTTCTTCGAACTCGATACGATCAACACCTAGTCACGACACTCGAATTTATTCCATCCTGTCAATATTCGACACTTGTTTCTTTCGGCGACGCCCGAACCTATTCTGAAAGTCAGTGGGGAATCCAAACGACTCCTACGCTTTACCTTGGAACATCTATGACGCAAAACCGCCTTGCGCTAAGTTTTCAGTACACGACTTTTAACGCCACAAAGCCCCCATTTCTCGACCGTATACGCAACCTCTCACGATTTGAACTCAAAAGGGGCATCACCTAGCATTCGAGAGATGCTCAAATGTCCGGAACTCCAGCAATTGGAAGATGATCTATGAGATGCTTCCATCTAATTTATTCCTATCCAAGGCATTGACGAAATGTCTGCTAGTAACGACACGCAACCAAGGAAACCGGTAAGTTTTTGAATTTGCAATCATCTACTTGATAGAAGTAGATGCTGGGCACGGAGTGCCAACTTCTATCACTTTTGATCGAAACCCCCGCTTTGCATCCGATTCGTTACTAGCTGTGAACAAGGACCTTTGGCTCACAGTAGGCATGAGCACTGCTTATCGATCGCAAACTAATGGTCATGCCAAACGCACCATCCAAACACCCAAAGGCATGCTAAGAATATGTGTTATCGACCTTGGATACGAGTGACACTTCCTTTTCGAAGAATTCTCTTCCAACAACTGCTACCACACAAGCATTTAGGCAGCACCATTTGAGGCATTGCGCGGACGCTGATGCCGGTCACCTCCGCGTTGGGCGGAAGCCAAATTACCGGCCCAAAACTTGCACTTGACATAACGGGTTGGATTGCCCTGAATAGACAAAGCATGGCGGCAGCTCTGGACCATCAGAAAGGCTACGCGGATACGCGTAGGAAACCCCTAGAACTCCTAGTCAGAGATTGGGTTCTACTTAAAGTTCACCCTTGAAAGGTGTGGTACGTTTTGGCTAACGGGACGAACTTAATCCGCGATATGTTGGACCGTTCGAAATTACCGAAAGGATCGGTAAGGTAGCCTTGCAGACTAAACCTGCCCGAAGAGCTGAGTGCGGTACACAACGTCTTTCACATGCCTAATCTGAAGAAGTGTCTGTCAGATGAAACATTCGTTGTTCCTTTTAGGAACTTGTGATCAGCAACAAACAACGCTTCGTTGAGGAACCGGTTGAGATCAGGGATCAAGAAATCAAAACCCTCTAGCATAGGGTAACCAACAAACCGAGTTCGTTGGAACTCACGTCGTGGCCCAGAGTTTTCCTGGGAACGGGAAAAACCAGCTGATGCGCATGTATCCCCAGTTGTTTGCAAACTATACTTCCAGCACTGAGGCTACAACTGAATTTCGGTAAGAAATCTCAGGCCAACAAGGGGATGATGTGACGCCCCACGAAAACGTTTAAACACACTAGCTTGTCAGTGGCCGTGTGCTAAATTTCGGGACGAAATTTCTTGAACTTGGAGATAATGTGACACTTCGGTTTTCCTGTACGTTTCTTGGATGTTATAATTAATTATGTGAAATTCTATACTAAGTGAAATACGTACAAACCCTGTGAATCTAATGCTATGCGATTTCTCGTGCTATGTGACTGTATGTGCTATGTGGCTTGCATGTTCGTTCTGTGGACTTTCGTGAAACTACTTGTATCTACATATGGTAAAGGAGTCTATGTATATATATATATAGAGCGTATCATATAACCTTTGCCAAATTTCGAGGACGAAATTCCAATAACATGGGGAGAATGTGACAACTCGTATTCTCGTTAGTGAGAGAGAAGGGTAATTCCGTAATATGGGTACCTATTATTATTATTATTATTATCATTATTATTATTATTATTATTATTTGTGAAATAATAATAATCCGCGATGAGAGTTCTAATTATTTGCGTACGAGTTAATATAACCGGGCCACTCGGTTTGAGCGAGACGCATAGTTGTTTAAACGGTTTAGCACTTGGGCTAGGCCCAACCCAACCTACCTAAACTTAAAACCCTAGCCTATAAATTTATCCTAAAAATCCTCACCTCTCATTTTTCACTAAACCCTAAACATAGAAATGTGCAGCCACACAACACCAGACACCCCTCTGTCTCCTCTCACGCATCCGGCGACCGAAGTCGTAGTCCGATGAGGTTTCTCCGACCGGACACACACCCATTCACCCACCAACCTTTTCTTACGGCCATTGCTCCAGCGAAAACGGTGGATGGTGGAGCCTTGATGGTGAAAAAGAAGCCGCATCAATAGTGATACCGACGACGACAGCGCCGCCGTGGCGGCGGCAGTGGTGCTTCTGACTCCGACGGGTTTCACCGGTAAGAAAACCCTCCCCGTTTCTTTTCATCTTGTTTCCCTTCTGCTTCGCGTCGATGTTGAAAATGATTTCGTTTGATGTATGATGATGGCAACGAACGGTAACGGAATCGGCAGAGCCGGCGACCACACCAGTGACGAGTCCTGTTTTGCTTCGATTGGGTCTTGGTCCAGAAAGGAACAGTGGCAGCCCGCACTCCGTTCGACCCGTAGCTGATCGGGTAAGGTCGACCAACGTAGCACAAGTAAATTGACTACCGAGCAAAGCAAAGGTGAGTTCACTACTTTTTACTTAAAGCATGCGTTCCCGGTGGTTGGGAAACGGAACAAAACACTTTTCCCTGGTTTGGGATTGCTTACTCCTTGTGCGGGATACGGTATTTCTATCTCCTTGTGTGGGATACGGGTAACAACGCTATCTTCTTGTGAGGGATACAAAACTTACTTTTCTTCCCTTGTTACTGGGAACAAACTTACTTACTTCCCTTGTTACTGGGAACAAACTTACTTACTTCCCTTGTTACTGGGAACTCTTGGTTAATTACGGTTTATACGGAATGCAACGAGCAACACTAAACGAAACTCTATCACTTAAGTCCCTACCATTTAATACCGATTAGTCGCCGGGGCCTGGCGAACGTGTTATTAGTTGATAGCGCTATTTAGGTGTAACCAGCCTCACACCGAGCCTTGTTACTGGGAACGGGCATGAACTAATAGACTCAGGCAAACCGTCAATGATGATAGAACATTGACAAACGGGGCACTGCGGAAACGTACGGTTAAGTAAGTATTCGGTATTGGAAAAACAGTTTAGTCGCTCACTTATGGGGTAGCTCCCCATGGCATGTATAAACGGATAAATTAACTGGTTAAATCAAGTTTTTGGAAATAAAACTGGAAAACACTAAACTCGTGAACTCGCCAACGTTATGTTGACACTCTACGGCATGCTTTGCAGGTTGCTCGCTAACAACTTTGGACGAACGTTGCAATCGGATGGAGTGCGTGGTTCGTAAGTTCATAACTAATAAACTTGTGGTTTTAAATTACGATATGTTCTCATTCCCCTTCCGCTGCAAACTTAAACTATGTTTTGAAAATTTAAATTAGGTCACTAATTATGCTAATGTTTATAACAATAACTAAAACGGTTCAAAATAATTAGTGGCTAAGATCCTGGTCGTCACATGCCTCGCGGTAATACTCCGCGTGTGGATTTTGAGGGTGTGACAAGTACCAACGCGATTAGGGTGCGATGTGGTCAAGTTAGAGGTGAAACTCAGACCTTGACAACTAGTCCCACTCCTTGATGTTTTATTTATGTCTCGCCAAAGTCTCGAAACTTCCATTCAATTGGATACGTGAAATGACCAAAAGGACGAATATCGTAGGCCTAACATCGATGACGTATTTGTCTAAGTAAGTCAAGACACGCTATCTCAATTCGAAAGGGGTTCGAATCACTTTGGTTAGTCACCGTTCTTCTACCCGGAACACTCTATGTTTTATAAACCAATCTTTTATGTTACCTGGATTTTTCATGTGGTTTTAAACTCGATTCTTCGTTTATCTCGATTCTTTGGTTACTTGAAGCTCTTTATACGAATCACACATATGTCCGCAATCTAAAGCCTAAAATCTAATCTCTCAGGATCAAACTAAATTTAAGAAGTTTACCTACGATGTTAATCTATCTGAGCAATCTATGTGATATTATGGTTGTAAGGCACTAGATGTAACATGGCATGGAATACGAGGGAAAAGTTACGTGTCCGAAACATGGTGGATACGCCGCTGGTACTTCCTATATATAAGTGTTTTCGACATGTTACCAACTTTCATACCAAGTGCCATGCGAAACTTAGTGTCTGTGGATCAATAAGGATGTTGAATTCTAAAGCTATGGAAGAACTATTTGTGTAATCTATGTGAAACCTATTGTGTACTCTAGTGAAATCTATGTGTAAGCTAAGTATGTGAAGTTGTGAGAAACAAAATACGAAACGTAGCCTAGCGCCGAAGACGAGGAGGAAGTGGCATGTCCGAAGCATGGTGGATACGCCGCTGGTATTTCCTATATATAAGTGTTTCTGGCATGTTACCGAGTCTTCGTAGCACGCGCTAAGTGAAGTTCGTAGTTTTGTAGGCTCGGGTTAAGGTTGTGAAATCTATTTGGGTTAATCTATGTCGTTGAAACTATTTGGTCAATCTATGTGGAGATCTTGTGATGAATTCTAACGTTGTGGTTAACAAAGCATGACACCAATGATGGGACGGACGTGGCATGATTGAAGCATGGTGGATACGCCGCTCGTACTTCCTATATATAAGTGCTTCCGTCATGTTGCCAAACTTTCGTAGCACATGCCATGCGGGATTTCGTTGTTTAAGGATTGTTAACACTAATCTATTGAAATCTATGGAAAACTATGAAGTCTATTAAAGTCTATTGAAAGTCTATTGAAGTCTATTGAAGTCTATAGAAGACTACTGGATCTATTGAAGACTATTTGAAACCTATCGTAATCTATTGAAATCTATGTGAATCTATGATAATGATGATGAGTGTGTTTTGCGACACGTAACATGACACCAAGTACGAGGTCGAAGCGGTTATGCCCGAAGCGTGGTGGATACGCCGCTGGTACTTCCTATATATAAGCATTTCTGACATGTCGCCAAACTTCGTACAACGTGCCATGCGAAGGTCGTGGGTTGCGGTATCTATGTGAATCTTGAGTCTTAGTCTATCATGTGTGGATCTATATTAATCTAGACTTATATGATCCTCTTGTTGGATCTTTAGGATGTCTTCTCGAAAGTCTCAGAAAAAGTTGATGTCCTTCATGGCCGACCTGATCGCTCGAGTCGTGCCAAAGATCGTCTCTGAAATCCAAGGATCTAACACTCCGCCCTCTTTTGTTAACTCTAAAATGGAGAAAGAAAAGTCTACCAAGTTCACCTATAAGCATTTCATCTCTTGCAACCCTAAGTCTTTCACAGGCAGTGATGGGGTGACTGCTATGCTCGAGTGGTTTGACAGCATCGAGGTTACCTTCATTAACAGCGAATGCCCAGATCATCTAAATACTAAGAGTGCGGCTGGAATGTTTCAAGGCAAAGCATTGGAGTGGTGGACACATGAGAGAAACATCCGTTCAAATGAAGAAGCCTATGCTCTTCCATGGGCTCAGGTGCGAGAATTGATGATGCTTGAATTATGCCCTCCTCATGAACAACTGAAGCTTGAAGAAGAGTTCTGGCACTTGAAGCAGATTGGTGACGATAATCTGGCTTATACTACCCATTTCAAGTAGCTCAGCTTGATTGTTCCTCACTTGGTTTCTACTCCTAAGCGAATGATTACCAAGTACCTCAATGGTCTACCTCCTGCTATGCGTGATTCTATTAAAGCAGCTCAACTCGGAAATATTGAGGAAGTCTACCGTCTTGCAGCTAGTCTCAACAACAACCGCGTTCGCGATAAACAGTTTGCTAACCCTGCTCCCCCAAGTCTGCACGTCAAGTTACCCAGCAGCCGAGTGGCAGCAAGAACAAGAGGCGAAAGTCTCAGGGTTCAGGATGCAACGCTATTGTTCCTAATGCGAATCATGCTGCTAAGCCTGCTCCTGCTGCTGCCGTTCAGAACACTGCTGCCCCTGAAGTCAAGAAACAGTACACTAGGTCTTACCCCAAGTGTACCACTTGTAATTTTCATCATCCTGTTGCTTCTGCATGTCGTTTGTGCACCAACTGCAATCGCTATGGTCACACGACTCCTTACTATCGTCAAGCTAACCCAGCTCAACAAGCTCAGCAAGCCCCAGCTCAGGCAGCCCTACTAGCTCTCCCAGCTCCTCCGCAGAACCCTAAGCCAGTCAACGCCGTTCGTGCATGCTACAAGTGTGGAGATACTACTCACCTCCGTAATCAGTGTCCTCAGCTGAACCAGGACCTGCAGCCAGCCACTCGTGGAAGAGCATTCAATCTCAATGCTAATCAAGCTCGTAACGACAATGATGTCGTGAATGGTACGTTTCTCGTGAATAACCTTTATGCTTCGATCCTATTTGATACTGGTGCCGATAGAAGTTTTGTGTCTGTGGAATTTGAATCTTTGCTAATCTGTGCACGCTCTATGTTACCTAAGTTGTTTTCAGTGGAGATTGCCAATGGGAAGTCTATTCTAGTTGATTCTATTCCCCGTGGTTGTTCCTTAATTCTTAACGACCTCGTGTTTACTATTGATCTAATACCCATGCAATTGGGTAGTTTTGATGTCATTATCGGTATGGATTGGTTGCATAAGAACCATGCCGAGATTGCTTGTCACAAGAAGTTTGTTCGTTTACCTCTACCGTCTGGTGATATCTTGCATGTCTATGGAGACCGACCTTCAAAAGGACTGAGGCTGATGTCATGCACACAAGCAAGCAGATTCTTACGTAAGCAGAACCTTGCTTTCTTGGCCCACGTGGTGGAACAAAAGGGCAAGGGGAAGAACATAAGCGATGTTCCAGTGGTGTGTGATTTCCCCGATGTCTTTCCTGAGGATCTACCTGGTCTTCCGCCTCCTAGAACCGTTGATTTTCGTATTGATCTTATACTTGGTGCGACTCCTGTCGCCAAGGCCCCATATCATCTTGCACCTTCCGAGATGCAAGAGCTATCTAGCCAGCTTCAAGAACTACTCGACAAGGGATTTATTCGTCCAAGTACCTCCCCGTGGGGTGCTCCCGTACTATTTGTCAAGAAGAAAGATGGTTCGTTCTGTATATGCATCGACTGCCGTGAACTTAATAAGCTTACCATAAAGAATCGTTATCCTCTTCCTCGTATTGATGATCTATTTGACCAACTACAAGGCGCGTCCTGCTTCTCGAAAATCGATCTTCGTTCTGGTTACCATCAGCTTCGAGTTCTCAAAGATGATGTACCCAAAACCGCATTTTGTTCTCGTTATGGGCACTACGAGTTCGTGGTCATGCCTTTTGGATTGACTAATGCACCCGATGTGTTCATGGACCTCATGAATCGTGTTTGTAAGCCCTATTTGGATCGTTTTGTGATAGTCTTTATTGATGATATTCTAATTTATTCTAAAACTAAAGCTGATCATGCTCGACACTTACGCTTGATGCTTGAACTTTTACGTGGTGAACGTCTGTATACTAAATTTTCTAAGTGTGAGTTTTGGATTAATGAAGTATAATTTCATGGTCACGTTGTTAGTAAGCAAGGTATTCATGTTTATCCGTCTAAAATCGAAGCTGTGAAGAATTGGAGTACGCCTAAATCTACGTCCAAGATTCGTTCCTTCTTAAGATTGGTGGGCTATTACCGCCGATTCATTTCGGATTTCTCCAAGATCGCTGTCCCTCTCACCTCGTAGACTCAGAAAGAGAGACCTTTTGTTTGGGGTCCCGAACAAGAGGAATATTTTCAAAGTCTTAAGACTCTTTTGTGTAATGCCCCTGTTCTGACTCTCCCTGATGGAAATGATGATTTCGTGGTATATTGCGATGCCTCGAACCATGGTTTGGGATGCGTGCTCATGCAGTGGGACAAGGTTATTGCTTATGCCTCCCGTCAACTCAAAGTGCATGAGAAAAGCTATACTACTCACGATCTGGAGCTTGGTGCAGTTGTGTTTGCGTTAAAGATATGGCGACACTATCTATATGGTACTAAGTGTGTGGTATTCACTGACCATAGGAGCCTTCAACATATCTTTGACCAAAAAGAGTTGAACATGCGACAGAGATGTTGGGTGGAATTACTTAACGACTACGACTGCGAAATTCGCTATCATCCTGGCAAGGCGAATGTAGTGGCCGATGCTCTTAGTCGTAAAACTCATGTGAATGCTATCCGTATCTCTAATGATCTTCATGCGTGTATTCGTGACGCTCAGTATTCGTTAGCAAATGAAGGAAGGCTAGAAGTGGAAATCGAAGGCGCTAAGGTTGATCAACTCGAAACTAAACCTAACGAATTCCAGTACTACCTCAATCGCATCTGCGTTCCGGATCGCGATAATCTCCGTGAGCTCATCGTGAATGAGGGCCACAAATCCCATTATTCCATTCATCCGGGCACTGATAAGATGTACCATGATTTGCATGCAACTTACTGGTGGCCTGGCATGAAGAGGGACATTGCAGTATATGTTTCTAAATGCCTTACTTGTACGAAGGTTAAGGCTGAACATCAACGTCCCTCAGGACTCTTAGAACAACCCGAAATCCCAGTTTGGAAATGGGATAGCATCGCTATGGACTTTATTACCTAGCTACCTCGAACACCTTCTGGTCACGATAGTATCTGGGTGATTGTTGATCGTTTGACCAAATCCGCCCACTTTCTTCCTATTCGTGAAGATTATAGAGTGGAGAAACTTGCTCGAATCTATACTGATGAGATTATATGCCGTCATGGCATACCTCTTTACATAATCTCCGACCGTGATGGTCGTTTTACTTCACATCTTTGGCAAACCTTTCAATCCGCTATGGGTACTCATTTGAATCTTAGCACGACCTTTCATCCTTAAACGGATGGACAAACCGAGCGTACTATTCAGACCCTTGGGGATATGCTCCGTTCTTGTGTCATCGACTTTGGTGGTAACTGGGATGTACATTTACCATTGATTGAGTTCTTGTACAACAACAGCTATCATTCTAGTATTCAGATGGCTCCTTTCGAAGCTTTGTATAGCTACAAGTGCCGATCTCCTCTCAGCTGGCATGAGATTGGTGACAAGCAGTTTACTGGCCCTGAAATAATTCAAGAGACAACGGATAAGATTCTTCAGATCTGTGATAACTTGATCAAGGTTGGAGCAGACAAAAGAGTTATGCTGATAATAGGCGTAAGCCTCTGGAATTTGATGTTGGTGACCGAGTTCTTCTCAAGGTATCTCCCTGGAAGGGAGTAGTTCGTTTTGGTAAGAAGGGAAAACTCGGTCCTTGCTATGTGGGTCCTTTCAAGATACTCGAAAGGATTGGCAAGGTAGCGTACAGACTCGACCTGCCCCAAGAGCTAAACAATGTGTATCTAGTGTTCCACGTATCCATCTACGTAAATGCCTAGCCGATGAGGAACTGCAGGTTCCCCTCGAAGACTTGCTAATAAACGAAGCTATACACTTCATGGAGAAACTGGTCGAAATCATGGATCAAGGAGTCAAGCGATTGAGGCGCAGCAAAATTCCCATTGTCAAGGTTCGATCGGAGGGAAAGCGTGGCACCGAATTCACTTGGGAATTGAAAAGTGAGATGAAGTCCAAGTATCCTCAGCTCTTCGAGCAGTCTTCCTCTAAGATTTCGGGGATGAAATCTCCTAAAGGAGGGGAGACTGTAACGCCCTGCGTCCCTAAACTTTTGAATATTGGCAAGTTTAGTCCTTGGACCTTGCCTGATTGTCAATTTAGTCCTTGAACTATGTAGGCATTAATACTTTGATACTTGGTGAATTCTATGTCATATGCTATATACTTGGAATGCCTAATTCTATATACTTGGAATGTGTAAATCTAAATACTTGGAAATGCCTAATTCTATATACTTGGAATGTGTAAAGCTAAAGTCTATGTTAATCTTCATCTTTTCTTCAACTTTTTACTTTAAACGGTGGAATCCGGGTCTGAACGGACTATAGACTTGGTTATTAGTCCGGAGTGGTTTGGAAACGGATTGTTGACAGAGAAGACGACCACAGTACGGATTCCGACATGAACCCGTTACGAACAGACGACCAAGCGGAGTGGGGTGATTCCCACCCGATCGGATTGGCTGTACATTAAGGGGTTCACCATTGTCTTAGTACGTATCACGTTGTCGTTAACAGAAACTTAGAGTTTTTACAAAACTAAGAACGGGACAAGGTAACCCGATCGAGTGGCAATCCGATCGAACAACCACCTGATCGAGTGACACTTGCCCCTAACCCTATGCGTTCTTGAAACTTTGAAGTCCTGATCGTTGAATGGCAGCTCGATCGGATAGCCATCCGATTGAATAGCCATCTGATCGAATAGCCATACGATCGAATAGCCATCCGATTAGGGAAAACCTTGAAACTTGAACTTGGATCGAGTGGTGACCCGATCGGATAACCATCTGATCGGACAGCCATCCGTTCCCTTCACACTTTTGTCAACCTTGAATCGAGTGGCAACCCGATCGGATAGCCATCCGATCGGACTGCCATCCGATCCAATGACTGATCAGACACTTGTGCAATCTCGTTGTTTTATCCGACACTTATATGTTGAAATCTAATCAGGCTAAAGCTAAAGAGGTCCCTTTGATCCGATAACAGTCTTAACTGTTAAGCAATCACTGTGAGTATACTCGATCCCTTTTTGCTTTAAAACTTTGGGATGTAACATGTATTCTATTAAACTACGATACTTGAGACTTTTTGCAAACTAAACTCTATCCTACGTGTATGTGAAACTTGTGATTCTTGTATTCTATTTGTGCTATGTGAACGTTTAATCTAGGGTGTGTAGTTCCGCCTTAACAATAGTAGCGCTATAGGAGATGCACCTCCCCATTATTCTCGGGGGTATTGTTAGGAGGATTCTAGTTTTCCTTGAGACTCGGGAAAACAACAAAGCATCGGGATACTTGAGCTATCACTTGTTGGACTGCGAACACTAGCATGGCTGAAACTATTTTGTTACACTTACATACGGATATGAGTTGTTTTATTCTATTATGTTATTTTTCAAACTTGTATACTCGCCAGTACATTTTTGTACTGACCCTATTTTAATACATGTTGCCGGATGATAGATGCTGGAACTATGGAAACAAGCTAGGATTGATGCTTAGAAACTTGCCTAGTTTAATTCTAGAAACTTTTGAAAACAATGATTATGTCTGATTCGGTTGATACTATGCTTTTGATGAATGATGGTTTTTAGACAATTGTTTGAATTTAATCTAATTTATATTGAAACTATTTAGTGTTATGGATACTGATGAGCAATCTGAACGCTTAGTGCTCGCACTCCGATGTTTCCGCCATCGGTTGGGGTGTGACATGTTACAACAATGACCGTGACCTGTTTGAAAAAATGCCTACAGAGAGTACATGGGAGAGAGAGAGAGTACAGGGGAGATGATGATAATGGTTTAGTTTTATAATTTTATATAAGTTTTTAAATTTTGACATTTTTTTTGTATTAAATGACTGTCTTGCCCTTACATGGGTTGTACATGACCTCACTTAAGTGGAAGTTTTAACCAGGTTAGGTCAAAGGACCTAAGGTGTAACAGGTTTTGCAATTAAAGGACTGTGATTGTAATTATTAAAGTTAAAGGTCGTCCATTGCAACCCGCTACAAACATAAAGAACGAAAAGTGTAATTTACCCTATTCTTTTTCATCCACTTACAACCACCTATAATCACTTTTAAGAAAATAAAAACCTTCCTCACATAATTTGGGAGAAGGGATGTGAATGCTCTCACATTGGACACTCCATCTCTATCTATATATTTAAATGAAAAGATACATTTTTCTCTAAATTTTGTTAATTTCTAAAAACCATCTCACATCCAACCCTCTATCTCTACCATTATGTTACTCACATTAACTTGTTTTATTATTATTTTTTCTTTCCTACACACTCATTAAAAAATATATATAACCCTCTAAATATAGAGGTGCAGTTTATTATCTTTAAATTTTTCTCTACTATAGAGGTTTCAATGTAGTTTTTTTTTTTGTTTCTTCTACCTTTTCCTCTATATTATACAGAAGGTCCATATATAGAGACGCCAATGTGAATGTTATATAGTTAGTGCCTTTTCTCTATGTTTCTCTAGTTAATCATACTTCTAATATCGAAAATAAAAATTAAATAAATAACAAAACGCTTATAAAAATATTATGTAATTTTAAGTATGTGATACACTTCTGAGTTAAGAAATTTGTATAATTCAAAAAGTGGTATTTCTGAGGGTTTAATAATAGGTTAAAAACTTATATTATATAAATGGTATAGGAATTGTAGATGCGTTTCCGGATAGAAATTGAACACCCGACACGATTGCGAAGAACACGTATCACGTGCGGAATCCGTGTACGTGTGTGGATCGACACAAGAACGTAATAATATGATGATTCTATTGAATATATGACAATTACAACACCTTGAATCACCTTGATCACTTTCTCTCTCTAGATCTTCTCTAAATGTGCAAAATCCAAAAATGACATAAAGACACTCCTATTTATAGGGCTCACATAAGGAAGATCTCCTTATTTACAATTATGCCATTCCCATAAATTTAACAATATAAAACCTTGTTTTGTTCAGTTTCTTGCTACGATTCGTGATTGACGGAAGTGATAGACACATTCCCATATATTTAACAATATAAAACCTTGTTTTGTTCAGTTTCTTGCTACGATTCGTGATTGACGGAAGTGATAGACATTATGCACTCACAGGAATAAAGTTAAAACAATAAAAACTTGAGGGTTTAATTTGTAAATTTTTTAAGAAAAAGTAGTACTCTTAGGGTTAAACTTACCATTTCATGAAACTTTGAGGCTAGCAAAATCAACAAACTTAAATTGCAATATGTAAAAGCTTAGGGGTGCTTATAAAAAACCATTGCAATATAGTAAAAGCTTAGGGGTGCATTAGAAAAAAATCACCGACGTTCCAATTTAAGATATACTAGGAATTAGCCACGCGCGCGTTGCGACGCGGGTGCATTACAACTATGGGTTGGGTAACCTGATAGTGATTATAGGTTGCATTAACATTCAAACTATAGCTTAAATGAGAATAATAGTCTTATAGATATTGCATCCATGAATGGGGTTATCTTATTGGTCATCTCTGGTTACATTAGGATTCAAATTACAATTTAGATAAGAGTAATATGGTTTTTTTCTTCAAAAGTTGATGTCCTTGCGAGTTGCTGCTTTACCGGTTTTAGCCAAAAGGTCTTCATTCCTTCAGATGTTAATATCTTTGTCTTCCCAATTTTGTTGTTGATGCCAAAATATTTTGTGTTGTTGCATATGAAGGTGGAGCATTTCCTGTTGCTCTATGTATGTTGCAAAAGGCAGTGGCGGACCCAGGATTTTTTTTCAATGGGGTCCATTTTTTCGGCGTTCAAAATTTTCATAACAAAACATTAAAATTTTCGAGTCGGTCCTCGTTCAGGTCGGGTTAGAGCGAGGTTTGAACTAGATTTAAAAAAAACAGAAAAACAAGCTATACAAGGATTGAACCCATGACCTCTTGTTGTTAAATAAGGAGGTTTACCACTACACCAGCTTTCCTTTTCATTTTATGGTGTCCACCTAATTATATTTATGGGGTCCTAATAAAATTTAATATACCAAATCGACTAATTTTTTTAAAAACATTGGGGTCCGTGGACCCCGATCCTTTCAATGTGGGTCCGCCCCTGGCAAAAGGGATGGCTTTTGTGAAGGCTGTTAGCTTTTTTAGCCTTTTTTGCACCTGGAAAATCAGCATGGATGCATCTTCGGTTTTGGCTTGTCAAAATGTTGCCTACCCTGCTATCCTTTTACTTCTTTGCTTGTTCTCCCGTTGTTTCATTGTCTGTATGCCGGTTAGGGGATGTTTACTTTACAGTTGGTCTAATACGTTTGGATTTTACATTTTAAAATTTAAATAAATTTGCATGAGTGTAATATATATACCTGGCGATACCGGTGTTCTTCTTTCGGTTGTTGCTGTTTTTTTGGATCTGGGGTCGTCTGGATTATAATCAGTGGTACTCTAGGTTTCTGCACTGCCATTGAATCGTCTTATTTCATTGAAGTGTCCAAATGTGAAGCTTTTATCCTAATATTATAAATATCTGCAGGCATGGTTTTCGAATCTGTATATCCATCCTTGACTACCAAGTCGTAGCAAGATCTTTCCAGCATTTGTTCCATTGTTTGACAAGGACGTTACAACTCTCAAGGATTTGAATAAGCAAAGTGAAAATGCCAGAATTCAATCGCGAATTATCGTTTGCGAATACGCGTAGTTTATTAGAAACCTCATTCCACAGACATCTGCAAGAAGCGAGGACGTTCATTCAGTGTTGGATAAAAAGAACCAGGCCGATGGTAAACCTGGCCTTCAATTTTGAAAACGTAAGGAGCAGAGCCAATGTTGATAGACTCGTCGACTTTGCCACCAAAAGATGTTAATGAAATCATGTTGTTATAAGCACATATATTAGCCAGAAAAGCAGATTGATCAAATAGATGTAACAATGACTATGAAGGAACGACATGAGACTAAAGTTTGACACGTCCATATTTACAACATCGATAGAATACATCGCATTGACACGCTTATAGTACCAAAATAAGGCATCGCAATGTTCGCATATGCTAATACAATTAGCGTTATCTATATACATAGAATTAGGAACTTCATTGCTACATGACGCAAATGATTGTTGTCTACCTACTGAAGTGGACACATCAGAAAAATGAATAGATTCATTAAGTAATACGACCCCTTTTTGAGAAGTAGACATAGTTAACAAAAAAAGTTGTCTGATAAACTAACGTAATAGCAAGCACAACTAAAAGGAACAACTAAGCAAACACAAAACATATTAGACTAACCTAGGCGATGGCCCCAGCCAAAAAAAAAACCCTGAAACATTAAAGTAAAAGTCATTACAAAAAAGCATTCGGTAGATCTTTATGCCCAAAATCATAAGATAACTTTAAAATGACGAAAAGAAACACAAAGATTTAACCAATGTATTAGTGATCGGATTATGAGTTTCACTTAACTTATTGTTTTTTTTATCAGTAACCATCAGAAAGCAAAACATGTATTTTGCCATGTTCTACCCATCCTTACACTTTATTAGATTCAAATAAACCTTGATTATCTTTCTTATTAGAAGTTTATAAAAGTATTTTTAAGTTACATTATCATAAACTTTAAAAGTTACATCCAAATATGAAAATGAGACGTTATTATTTTCATCAAGTAATCTAATTAAAAGAACAAAATTAACCTATAAATTATTATTTGTGGGCAAAAAAATGTTTAAACATAAGGGTCCAGCGATCCAAGCCCAAGAATCCAACTAAACATCCCCCTCTTTCCTAAAGCCATTTTTTTTAAGAAAATATGGTTTTTATCTCACATAAAATATGTGTGATATAAACATTTTCATGTAGGTTATGTGACAAAAAGCAAGCATTATGCTCAAAATAATATTATAATGGCTCAAAATATAGTAAATGCTTATGCTCATGTTGTTCATCGAAAAGGCTAATGCACACAACGTACCATAATAATACAATTTCTTCAAAACAAAAGGCTCGTTTTACATGGATAATGATTTTCTCAAGTAACGACTCAATTCAAATATATCCCAAAAATGGAAAAAACTATGATGCTCAACTAAAACATGGGTGGTAGGAACTACCGAATATATAATGGTTCACAATTGTCACGCTCGCGTTATTCTTTTGAAGGAATATGAACATGTATAAACCAAGTTGTTCTTTTTTTTTCTTTTACACAAAGCTCCGACTTCACGATAAAACTTCTTATGAAATTAAGTTGACATAGCCTAAAGTTGCAACTTGACACGCGGCTTCGGACAAACGAAAGCAATCATTTGTATAATCAAGTAATTATAAGCATCTTGAACAAAACTGTTATACAACACTTTTGAAAACATTAACCAATACCATATTATAAAGAAATATAAGCGACAACTGAATATTATAACTTGTATAGATATATAACTGACATTCAAATACAAAAGATAAGTATTTATGCATGAAGTTCATTCACTTATAAACTGACATAAGAGCAGCACATATGAAATCCAACAACTGAAAACACACATCAATTTGCAAATAAGAAGCAACAAAAAAAACCCAAAGACAATAAACAAAGAACAATCCCTAGGCCATGAATTAAAAGGAATGTGCAAAGCATAACTAACATGAACATCAAATTAAAGCTCTTCGCTAGCTGCAACTTTAAACCCCTCTACATGATTTGAGATTCTAGAGGTAAAATAGTGATACCCATTTGTGAATTTGGTCCTAAGGTTAGTGAAATTAGTTGATTTCTTGATTTCGTATGCAGTTTGATTTGGTGAATCTTGTGTTCTGGAATTCCGATTGTTGTAATTAAGCAAAAAGATGGAAGAAAACCCCTTAAGATCAGAGAGCAAGACATGGCAGGACAGAAACAACCTGGAGAACACACGTGGTAGTGGTAGCGAAGAGGAAAAATAGAAGAGGGGTTGTCGGTGGAATAGCCACCGACTTTCTCTTTTAAGATAGTATAAATTTAATATATGAAATCCCTACCACAATAAATAAATAAATATTAAAAATCTACATTTTCATTTATTACATGTCGGATCCGGATTTTCAAAACATGTCAGTTTTTCTAAGATTCGTTTTTTTTTTCAGATGTTACAATTAAACAAATGTTTGGTCTTCTCATCAGTGCTTTAATCTTTAGCAGAGCTCTGGCATTTAACAGACTTTCTTTCTTTACCAACAGAGTTTTCAATATCTTAGCAGAGTTTTCAAGACTTCAAACAGATATTCTGTAAGTGTTCAAGATTCACTATCTTTTGGAGTAAATCTTCATAACTTCATTTATTCATGATCAGATTAGCATATTTTGGCTTTACAATGATCTATTCTTTTATAGGTTCAATAGGAACGAACGTAAACAAACTTTCAGCCGAACGGGAAACAATTCGCTAAACATTTGGTTTGTTTACAGCCATAACAAATATGTTTCTAAAAAGTGGAGATTTAACGATCGTAACTAGTTTACTATTTAAGGGGAATCTATGATTGCGGACAAAATAAGTATTTTATAAAAGAAGATCTACTTGAACCCATAGTAATGTTAAATGTATTTTAAATTGATATTTTTTTGGTTTTCTTGAAGTTTCTATCGATGTTGTGACGAACCGAACTGATTTTTACCGAATAACATCGGTGTTGGTATTGGTATTATCCAAACCTGTACCGCCGTACTGGTATTTGTTTTTTTGGTTTTCGATCAGTGGCGGATCTAGGATTCCGACCAAGCGGTAACGTTTTATAAATAAGCGGTAACGAAATCGAAAAAACGTCAAATTTTTCCAAAATTTACACTAAAAACGTCAAAAATTTTCCGACCAAGCGGTAGCGGAGGCTACACCTTGTTCCATAATACATCCGCCCCTGTTTTCGATAGATGACAAACTCGAGTTGATATTCTTTTAAGCATATCTCTGTCCGTTTGCTATGTTGCATGTCGGTATCGTATCGGCATTGTAGCGAACCAAACCAATATCGACTGAATCTCTGCCAAAACGCATGGTGAATTTCACTTGGTTATATCTATATCAAGAACTTATTATTAAAGGTTAACTGCAACTTATTTACTTTCTAATTTTTTATACAATGATTTCTTTTACGTGTTAAAGGATCGTGAGAGCTATATACTTCGACTTTTGGATGTTAAAGTTACTTCGAATCTGAAACTTTTATGCGTAATATTGATAGCATTATGAAAATGTCACGAGGTAATTGTAGTACTGAATACCGATGCATCGTTTTCTATCGTAAATGATGATAATAATCTACTAGACTACTAGTAAACATAACACGACTCTCACAATAGAGATAAAACCGATGTTTCATTTTTATTCTAAGGTTTCATTTGATCCACTTATTTCATTGTTATGTCTCAAATCAAATTTATATCAATATATAATGTTGAGCTTTTTCCCAACATTTTGTGCCAGCTTGAACAATTTTATGGTGTTTCTCATTTGATTTCTAGTGATTTGGCTAAAAGTTAACTTGCCGTTTAATAAAATAAATAAATACGTTACTTTTTTTGTTAATAGAATTTACGTATTGTTAATTTATATATCAAATTATTTTTATTTTTTAACGTTAATAGTATAGTATAGTAGAGCCGGCCCTGAGCAAGTGCAGGGTGGGCCTGCGCTCAGGGCCCAAACCAACAAAGGGCTCGAAAATTTTTTAAATTTTTTATATATATTTAAAAAATCTATATCTTTTTATAAATATATCCTTAAAGGGCTTGTGTATAACCAAAAAATGTTAAATTGGCCTGTGTTATAAGTGTGTACATCACATATGAAAATGAGATTGGTAACCCATAAAAGTTAAAAGGCCCAATGGCCAATCTGTGCCTAATTAACAGGCCCAGGTCCCAAGTGGCTAATAAACAAACGTATTTCAAAAATTATAACCCAATTGTGGGTGCTGTTGGGCAATAGAAGAAGTAAGAACGTCGATCATTCACGCTGGTCGTTGGGTTCATTAATTCATCATCATCACAACAGAGGAGTGGATTGATAGGTCAAAATCAAGTGAGGAAGAAAGGATGTAATCATCATCATCGACGCACGAGGGCTTTTAAAGGGCGATTTCAGGGTTTTGTTGGGTGGATAATCTTGAGATTAAGGTATATAATTCTTGAGATTCTTGTTTTATTTTAGAACCTTTAGTCTTATTGTGTGATTTCATATGTTTAGGGTTTCAGTTTTTATATATTTGATTGAATGATTGATGGGTTTATGTTAAATTAAGATTCACGAATATGGCAAAAAAAAATTTATCTCGCACAGGGCCAATTTTTTTTTTTTTTTGGGATTTTCGGAGACGACCCTGTAGCATAGCATAACATAGCATAGCATAACATAGCATAGTATAGTACAGTATAGGCCCTATAGATGTAGTACAGGTCCTGTATAGGTCTATAGTTGTGATATAGGTCTCTTATTGGTCTCGTATAGGCGTATAGGTGTACTATACTATAGCATTGTATAATATCGTACCGTACCATTTCGTATTGTATAATAGAGGTGTAGTATAGGTCCTGTATAGACCTCATATAGGTCTATAGGTGCAGTATAGGTCCCATATAAGTATATTATAGGTCCCGTATAGGTCTAAAGGTGTACTATAGTATTGTATACTATACTATACTATAGTATAGTATCGTATCATATCTTGTATCATATAGTATAGTGTAGTGTAGTGTGGTGTAGTGTAGTATAGTATAGTATAGGTCTATAGGTGCAGTATAGGTCCCGTATAAGTGTATCGTATCAGATATATATCTTATCGTATAATATCGTATAGTATTGTATCGTATCGTATTGTATTGTTTCATATTGTATTGTATCGTATTGTATTGAGTTGTATCATATCAAATCGTATCGCATCACATTGTATTGTATTGTATTGTATTGTATTGTATAAGTGTAGTATAGGTCCCGTATATGCCTCGTGTCAGTTTATATGTATAGTATAGGTCCCATAGAGGTGTATCGTATCGTATTGTATGATATCGTATAATATCTTATCTTATCGTATCAGGAATTATAAACACACACACACACACACATACACACACACATACACACACACATACATACACACATACATACATACATACATACATACATACATACATACATACATACTGTCACACCCCGACTTTCCATGTTTCACCGGTGGGGAGTATCGTGACGTCGTTGATATCATCATAGTCAAAAAGCACAATATTTAATTGCACAGCGGAAGCAAAAGATAAATATATATTACAATCCGATTATAAAGTAATATCAAGTATTACAACGGAAAGTAAAGGATCCACAGGCGGATCTTAAAACATAAACATTGTTCAACAGACTTTAGACGCCTAGAACTTGCAAGATTCCTTATTAGCGCCCTGAGCTTCCAGCCAATTACGTTCAGTACCTGTCACTTAACCTTTTTGGAAAATACGTCAGTTTTCACTGGTAAATACACTCAACTGACTCATTTGAAAAGAGTTTAAGAAAATTGATTTAGATGCACCAGGCACAAAATATTTTGACACCTTGATTAAAATGCACAAAGGCAAAATTAATCTTTTATAACTTGGGACAATTATATTTATAATCTTGTATACAGATTTACATGTTCGTTGTACGTTCAGGGCCCGATGTAGAAACCGAGTCAGATTAACAGACACGCCACAAGTATAGGCCCACAAGAGAGTGAGATACCGTTATTCCTTAAGCAACTATCAGGTGTATGCCTACACTCCGTGCTTAAGACGTGGCCATTTTATAATACAATGATGTCAAGGATATCCGGGACATGGTCATTAACCCCTAAAGGCTTTTCTTTCAAACAATACAGATTAAACCGGGTTACCTCAATAATTTAATCACAATCCGATTAAACATTCAATACCCGACCAAGCGGTATCATTATACCGTATCCCAAGCCCGTATAGGGAAAATAAGTTAAGAGTATTTACCTGAGCTAGCTCCTGTCTTAAATAGCAAGAATTTAATAACTCAGCCGTATTCACTTAAGTAAGCGTAGGTAACATTTACCGGAAGGCTCTAGTCTGGAATGATGGTATAAATAACCAATTAGAATGCTAACGGGTCTTTAATTAAGCCTAAGCTTAGACCGGTTAGTCTTACCGAAAGATACGGTTCAAACGCATGATTAAGCGAAGACCGGATAGAATGTGATTTAGACCCGACAAGTTCGGAGACTTGCTTAATATGGGTATTTCATACACATTCTGTATTTTGAGATAAAACCGATAAGGTTTGACCCGTTTAGGCTAATTTATGTAAACTAGTTACATAAACTGAACCGAACGCGTAATAAGCGTAACGGGTATACATATGAGCCATTTACAGGTTTCCTAAGTTAATATGCTTCATATATGTTGTGACATCAGTAAGATGTCTTTTATTATGCCCGAAACGAATTTAAACACAAACTATGCCCCGTAGGGGTAGTTTGGTCATTTAAAAGGTTATAAAAGAGTTTAAGTATTTACCTGAGTTACAGGTCTGATGTAATCAGAAAAAATACTTATTTTACTAAGTTATAACAGTAGGGTAAATTATATATGTGAAATTTATCAATTATAACCAAACTATGCACCGTAGGGGCATTTTGGTAATTTCACATAAGCCGTAAAGCTCAAAACCGAAGTCTGAGTTAAACAACTTTTGCTTACTGTTATAATATTATAATTTTCCTCAAATATCAGTAGGTATAAACCCTTGTATGTTTAAAATAGTCTTAGTACATACTATGCGTTAAAAACGCTTAAACAGGCGATTAGAAGCCATTTCCGGGTTCGATACAATAAGATGATATTTTTACTATTCCAGAAGGCTTAAAATAATTTATTTATCATATGTGATCAGTATCAAAAGGTTTGGAGTCAATTAGATGTGTAAAACTCATTTTATAGCCCGTAAGGGCAAAACCGACAATTACCGGATTAAGCCTACGACTATAAGTTATGCTCAGCCTAAAATTAATTAAAAATCTTCAAAAATCCCAAAATAATATATTACATCAGTGGGTAAAGAGTTTGATATCAAAAAGTCGGCTTAACTAGGCTATACGCTAATTATGTCGTTTAATTAACACAAAGCTTTCATTTTACGCTAACGAGCATAACTCTTAGTCTACACCTCAAACTGATGTCAAATTTTGGATGCAAGTTTAAATATCAGTAATTAAAGTTTCTACTCTTTTACATTTCCAAAAATCACGTTTTAAGGTGAAAAAGGCATAATGGTCAACATATGAGCAATTAACGGAATCATGCGTATTACTTGGTTAACTAATGAACCATGGTGTATAATCACAGAGGGTTATACTAGCATGTAACCTGGTCCAAATGAAGCTCTAAGGTATTTTTAAAACATACCAAAATGGGTCAGAACTGAAGTCAAAGCAAAAGTCAAAGCTTTGCGACTTTCGGTTCCGAACCGGGTCTAAACAGTAAATTGTCGGGTTGAACATGTTTTGACATGTTCTTACACTAATTACTAAGTTATATTAATGATCAAACAGGTTGTATGTGTTCGACATTGCTAATTATGTATTAACTTGAAATTTAGCATCCTGTTGACTTTTTAATAACAAGTTTGACCCGACATTAGACCTAGTTAGAGTGGGAATCAGGGGGAACCCTTTTAAGGGTTTATTACACACATAATTACCAACTTATAACTACTTTAAATTTGACTAATCACTGAACCATTAGTGATTAATCTTTAAGTCAACCGTTAATTACGACGGTTTGACATTTAAGCTAAAACTAAGTAAAAACTTAACTAAGAAAGGTTAAGAAAACTTACCAAGGTCCTAAGCACGATTTGTGATCACTTGAGAGAAGTCTTGTGCTCCAGAAATGATCAGGAATGCAAGAGAAGGTGTGATCATAATGGTTGCACATTAGGGGCCTTTTATAGTGCTCAAGAACACATGGATCATTGACACACAATGCTACAACTGATGTTTGATCACTAACAAGTGTCCCTAAATGTCTAGGGGTTGTTTAGGGGTCAAGAAAGATGTGGAAAATCGGTTAAAAGTCGAATACACAGGCAACGGCAGATAAGAATCCAATAAAATCGTAACAGACTACCCCTCGCGTGGCGCGAAGACCCCCCCCCCCCCAGGGGCCTCACGTGGCGCGACGCCCTGACTGGCCAAATCTGGATTTTTTATTTTTGCGTTTTGATCCTTGGCTCTTCAAGACTTTGCTATGACATTATTTCTTGCACTTTGAACCCTCCAAATTGACTTATAAGGGCCTTAAGACATATACCCAATTTGTTTAGTCCTCGGTTAACCTTATCGTCACCCGAAAAGTCCTAAACTTCAACGTTGATGCTTTTAACCCTTCGCATACGAATTTGATCATAACTTTCTCATACGTTAACGAAACTTTGTGAAATTTATATCGTGTATTCAAGTGAGCATAATTAACCGTTACAAAGCTTCAGGTTTGCTAAAAGGTCACTCAGAGGTATAACTTAAACATGTTGACACATTTCACCCCTGTAGTTTGTAATCTCTCACTTTCATTCACAATTAGCTTCGTATGATCCATGATTTATTCGTTTGAAGGTATGAGCATCATGTAGGGTTAATGTACAATATATTTATTCACTGTTGACATTTAGAACCCGTATAATCATATACTTTCTATGTTTGTCAACTTTAGTCCTTCTATAACATTCTTTCACATGTTCAAACATATGACACGCGTCAACTTATTATAGGACGTGAATTTTCGAGGTGTTACATCTTCACCCCCTTAAAATAAATCTCGACCTTGAGATTTTCTAAATTATGGAAGTACTTTTCTTTCATCGTGGACTCAACCTCCCACGTGTATTCGGGACCTCTACGGGCATCCCATTTGACCTTTACAATAGGCACATGCTTCCTTCGAAGCTTCTTAACCTGTCGATCCTCAATCAACATAGGTTGTTCTTCACCTCATAATTCTGCATATCATTATGTGATAGTGCTTCTTGACTTATTGGCGAAAGACATCCTTCAGTCACTGGTGTGCAATGTATTGCAAGCTCCGCCAAGCTCCTTAAATAGGTTTTAGCTTAAAGGCTACTTGATCTTGATACATTCGATTTCCTTCAAATGATTATATATATATTCAGGGCTTAACTAGCCTGATAATTTAACAAATTTGGCACACCCTTCCTGGGTGATATCTTTTGTTGAACTTTATTCCTTAACAAGAATTTAGGAGATTTGCTATTTTCATTAATTCTTTATTTTCTGCCGAATACTGGCAACTTACAGATGATTATGTATTTGCGTGATCTTATTTGTTGCCTCTAATGCAACTCTCAGATCCTGATAATTGGACTTACCAATCTATTGTCCTATCAATAGGCGTTTAACATTTCATCTATACAAGGTCTTCAAAGGAGCCACCTTGATACTTATATACAACTATTTAGGAACAGCTTATCTTAAGGTGAGATGGTTATCCCAACCATTTCTTAAAACTATTCTTAGGGAATAGCTAATCCTTATAGCTAGTTGAATAACTCGACGATCCTGAGTAGCTGATGGAAATTCTTAATCATTGCCTAATTAGGGTTGCGGTAATAATGCATAAGCAAAATGAACCGTCTTTCATAATTAACTATACCGAATTCTCCAGATATTGAGTTAGGCTATATGAACCCTCTATTTTAAACTTAGTTAATCAGGGTTTCGATTATTCCAATGATGATACTAGTCGTCTTGGAGATTTCATAGTAATACAGCCTTAATGGGATATAAATCTTAATTCTACCTGCCTTCCAGGGGTAAACAGGGTAATCTTAGGAGAAGATAATCAGGGTACAAGGAGGTTACAGAGATTTCCATATCTCAGGCTCCAGTTCACCCATCGTTGCTTGTGTCAAATAAGTGACACATTTATGTTATAGTCCACGAATTCCTTAATTGGGAACATTTACTTGGACAATTCCATGCTGGATATCTCCTTTGAATACCATTAGTTGACTTTAGTACCATATGACCATCGGAATATCTTTGTGGTCCCATGCATTAAACCTCCATACTGATCAGGCATGGAAGCAATCTATGGAATATATTAAGATATACCAATCCTCATATGGCGCTTTTTATCATACTGTTTGGTATTCGCAATCAATAAGGATTAAAGAGATGTCAATTACATGCGAATGTCCTTTGTCTATAGAGAGGGTACATTAAATTTTTTTTTATGACTTAAAGATTTCTGACAGGAACAGAAGAAATGGTTCCTATTACTAAATGAATCAATTTCTTGGTTGCGATCCGACCACTGCTATTCCTCATCCTCATGGCCTTATATACTAACCATGGTTTCGTTAAACCATACAGGCCAATATAGCATTAACATTCTTCATGAACGTTATTTAATATATATAAATTATACTTAGCCTAGGTCACAAAAGACCATTAATGGCATTTAAAGTTTGGTCCTAATCCATCATCTTTTTAACAGGGAATCAAAATGTCACATCTGTCTTTATTATAGTGATGAATTTGGATAGCTTGAAAGCTTGCCATAAGGATATCAGAAAGAGTGATTCCTAATAGATATAAAATATCAATCTAAGATTTGTTGGAGCATTTTCTATGGTGTCATCGGCCAATTTCTACCTCGCATTAAATGACCGGAGTCCTAATCAAGCTGAGACAACAGTTCTCAACATTTATCGTTCAGTATAGAATCATATGTGCCAGCATCAAATAAATTTTTGCATAAGCTGTTTGATAAGGAAAGGTACCTGCTATGTAATTGTCATTCTGCACCATCTCCTGGGCGTTCATCATGCGTTTGTTTTCTTGGCCTCTTCGGGCTTCTTCTGATTTCTAGGGCAGTTGGTCTTGATATGCCCCTTCTCGTTGCAACCATAACAGGTTGCGTCTTTCAATTTCTTGCAATCCAAGGTTGTATGTTCCCTAGACTTGCAAATCCCTCAAGGTAGAGGCTGAGATTCAAATCTGCACTTCCCGAGGTGGTATTTTTGACAGGTTTCGCACCTGGTCTTCCCACCCGACTGCTGGCTGTCTTTCTTAAACCCGGAACTCTTCTTATCGGAGCGATGAGAATTCTCATCCTCCCTTTTACGCTTTCCATCTTCAGAGGCTTTGGCAGCATTGTTTCTAACCACATCGAGTGTGAGAGATAGCGACAGATCTGCCGCTGACCTGAATGTAGCAGGTCTTGAAGCCTTAACACTGGCTTTAATTTCTGGGGCTAAACCCCCAATGAAGCGAGCAATTCTCTTGGGTTCTGGTGTTACTAGGTAAGGAACCAGTCTGGACAGGGTATTGAAACTGGTTAGGTAAGCTTGACAATCCAAGTTTGTCATAACCAATGATAAGAAATCTGACTCAATCCTCTCAACCTCGTGTTGAGGGCAGTAGTTCTCCATAATGAGAGCAACAAACTGTTCCCATGACATGTTGTAAAGTGGGATCTTCCCAGCAGCTTGAATGAGAGCCTTCCACCATGCTAGTACCTCTCCCTTGAACGATTGGGATACATACTTCACTACATCCCTCTCAGCACAACCGCTGATATCGACAACTGTGTCCATTTCATCCAACCAGGTCATACAATCGATTGCCCCTTTCTCCCCAGTGAAATCCCGGGGTTTGCAGGAAACAAAGTATTTATAGGTACAGGACTTGGTATGAGGTTCATCATCGAACACTATCCTCTTGGATGGAACACTGAGTTGATTAGATGAACGTCGATCATCATCTTTCTTTGACTCATCTTTCTTTGGGGGTGGCTTGCTATGAGCCTCAGAATGAGTCTTAGGGACAGATTTAGAGTGGGGTACAGATGAGGCTTTACTACGAGTCTCACTATACTCCTTTAATTGCTCCGCTATAGCTTTAGATACCGTCGTATCAATCAGTGTACGAAGTTCTCCCCTGGTTATATTGATTTTATCATCATCGCGGTTTTCCAGAGGATGACTGTTTATCTCATCAGAGTCAGCCATGTAGTCTTAATTGCTACAAAAAGAAAATGAGTGCAAGGTTTATTTAGAAGCTCATTCAGTACTATCGTTCTTGACGATTTATTAACCATGGTAATATAAACCATATTGGTTAATTTGTTAGTTATATTTAATTAGCATTTTCATTATAATTTATCCTAGTTATAATACATTAAGGATATTAAGGTGGCGCAAATGGCCTAGTCACTAGGACAGTTTTAAATTTACAAGCCATGATTTCGGAGAATCGAGGCATTAAGGTTTGAATCAAAGTTCATTACCTTTTCTTGACAGGGAGTTATAGGCTACCACTGTCTTTAGTTTCAGAGGACATCAACTATAGCCCGTAGGCACTTCCCTTCTAAAGGATGTTTATTATGGAATTGCCCCTTAGGGTAATTCATTAACTATGGTAAACAGAGACCATATTCGGTTAATTTATTACTCACATTTATTTAGGATTTCTATTATAATTTATCCTAATTATAAACAATAACAATATATATTAGCACATAAGGCCTAGTCACAAGGAAAATTTTTAAATTATTAGCCAGGATTTCAGAGAATCGAGGCATGAAGGTTTGAATCATAGTTCATTACCTTTGTCAGACAGGGAGTCATAGCTACCACTGTCTTTTGGCTCATATGGAAATGAGCAAGGCCCGTAGGCACCATATTACCACGTGTGGTCGAAATATGATCATCTTAATTGATGATTTATACCCATGATTCAGAGATCATTAAGTTGGGTTTGGAATCTTTGGAAAGATCCTTATAAAAATGACGTGTGTGATTTTAACGAATCACGTCTGCCAGGAGTGTTAACACGTTTTCAGATGTTAACTGGGATTTGAATCTTTTTAACAGGCCTTACCATCTTGGCCCGGTCTTTTAATTGACCCGGAGGCTAGGTTACACCTTTAAGATTCTTAATTAATATTTAACGCGAAACAATCCTAAATTGGAATGTTAACAAGGATCTGAATCTAATTATGGAACTACCATCTTGGCCCGGTCTTAAAATGACACGTGGCTAGGTCTTGTCCTTTTTAGATTTTGCCATTTTATTATAATGGTAGATCTTATAAAGGAATGTTATTTTTAAATATAATCGTTCCATTAAAAATTTAAATAAGTATATAGTTGCCCAAAACGGGACTTCTTAATAGAAAATGACTTGCCCATGCAAGGGCTAATCAGAAAATAACAAAAGAAGCAATCAAAAGACAATTAAACGAATTAGGATTAGTCCTACGTTCTTGTCTAGACTCAGGAATGTGCAACTGTGTAACTGAGATTAAACACAAAAGCTAGTGTTTAATTCACTCAGTGTTGGCTCTGATACCAACCTGTCACACCCCGACTTTCCATGTTTCACCGGTGGGAAGTATCGTGACGTCGTTGATATCATCATAGTCAAACAACACAATATTTAATTGCACAGCGGAAACAAAAGATAAATATATATTACAATCCGATTATAAAGTAATATCAAGTATTACAACGGAAAGTAAAGGATCCACAGGCGGATCTTAAAACATAAACATTGTTCAACAGACTTTAGACGCCTAGAACTTACAAGATTCCTTATTAGCGCCCTGAGCTTCCAGCCAATTACGTTCAATACCTGTCACTTAACCTTTTTGGAAAATACGTCAGTTTTCACTGGTAAATACACTCAACTGACTCATTTGAAAAGAGTTTAAGAAAATTGATTTAGATGCACCAGGCACAAAATATTTTGACACTTTGATTAAAATGCACAAAGGCAAAATTAATCTTTTATAACTTGGGACAATTATAGTTATAATCTTGTATACAGATTTACATGTTCGTTGTACGTTCAGGGCCCGATGTAGAAACCGAGTTAGATTAACAGACACGCCACAAGTATAGGCCCACAAGAGAGTGAGATACCGTTATTCCTTAAGCAACTGTCAGGTGTATGCCTACACCCCGTGCTTAAGACGTGACCATTTTATAATACAATGATGTCAAGGATATCCGGGACATGGTCATTAACCCCTAAAGGCTTTTATTTCAAACAATACAGATTAAACCGGGTTACCTCAATAATTTAATCACAATCCGATTAAACATTCAATACCCGACCAAGCGGTATCATTATACCGTATCCCAAGCCCGTATAGGGAAAATAAGTTAAGAGTATTTACCTGAGCTAGCTCCTGTCTTAAATAGCAAGAATTTAATAACTCAGCCGTATTCACCTTCAAACGAAAAAATCATGGATCATACGAAGCTAATTGTGAATGAAAGTGAGAGATTACAAACTACAGGGGTGAAATGTGTCAACATGTTTAAGTTATACCTCTGAGTGACCTTTTAGCAAACCCGAAGCTTTGTAACGGTTAATTATGCTCACTTGAATACACGATATAAATTTCACAAAGTTTCGTTAACGTATGAGAAAGTTATGATCAAATTCGTATGCGAAGGGTTAAAAGCGTCAACGTTGAAGTTTAGGACTTTTCGGGTGATGATAAGGTTAACCGAGGACTAAACAAATTGGGTATATGTCTTAAGGCCCTTATAAGTCAATTTGGAGGGTTCAAAGTGCAATAAATAATGTCGTAGCAAAGTCTTGAAGAGCCAAGGATCAAAACGCAAAAATCAAAAATTCAGATTTGGCCAGTTAGGGCGTCGCGCCACGCGAGGCCCCTAGGGGGGGTCTTCGCGCCACGCAAGGGGTAGTCTGTTACGATTTTATTGGATTCTTGTCTGCCTTTGCCTGTGTATTTGACTTTTAACCAATTTTCCACATCTTTCTTGACCCCTAAACAACCCCTAGACATTTAGGGACACTTGTTAGTGATCAAACATCAGTTGTAGCATTGTGTGTCAATGATCCATGTGTTCTTGAGCACTATAAAAGGCCCCTAATGTGCAACCATTGTGATCACACCTTCTCTTGCATTCTTGATCATTTCTGGAGCACAAGACTTCTCTCAAGTGATCACAAATCGTGCTTAGGACCTTGGTAAGTTTTCTTAACCTTTCTTAGTTAAGTTTTTACTTAGTTTTAGCTTAAAAGTCAAACCGTCGTAATTAACGGTTGACTTAAAGATTAATCACTAATGGTTCAGTGATTAGTCAAATTGAAAGTAGTTATAAGTTGGTAATTATGTGGGTAATAAACCCTTAAAAGGGTTCCCCCTGATTCCCACTCTAACTAGGTCTAATGTTGGGTCAAACTTGTTATTAAAAAGTCAACAGTATGCTAAATTTCAAGTTAATACATAATTAGCAATGTAGAACACATACAACCTGTTTGATCATTAATATAACTTAGTAATTAGTGTAAGAACATGTCTAAACATGTTCAACCCGACAATTTACTGTTTAGACCCGGTTCGGAACCGAAAGTCGCAAAGCTTTGACTTTTGCTTTGACTTCAGTTCTGACCCGTTTTGGTATGTTTTAAAAATACCTTAGAGCTTCATTTGGACCTGGTTACATGCTAGTATAACCCTCTGTGATTATACACCATGGTTCATTAGTTAACCAAGTAATACGCATGATTCCGTTAATTGCCCATATGTTGACCATTATGCCTTTTTCACCTTAAAACGTGATTTTTGGAAATGTAAAAGTGTAGAAACTTTAATTACTGATATTTAAACTTGCATCCAAAATTTGACATCAGTTTGAGGTGTAGACTAAGAGTTATGCTCGTTAGCGTAAAATGAAAGCTTTTTGTTAATTAAACGACATAATTAGCGTATAGCCTAGTTAAGCCGACTTTTTGATATCAAACTCTTTACCCACTGATGTAATATATTATTTTGGGATTTTTGAAGATTTTTAATTAATTTTAGGCTGAGCATAACTTATAGTCGTAGGCTTAATCCGGTAATTGTCGGTTTTGCCTTTACGGGCTATAAAATGAGTTTTACACATCTAATTGACTCCAAACCTTTTGCTACTGATCACATATGATAAATAAATTATTTTAAGCCTTCTGGAATAGTAAAAATATCAGCTTATTGTATCGAACCCGGAAATGGCTTCTAATCGCATTTTTAAGCGTTTTTAACGCATAGTATGTACTAAGACTATTTTAAACATACAAGGGTTTATACCTATTGATATTTGAGGCAAATTATAATATTTTAACAGTAAGCAAAAGTTGTTTAACTCAGACTTCGGTTTTGAGCTTTACGGCTTATGTGAAATTACCAAAATGCCCCTACGGTGCATAGTTTGGTTATAATTGATAAATTTCACATATATAATTTACCCTACTGTTATAACTTAGTAAAATAAGTATTTTTGCTGATTACATCAGACCTGTAACTCAGGTAAATACTTAAACTCTTTTATAACCTTTTAAATGACCAAACTACCCCTACGGGGCATAGTTTGTGTTTAAATTTGTTTCGGGCATAATAAAAGACATCTTACTGATGTCACAACATATATGAAGCATATTAACTTAGGAAACCTGTAAATGGCTCATATGTATACCCGTTACTCTTATTACGCGTTCGGTTCGGTTTATGTAACTAGTTTACATAAATTAGCCTAAACGGGTCAAACCTTATCGGTTTTATCTCAAAATCCAGAATGTGTATGAAATACCCATATTAAGCAAGTCTCCGAACTTGTCGGGTCTAAATCACATTCTATCCGGTCATCGCTTAATCATGCGTTTGAACCGTATCTTTCGGTAAGACTGACCGGTCTAAGCTTAGGCTTAATTAAAGACCCGTTAGCATTCTAATTGGTTATTTATACCATCATTCCAGACTAGAGCCTTCCGGTAAATGGTACCTACGCTTACTTAAGTGAATACGGCTGAGTTATTAAATTCTTGCTATTTAAGACAGGAGCTAGCTCAGGTAAATACTCTTAACTTATTTTCCCCTATACGGGCTTGGGATACGGTATAATGATACCGCTTGGTCGGGTATTGAATGTTTAATCGGATTGTGATTAAATTATTGAGGTAACCCGGTTTAATATGTATTGTTTGAAATAAAAGCCTTTAGGGGTTAATGACCATGTCCCGGATATCCTTGACATCATTGTATTATAAAATGGTCACGTCTTAAGCACGGGGTGTAGGCATACACCTGACAGTTGCTTAAGGAATAACGGTATCTCACTCTCTTGTGGGCCTATACTTGTGGCGTGTCTGTTAATCTAACTCGGTTTCTACATCGGGCCCTGAACGTACAACGAACATGTAAATCTGTATACAAGATTATAAATATAATTGTCCCAAGTTATAAAAGATTAATTTTGCCTTTGTGCATTTTAATCAAAGTGTCAAAATATTTTGTGCCTGGTGCATCTAAATCAATTTTCTTAAACTCTTTTCAAATGAGTCAGTTGAGTGTATTTACCAGTGAAAACTGACGTATTTTCCAAAAAGGTTAAGTGACAGGTACTGAACGTAATTGGCTGGAAGCTCAAGGCGCTAATAAGGAATCTTGCAAGTTCTAGGCGTCTAAAGTCTGTTGAACAATGTTTATGTTTTAAGATCCGCCTGTGGATCCTTTACTTTCCGTTGTAATACTTGATATTACTTTATAATCGTATTGTAATATATATTTATCTTTTGCTTCCGCTGTGCAATTAAATATTGTGTTGTTTGACTATGATGATATCAACGACGTCACGATACTCCCCCACCGGGCCCACCGGTGAAAACATGGAAAGTCGGGGTGTGACACATACACACATACATACATACATACATACATACATACATACATACATACATACATACTATATAGCTATATTACACATAAAATGAGGCATATTATAGAGATATACTACACATAAGAGTATTCACAATGAATTCTTTATCCGTATCCATATATTTACCAACAACCAGATTAGCCGAAACATACATGTTTTTCCCAACCATACCCGTAAAAAAGTTCCCAAGGAATGAACATGAAGTGGAAAAAGCATGAACAAGAAAAACAATCCCTAAGATCTACTGAGATTTAATCTTTAGATCATAAAGGAGAATGAAGAGTTTTGATTGTAGATCACAAAGACAATGAACTATAAAGAGTATAAAGAGTATCATTTGTAGATCACACTCTAGGTTGTGATCTGATATGAAGATAAGGATGAAAAATGAACTTAAACTCGACGGACAAATCCGAAACCATGGGACGTATGCGATTATGTTACTAGGTATTGATTAGTTTTTAAAAGTCATTGTAGTATGAGGCGTGTATGGTATTAGATGATACCCAACCCGATTAGACAAAACGTACATACATGTTTTTCCTAACCATACCCGTAAACAATTTTTTTCCTTTGTAACTAGTAATAGAATAATCTACTAATTCACCAAATTATAGAATTTATATTCCTAATATTCTTAGATATATAAAACTTAAAATGAATGTATATTGGAACTCAATTGGCAATTTTTAACAATTTAACTATCTGACAAGTAATTAATTACCTAGATAGATACCGGAAGGATATTAAGTCAGATATTTGACACAATTTTATAGTCAAGTATGAAAATAAGACTTGCGGTTCCAAACTAGTTTCATTCCTTTCCCATTGGGCTTAGTGAATGTTTAGAAGACTTTAAGCATATTAAATGTTTTTTGTAGCCTAAGTTACAAAACTTAATTATATATATATATGGGACCGCTAAAATGAAAACCACTTCCAGTTGTAAGAACCATGAGAACTTTTTGATTCGGGGCGAGTTGGACCAAATTTTTTTTCATAAACGTAGATACGTGTATTATAAACACATTTGTAAAAAAAATTCAAAAAAAAAATGTCGTGTGTGTAGTTTTGAGCACCACAAGTTTGTGTTTACGGGTACCGTAAATTTTAAAATTTACGGTACGGTACCCGTAAACACAAACTTGTGGTGCTCAAAACTACACACACGACATTTTTTTTTGAATTTTTTTTACAAATGTGTTTATAATACACACATCTACGTTTATGAAAAAAAATTTTGGTTCAACTCGCCCCGTACGGTGTAGTTCTCATGATTATTACAACTGGAGGTGCTTTTCATTTTAGCGGTCCCCTATATATATATATATATATATAGGATCACGCTAAAATGAGAACCACCTCGAGTTGTAAGAACCGCGAGAACTACTTGATCCGGAGCGAGTTGGACCAAAAAAAATTTTCATAAACGTAGATGCGTGTATTATAACAACATTTGTAAAAAAAAATTCAAAAAAAAAAAATGTCGTGGGTGTAGTTTTTTACACCACAAGTTTGTGTTTTTTGGTACCGTAAAA